>KZ505656.1:899201-954486 GCA_002844005.1 Limosa lapponica baueri
AAAAAATAAAAAAAAAATTCTTGCCGTTGAGCATTAGGGCCAATTGCTGAGAAGATTGCTGAGGTACCAGAAAGGACTGAAAGGCAGTGTGTTCTGGATAACAGGCAGAACTGTGTACCTCTGTTGGTGTAGGCAGATAGCTGATGCTTTCAGTCTGTGCACCAGAATTCAGATGAAGAAAGAAACTGCTGTGTGCTCATCCCTGCCACACTAATACATTCCCACCCCCAAGCAGATCATACAGCCAGTTACTGGTCTCGACTAGAAGGCCTCAGTGTTGTGTCATGGTCTCAGGGATATGGCTGACCCGGCTAGTTAAACATCGGTGCTGTGTGTTCTGTGTTTTGATGAATTTTTAATTGCTGAAGTTGTCTTGGCCTTCCCAGGGGACGGAGGTAGCAGATGCATCAGAGTCAAGTGGAGGAGATACTTCAGGTCTATGTCTGCCTTGTTACTGGATGTGAGCTTGGCCTGCCCTATTACCACCCATGACTTTGCAGCAAAAATTTTGGTGCTGTTCTAGTGCATCCCCACTGGACAATCTTGCCTCCTCTCTCTGAGCAGAGATAGCAATAAAATGTGAGTTTGTTTCTTATAGTTGTTTTGAAAGAGCATCTCCTCTTCCTCTGCTCATCTTAAAATCTTCAGGTGATACGGTTAACATTGATCTAGAGACCTCATGTAACCAGAGCACGTAGTAGCTGAGGCTGTGATACCACATGACTTTGTTGTTGCTTTGGCTGGTGAATTTTATACTGGCAAAACATACTAGAAACCAATGTGTTCTAGTGAAGATCACCTCTTGCTTCCATGTGACCTCTGAATTTGTTTGTTATTTTAAAATGGCAATTCAAGTTAGGCTAAAAACTGAGTATGAGTTAAAAATAAGTGCTGCACAGCTTTATCCTTACTTGTGATGTATCTTTCTCATGTGGTGTTTGAGGTGATGCGTCTGTTTAGTTTGTGCATCACATCGGTTTTCTACTTAACACCACTGTGCAGGTCTTAGGACGCTCAAATACTATGGACATGAATGTGATATGGAACTTAAGTCCAAGAGAAATGATTTTTCAGTCTTTTCTGATGGTGTATAAACTTCTTCTAAAGGAAATGTGGATCGCGAAATGGCAAAGATAAGCTTAGTGGTAAGGCAACTGATTTTCAAAGAAATTTGTGAAAGATAACTAAGAAATAATTGAATCAATAGCTAAGGAATATACCATAGTGAGAAGGCAGAGTGTAAGTATGATTGTGGAAGCAAGCTTAATGGGTATTTTCTGGCCTTGCTTTGCAACTTCGGTTTTGACAGTACCTTTTGTAAACATTTGTTAAAATATTTTGTTTTGAGCATCAAATTAATCTTCTTTAATATTACTGAAATAGGGTTTGGGAGTGCTCAAACCTTCCCAGTGCTTTTTCAGTTCCACTCTTTTATATGTTATACAAATGTTTTAGCAATGTAGCTCATTTTATTAATTGCAGGAGAAAAGATCGTTACTTCAATTTCCTAATCAAGAGGTAACAGTTTTTCTGAATTTAGGTACTTCAGGTGCTGAAGGAGAAGATTTCTTTGCTCCCTGACAACCACAGGGATGCTTTAGCAGCTGACATTGATGCAATCATGTACACAACAGAAGGAGACGTTCGCATTTACTATGACGATGATGGTATGTTTAGAATTCTAAAACATTTCAGCAATCAGGGCAGTCTTATTTCCAGGTTTTGCTGCTAAGCTGGTATTCTCCCTACAGATGTGTTTTTGAGTACTTTTTCTCATTTCTTGTTCTTCTGTTTATAGTTCATTTGTATATAATTCCCTGATTTCCTTTTAAACCAGAACTTGTGAGATTATTGTCATGGTACTGTTTTGACTTCTGTTTAGGTCTTGCTCATTCATCGTCTTTTGCAATTTCAGATTTTTACATCATTAGCCTTAGCAATCTCAAACTGCTCAAAAACAATTATTCTACTATATGCAGAAAGCTGTTGCTTCAGCAATGAAAATGTATCTTCCAAGAAAAATAATGAAGGCTAGATAATGAAATAAATCTTGCTGTCTTTTATTCTGGTTTCATGGAATACATTTTGTTCTAGGACTTCTTGATTTTTTATTTTTTTTTTATTTTTTTTTTAAGCTAGTGATGAGCTCAAACAGGTTTTTCTTTTGGTTGAATACCAGCATTATGTGCTCACTTACTGTCAAACACAGTTGAGATGGTTTAGGTGATTGCACAGTCTGTCCCAAGGAGCGATCTTGGATTCCTGCACGCAGACCATGCCCCATTTGTATACCAACCATGACTTCTGTGGTATGGAATATTCCTTTGGGCAGCTTGTCCTGTCTATGCTCCCTGTCAGCTTCTATTGGGAAGCTGAAAAAGTCCTTGACTAATATAAACATTACTTAACACATATTGTTTTAGTCATTGCTATCAGCATATATCCAAAACACAGCAGCTACTAGAAAAAAAAGTTAACTTCATCACAGCTGAAACCAGGACACCACTCTACATACTTTTGTAGTATCGGTGGTTGGCTTTGGACCTAGTGGTAACCAGCTTTTTTTCATATGGTTTGATTATGTACGATGTCACGTAATATTCATAGTAAAATACATACCTTTCTACAGAGTGTATTTTTATTGTTGCTGAACAACACAAATATGGCTTTAGTGTTCATTTTTCTGTCATGCATTCTTTATGGTTGAAGTCAGCTGCCCTTCCAGGGTCTCACCAGAATATGTGCTAGATAGCAAATAGGTGTATTTGACCAATGAGAAAAACGAGATCTACCTTATGCTTTGATTTATTTCCAACAGGAAGAAAGTTTGTTAGTATCCTGATGCGCTTTTGGTATCTGAATGGTGCTAACCTACCTGATGAAGTACCAGGTGAAACCAAAGTTTTTCAGATTGTGTTTGGAGATGAAAGCACAAAAGAAAAGAGACGTCTTTTCACAGCAAATTATGAGTAAGTTTTCTTGTCCTTTTATTTTTCTCTGTGTACATGAGCTATCTGCGTGGAAAGCAGTTTGGGAACTGAAAGCATTCACAGTGCAGAACTTGGTGTGTTTTATTTTACCTTGATTCTAATCTAAGTTAGTTCTCCTCTAGCTTTCCAGTTTTTGTTCTAGGGCCAATTTTTTTAAATACCCCTTAAAGTCATTATGTTATTACCTTGCTTTTGAGTTGAGATTAATAGGAACTTTCTCTCTGTCAGGAAGAGCAATAGTTGGAGCGTTGTTGCAGCTGCTCCTGCAGCTTTCAGGAAATAGGCCAGTATCAGTCCTTGTTTCCCATTTCCTGTAGCAGTGCAGTTAAGCTAACAAGTCAAGTGTGGTCCTGTTGACTTGTCACTTCCCACACAAGTCGGAACTGCAATTAGCTGAAAAATTAGCTCATGAAAGAGGAAATTTTTTAGCCAAATGCTTTCTGAAGAAAGGCAGAACAAAGCAAGCATTATCTGGTGTTCAGATAATTCATGTTACTCTGATCCAAGCCCTCAAAGTGCACATTAGGTAGATGAATTTTGATAGACATGCTTCTAAATAATGTCTGAATTAGTGTACAGATCTTGCAGAGTTATCTGCATGATTGTCAAAATGTGCTGAAAATAACATTCTCAGAAGTTGGAAAAAGGGAGGATTTTGTGAGAGAAATGCAATATAATCAATGACTTCTGCACCCATGTTTGAAATGGAGAGACTACGGGATCTAGATCAGGAGCTCTGAAACAAAGGAAACACTCTGAGGACACCAGTGCTTTTCACCTGGATGGATTTTTGTGGATCCATCCCTTAGTTGAATTCAGCTTCTTTTTTTTAGAACTGGAGGCTTCTGAGGCTCCGTTAACCTCAAGATCCTCCACTTAAAGCCCTAAATATCTGTTCCTAATCCCCAGCAGAGAGATCTTTGCAAGTATGTGTTCCTTCTGCTATTTACAGTGCTAACCTAAACTCAAATGGGCAAAGATACCACAGGCCTTGGAAGCCTAGTGTTAAGTATTTGTGTGTTTGGAGAACACAGTTTCCCATAGTGGATTTGCATGTAACTGCAAGCAATGAGGTTATACTGCTCTTGTCCACAACATGCAGGTTACTTGGGAGCATGAATATTCAGCTTGAAGCTCAGACTTGGAAGAGGAAGATTCTTTGAAAATAGGGGTAGATGTTTTCATTTTCCTATTAACAACTGTGGAATTTTCTTTCAGGGAGATTCGGTACTACTGTTGACTTGGATCTTTGATCTATTTCTGAAAATATATTACTTTTTGAAGTATAGTTCAGTAAAAATGAAAATTTTCAGGTAGAATGTGTAGCATGATTTCCTTTTACAGTTACCATCCCATTAAATGAAACCTTTAACCTAGAGATGAAGATCTGCCACAAAGCTATATTCAGAGTTACTGCTATGAAAACTGGGTGGTCTCTTGATATCAGGGTCTATACTGTTCCTGCTTGATCCTGTCTGTGGGATCTGAACTAAAACACTGTCAAGTCAGTGCACTTTGTTTCTTTCTATAGAGTTAATTTTGATCTTCCGTTTTGGTGCATAAGCATCAGAGTCTAAGGAGCTTTAACAGGAGTAACTTTGAAGTGAAATATTTCCTCATGATTTCTTGTTGTGTTTAGTAGCTCTTTAAGGATCTTAAAGCTCTTTATAACATCTTTAAGGATCTTAAGGATCAAATAAATTTTAACAACTCTTCACTTACTGTTTTTCCTTTTTCAGGTTTCAAAGGGAATTTACAGAAGGAGCAAAACCAGACTGGACAATTACACGGATTGAACATCCAAGGCTATTAGAATAAATGCCTTATACAGTCTTTTTAGGTACCATTGTAAATGTTTTGATGTAACAAGTATCAAGCCTTTTTTGGTCTCTTTTTTCCCTTCCTGCCTTCTCCTCCAAAAGAGGGATGAATTTTGTACGTTTGATTTCCCAAAATTGTTTCTGAAGCTTACATTATGCTGCAGCATCACAATAAAACCTTTTCCCTGGAACAAGCTAGTACAAGTTTATTTGCTCATCCAAGGCATTTACACAGTGCAGTTTCACGCAGGCCAGTATTACGGGTACGTCAACTTCTTACGTTCTGACAAGAAATGGTACTACTTGAAGATGAGCAACACTTTCATGGCTGGTGGCCCTTCTGAGTTACTTTCATATGTTTCTTTTTTCCCTAGGGACTGTACAATATATAATTGAATAATATGCAAGATGAAATAGAGGTAGATGGACTTCTTAGATTGTCTAGCCTCAGCGGTTCATTTTGAGGTAATCTTGCTTTTGAATTAATTTGAGATTAAGAAAGTTAGAGCCATTATCAGTACTTGGTACAGGATTGGAGTAAAAAAAAATCTTATAGCATTGCACTGGGAAAGTGGAACAAGACAGAGAGATATATATGTTTTGAAAAATAAAAACAACATTCCTTTCAATTCAATAACATACAGGCAATTCAAGTTTAGAGGTTTGTGAAAGAAACATCAGTTGAAAACATGAATTTAAAAGAGGATCTGACAGTGAAACTAAATGAGGTCCTCTGTTTGAAATGCTTGTTGAAGAAATGAGCAAATCATTAAAATTAGATGTTGCAACTTAACGATTTCCCAGTTCTCAGATTACCTCTGTTTCTGGTGCATGAGATCCCTGGTGTAAGTAGCTTGAGATTTTTATATGCAGGTTTACATGAGATGATCATAACAGGTTGGGGTTTTTTTAATCCCCTGTCTCAACTTTAAAGATAAAGTTAACTTTCTACCCAGGCATGTTGTAGAGACTCGTGTAGTGTTTTGAAAGTAAAATAATTATACTTACTGTGATTCACAGTAATTCTGATTGAAAAGTGTAACTTAATTTGGAGTTTGGGAAGCCTTTATTTATTTGTTTGTTTGTTCATCTGAAACTGTGGTCATGTTTACTAATTGCTGACACTGCTCAGCTGTAAACAGCTGCTGTGCATTGACACAATTTCAATGCATGTGTCTGAATCTTGACAAGCACTAATTAAATCTGGCCAACAAAAACCCCATTAGTTTGCACACCCCACTCACCAGTAGATGGCCTTGGTCACAAAGCTATTGTGGCTGGGAAGTGACTGGTGTTAATGAGAGTGTAAGAGGGATAAAAATAATATGGTAGAGGCATTGATTCTCATTTAAGTGCCATTTAAATCATTTAGAATTGTCGTATTAAGGAGTCTTGATGTTCTTCCTGGCTTTCATCCTGAGTCAATAATAGCATCTTATGTTCTCTTTGCAGTGCCTACTCCCTTTAAAGTGGCAATTTAACAGTGTTCTTAATATGGGAAAGATGAGTTGTAAATGTGAATTCATGCAGGCACCTTAATGTCTGACAGTAGCAAACCTTAGTTTTATATTCACATTTTGAAGTATGTTTATCGTGTTGATTGTAGTTCCTTTCCCTCCTATCCCAGCATTTTCTGATCAATTTGGGGGCCACATTCAACTTTTTCCGGTTTTTAAGGCATGTTCAAGCTTGACCTTGCCTTCACTTCAGGTTGTATTTAGTTAATTATTTTCAGGTCTTATGGCTGGAAAGCTGTTTAGTGGTAAAAGTCATATTGTTTGCCGCAGTACTGATCATACTCCTTCAAGACTTCACAAGTCCTGTACTTCTCTTTTTAGTTGTAGTATGATTAAACTTGTTTTCTGCCCCGTGTGCCCCATTGGCTGCAGGTGAGGGCTTTTGAGATTCCTCACAGCCTGTAGTCACATGATGGCTCCCAGGTTATATAGGATGAGATACAAGTGTCTGTAGTGGAAGGTGTTTCCAGCTTCAATCCTTCTTCACGCGTGGATGTGGCAGTTGGTCTCTAAGCATTGGGCCATGTGTGGGCACAGGAAGAGGTACTTAGCTGATATAAAAGCAAGTATTGCCTATGTAGCTGTGCTTTTGTTCTTCTGAGAGAAAGGCAGCTGGGCCAAATGGGGTTGCATAGTGAGTACTGACCACAATAAGTCATAGGGGTTTTCCTCCTTGTCTCTTACCTTTTTTTTTTTTTTTTTTTGCTGCTGTGCTATTCTTTTGGGTTTCTACAGTCCTGCCAAATAGGGTGGAGGTTGAATAAGTCATTATGTGTATCTGCAGCACTATTGAAAACACCCCCTTCGTCACAACTCTCGTATGTGTGTTTTGTCTGAATTCAATGATGTATGCTTTTCCTAATATAAGGTTCTCCTATTGAAGTTGATGGGGAAATTGTCATGGATTTTAATGGGAGCAGGCTGAGTGAAACTTTATTGCTGCCTTTGAAGTTGTTCTGTCAGAAGTAGAGGCAAGCTAAAATTAGACATGCTGTAATTTCTCTTGTGTGCCATTTTTCCCCTCCTCTGCTGTCGCAGAACAAGACTTTTGATAGTAAGTTTGGTACTGGGGTACTCAGGATCTATGAGGGAAAGGAGCAGGACAAGCAAAGCAACGGGCATGTGCAAGCAAGGTTGGTTAGAGCAGCATCAGGCTGTTAGGACAAGATTGTCCACATGGACAAATATGTCTTTTTTAGCACCGGAAGCCTTCTATCCCTGATTTGCTACTGTTGCATCTGGCAGAGGAGACGGTGTTTCACCAAGGATGTAGCCCTTTGCCTCAAGGACATGGGAGATTTGGCATGTACAGGGAAACAAGTGGTGACCTGAATGTTTTTCTACATTATATTTTGCAGTTGACAGTTGTTTTTACATAAGAAGCTATACTTCTACTCTGATTTGTGTATGAGGGAAGGATCTGAGTTCCCAAGAATAGAACTGAAGTCCAACCTTAAGTTTGCAGAGGTTTCACAGTGTGATTGGGGAGGCATGGGAGAGGCTGCCCAGGTAAAATTGTGGTAAATTAGACCCAGCTACAGGCTGTCTCTGCCTTACTCTAATTAGCAGCTGGCACTTCCCTAGAAATCAGGAATGAAAAAGGGGAGGGAGAGAAATGCCTTGATAATCCCCCACTTCTGAACTTTCTGAAACCACTTGGCGAGTGCAGTATCCATAACTTAAGTACCAGCTGCCAAGTCTGGAGCCTAAAGTTTCAGTGGTGCTATTTGAGTATGTGGGTAGCCTTGCTAAAACCCGTGGGTCTGTCAGAATGTCAGTTTCTCTGCTTGCTGGTGGTGTTACACTGTTTAAAGGCCTTCAAGCTTTTTATCTGCAGTACAGCCAAACAAGGTCAATACTTGTGATGTTATTTTTTTGTGATATGTGTATTTTTTTTATAAACTGATAGCTTACAAATATAAATAATGGCTTGGGGGATTTTTATATATACTTCCAGAGAGAGCAAGGTAGAGAGTCTGCAATATAAAATGAAGAGCAAGCTAATGAAAATGAAACTGCATAATCTGTAACTCATGTTGTGTAAGACGTTGACCATTAAACAGGTGAACATCTAATCACTGCCAGCTTGACTGGAGTGGAAATGAAGTCATTAAGAGATCTACCTTGGATTGGCAGCTGCCTGAGATAACTCATTTCTTCTGTGTTCAAAGTACATGTATTATTAAAATCTCTAATAGCTCAGTCAGGTACTTTGTGATTTTTAATTACCTGTGGGGTGACTATCCCTTAGGTCTACCTCAGACTCAGGCCCCTATAGCAGAACCTTCTGAGCTGCTAGCCTGTTCCCTACATTTTTGTCATTAGTGTCATTAAGTCATCTTTTTTTCTCTCTGAGAGAAGAGGTATTCTTCATAAGGTAGAACAATAGAGAAATCACTGGTCCTCTGGGTGCAGCGTGCACTGCTTGTTGGTATAGGTTAGGGTTTCCGTTATTAATGCACAGAATTGTGTATGGACTTCTACTGAGAAGTGCTTCCAGAAGGCATCATTCCTGCTGTTGTAGTTCAATCTCTGACTATGAAAGTGTGGTGCAACCCACTGGTGAGAGAATTAAACTGTCTGATTTCACTCTTGCTATAAGGTTCCAGCCCTTTGTCTAAGAGGATAGTAAAAACGTTTGTACAAATACTTATAAAGATGGTAGACTGATTGTGGCTTGGATTGCAAACTATTAGATTGTCTATTTACTTAAAAGTTTCAGAAACGAATTGACAGATCATATTTTGAGTCTGAATTTATATTAGCATTCAGGTGCATTAAAACAGTAATTAGCATAAAATCTTAGGTAGAGTGATTTCTGCTGTGAGAAAGGGTGGGGTTTTTTATTCCATTATCATTCCATTATTATTCTATGGTGGTTTTTGTTTGTTTGTATTTTGTTTTTTATTCTCTTCTAAACACCAGCAGTTAGTCAGGGTGTTCCATTGCTGAGAGATAGTATAGTCATCTAAGTGAATAGTGGATTCTTTATCTGATCACTCATTTCTGTATGTTTCATATTCTACTCTTGGATTCTGAGTTCGAAAGGAGTTGTTTTGGGTTTGTTTTTTTTTTTAATGCAAGATTGGTAAGGTTCACTGTCTTTCTCTGCAGTGGAGGCTATAGTTGCCTGATGGAATCATCTGCATGTATTTTGCCTAGTTTTCTGCCAGTACAGTGTCCCTGGGTACAGCTTGTGCTGCAGGGTCTCCTTCAGTGTACAACTTAATCTCTTGCTTTCACTTCACTGAAGTATATGGGTTTCAGCAGGGGTAGCTGGGTGAAAGGTAATTATATATTATACTGGAGATCTGCTTATTGGCTTCTTCTGGCAAAATCTGTGAAATTATAATAGCAGAAGTAGAGAGAGGAAGGGGATCAAATGTGGATGGTAATGCAAGATTCATATAAAGAGGAAGCTATATGTATTCTGACTCCAGAGCCGAAGCTGTAACAGCCCTGAAATGGAAGGAAGTTTAGAAAAACAAGACCAAAATAAAAACATTGTGAGAGGGTCAGTGTTCTGTCTGGATGTTTTTTTCTAGCTGCTCATCTCTGATAAAAGGTAGGTTAGTGTTAATTTTTCTCAGAAACGTCAGTGTTGTACTTGCTTTTGTCAGGACACCACCTCATAATCCTACAAGAAATTCTCCTTTCCTCTAGCATATCAGCAACCTAAATAGGCAATAGAATTTCTCTTAATTGTATGATAAATGTAGGATAATCTCTGTTATCAGGAAGAAACTAGGTCTAGAGGATTTACAGTGATTTGCCTCAGTTGAGAGGGAAGTCTTCAGTAAACTTTAAAATGTGAAGATGCATCTGTTGAAGCCTTCACTTGCAAGACCTTGGGTTGCTTCTCTTCACCAGCAGTCAGTGCCTTCTCATGAGGCTGTTTGATATATTTGGTCTTCAGTCAAATGAGCTTCTTTCTTTTCTACTTACTTTCACACCAGCCCTCTTATTTCCTAACCTTCTTGCAGATCTAGCATTTTTACAGCAGCTAGTTCAGGAGATCAGCTGGTGATACTCTTTCACAGATGCATTAATTTCACTGGAGTCTCATAATCATTTGATTGTCTTTTCTCAAACATCTCAGTGTCTCTAATAGCCTAACCAGAGCTGAGCACACCACTGCAGATGAACCTGCTGTATTTATCTGGTGTTGGAATAATTTCCTCTAATTTCATATTTCTATTTATATATTCTTAAGATTGGTTTGCAGGATCTCGTTTCTCCTGTTAAGCATAGGAGCAGAGTACTTGAGATTGCTCCCTAGCATTGTTTCTGAGCCTGTGTGTGACCAGTAAGGATTTGTTTACTTGTTTCATTGTTGGTTGTTTTGGTTTGTGTGGGTTTTTTTCTGTGTTCGATTACACATTATCGACATAGTCTCTTTTCACTTTGTGTGTTCCTAGTCTTTCTACTATATTCAGTGTGCTCTTCTTTCTTGTTCCTTTTGCTTTCTTTATGGTGCATTTCTTTCATCCTGTGCCCAGAAGAAAAAAATTAAAATATCTGTGCTTCAAAGATGATGTCCAAAGCTACTTCAAAAAAGAAAAAAAAAAAAAAGTGTGCTGATTCAGATATTCAAAAAATGCCAGAGGAAGGCCAACATTAGTTTCCTGTTCCCAGATTTTTGTGAGCTCTTATCTTGCTGCTTATGTCTCTGCTGGGACAGGCATAGCTGTGTCACTTGAAGTCAAGGCCTGTCTGGATGCAAGTGGTTCTGAAAATCGACCTGAGTACCATGTCACAGTGCATGCCTCTTCCTGCACAGGTCTTTCCTCTTATTCTTCTTATGTAAATCGATATCCTAACTCTCAGTACGGCTTATTTGATATATAAAATTTCTGTGTCCATTCAAGCCACTAATCTAACCAATTGTTTGAGCATAAAAGACCTGATTGTTTGCTTTAGCTTCTGTGCTGCTTTAGTAAGACAATGCCCCTGTAACTTACATTTACATCATCTTCCCTTATTGCTAAAATTTTTCCTCAGCTTTCACTAGACGTCTGCTTAAAGAACCCTCCCTGAACCATTTGGGTGTAGAATGAGCAACAAAGCAAAGAGGATTTTAAAAGGATTCAATTAGATATATAGTGTTGCTTTCTTGCTTCTTAGCTGGTTTGCTGGACTTTGTGGTTTGTAAGAGCTGTTGCGGGGGAGTTTTGAATTGCTTTCTCATCTCTTTTAATTTCTTGTTTGCATTCACAACAGGCTGCCTGTTTTAGTAGTCTTCTATAATTCTCCCTAGTGGACTAGGTTTCCTGTTTTCTTTGTGAACTGCACCATATGTAATTGTTTTACCGTTCTTGCTTTCTTCCTGAATAATTTGGGAACTATTTGGGAGCTTTTATCCAGATATACGTTCCTCTCCCAAGCCTGTCAGCTCTCCATGTTCTTAAGTTAGTCCTGAACAAGTCTGGTTTGAAATCCATATATGCATTTTCCCATATTTCTGTTTTCCTTGCCCACATTTCTATTGCATTTCTTTGTGAAGTCTTGACAGCACTATTGTAGTGTGCCTTTACTGACTCCACAGCAATTTGGAGCATACAGGTATCTGAAGAAAGTGGCTTGATGCTGTCACTTCAGGTGTTCTTAAACTGGCGGTCCTGATTATTGAGGGGGGGGTGTTTTTTGTTTTGGGGGTTTTGTCTAGTTTTGTGGGTTTTTTTTTTTGTTTGTGTGGGGTTGTTGGTGTTTTCCCAAATGCTGCAACCAGCATGATGTTTCATAAAGTAAATCACTGAATAAATTTGTAACTTCTGTCATCAGGGCCTGAGGTGCTTCCTGCTTCATATTCACAGGGCTGAAGTGGCACATAATTAAAATCCTGTCATTTTAGCGTGAATTATTTTATTGAGTCATATTTTATTCACATGCCTTTTCTCATTCAAGGTTCTCTGGTATGCATCAAACACTTGCATGGCAGTCCTACAGTCTGCTGTAGCAGCTTAACTTAGATTAATTTCTTATGCTCCTTAGTTTGTGAAACAGCTCTGGGTTTGAATTTTAGCTTTTGTGTTTTCCACACTTTCTCCTCTTCTGCTTTTCTCTTCCACCTGAAAATTGTCCAGAAAGATCATATTTTCAGTGGATATTTGAATGTTTGGTCCTGAATGCACATCAAAGATCCTAAATAGGAAACACTGTATATATTCAGGGGATTTAAATATAGCATGGGTGTTATCACTTCTTTAAATAGCTTTTTTGTAATTTCCGTCTCATTATTCTCAATGCCTGATTCCATCCTAGTATTCTTAATAGTGATTTCCACCAGTGTAGACAAGAGCAATACCAAGTAAATGTTGAAAGAAAAGGCACTTTGGGAATACAGGAGTATTGTTCCTGGGAAGAGAGTATTGAGGAGAGATATGGATTTGTAATTCTTCTCACTTTGTTCTGTCTTCCCAGGCAAAAGTGGACTTTCCTGCATAGCATTTCTTCAGACAGCGTGCAAGCTACTGCGTGATTACTGTTATACTGGGATGGGTCTGCCAAAATTCTTAAACCATGCCTTGTAGAGCTGTATGTAGGCATCCTTAGGCAGTTTTTTAAATAAAAGGCACCAAAGGAAGCCCCCATGTGGCATAAGGCATAAACACTTCAGAGAGGTCAGAAAGCCTGTATAAATATATGACATGCTGGCAAAATAATCCTGGTGTTTAAAGTATTGCTTCCATTTTGCTCACCTTCCTTATGGTTAGTTCTCAGGTGTAATGAAATTTCTAAGGAACAACTGTCCTTTATGCTTGCTATACTGCTTCATCTTTTCCTGGGTATATGGCTGTTTAACCAGTTCACAACCAGTAGTTTAACAGTGCATATTGTGCACTAACCCTTCAGTGCATCTGTAATAAGGATAAGGTACAGAAACCTAAGGTATATATCACTCCTAAAAAAGGGTGTTGTATACATACAGAAATGTTAATATGTGTGCCCTATAAGCCAACCATTGTAACCGGTCTTTCTAAATCACTGAGAAATGAAAAAGTTGTTTTGCATGCAGCTTTCAGAGCATTTTATTTAATATGTTCATTTACAGATGGAAATGGGGAGTGGGTGAAGGAGGTCTTGCATATCCAGGTGCACTTGCTGAGCTGACAAGAGAGTGCAGTTCTCCAGTCTCAGCCTGGTGCAGTTTTTGTCAGGTCACAGTCTACCTCCAGTATTTGTGCTTCATTACCATGTTCTTTTAAAGCATACATTTTGTTTCTTTGAGGCCTGATGGCTATTTTTTCCCAAAGGCATGAGTACCTAGGGTTTTTCAATGACTTAGTGAATGGTATTAGGCAATTGCACTGCTGAAGTCAGCTCACATAAGACATGACTCAAAACCTATTCAGTCTTATAAATGACTCCCTTTGATTTGAGTGTGCTTCAGAATAGGCTGCAATTCACTGAGGAGCCTGGGCACTCAACAATATAAGGTGGTGTTGTGTGTTCTAGCCCCAGTCCTACTAAATATTCCATAGAAGTACCACAGATTGTATAGTCTTACTCTTGCTTTTTAAATTTTGTGGATTTCTAGGAATTTTGGTTTGTTGGTTCTTTGTGGGTTTTTTGGGTTCTGTTTTTTATTTGTTTGTTCTTGGTTTCTTGTTTTCTTGTTGGTGTCCGTCCATCCCCCTCCGCCCCCCGAATTATGACCAGAGTGCCTGTCATGTTGCAGACTTAATTCCAGTTTTAGATTCCTTTTATAAATCTGAGCCTTAGTTTCCCAGTTTGGTAAGGTTTTTTTGAGACCTACTTGGAATGTGTTCTTGAGTTTTATTCTATGTGTTGCTTTGTCATGGAGCAGGAGCAATGACTTTCCTGTCTTGAATGAGTGAAGTCCAAAGTCCAGCTTTGCATGAAAACAGACCTGTTCTACCCTAGCACGATCTTGGAGCAGTAAAAGAGCCTCTATGGTATTACGTGGGGGACAGCCTGGCTGCCCAGAGCAGCCGTATGCTGCCTTCCTCAGAGCAGCCAGGGCCCTCTGAGCCAGCCCGCTCCATGAATCAAACTGCCCAGTGTTCATGCTTCAAATACTTCCCTGACCTATATACCAGACTAAAGCTTCCTGTTCTAATATTGATTTAAGACTAAAGTTTATCAGTGGCTTATTTTTCTACATTATAATTCTCTTTCCTATTTAACAGTCCTCTGGGAAATGCAGGGGGCCACAGTCAGACCTTCCTGGCAGTCAAGAAGAGGGGGTGGAAAAAGGGCATGTGCAGGACATTGATGAAAAGAGGCAGAGCTTGAATTACCGTGCAACACATAGAGTATTTTGGTTCAGCAATCAAATTGTGTACTGTACTACTTGCTGAAACAGAAGAAACACAGCTCTCATTCTCTTGCAAACTCTCTCCTGTATTTGTTAGCTTACCTTAAAGCTTCATCTTATTTATAAGCTCTGACCCAGACTTCTCATTAACTGTTGACAAAACACTAGAAAAGGAAACTTCTACTTCCTGCTTTATGTAGCTTTCTGGTTAAAAGCTGTGCCTCTTGGAGAAAAGAGAAAATAGCCAGTGGTGATTAAAAACTCACCATACTCACCCTCATGAGTAAAGAGTACTGCTGCAGCATGTGCTGCTTCTCCCCAGGATCCTCATGTGGCAGCAGTCAGCACAGTGCTCCTAAGTGCTGCACACCACAAACAATTTAATTGTGGGCAAAGAAAGGTTTATTCCTCTCCTTCCCCGCCTTGGCTTTGTTTTTTCTGTTACTTCTTTGCTGCTTTTCATTTTTAAAAAACTGTCCTAGACCAGGCTCCCAAAGGAGTACAGACCGCTCAGAAGTCACTGGGTTCTTTGCTCGGGTATCAGCCTGGTCTGGCAGTCACGAGCTTTGTGGAAGTGTGAGAAATCATTTATATTCCATCTCTGCATGCAATCAGCCTTGCAATACTGAATTGCAGGATTGTGCCTTCTTTCAGCAGCAATTCTCCCTCGTGGAGCCTAGTCTTTGCAGTTAAACCAGAGCTTGGGCAGCCCACTGTCCCCAAACGAGTCTTATTCTATCAGATCATCATCTACATAATCGTTGGCATCGTGGTATTACATACTAATCTTCCCCCTTAGTTTTTTGTCGTCATCGTTCTGATACAATATTGCTGATCACAAGCAGTCAAAAATGATGGTAGTGGCTTAATATTTGTAAAACTTATTTGTAAGTGAAACTAAACTCTTTTATCTGACAGCTTTTGATTAGTTTTATTCTGGCTTTCTGAGCCTGTACACTCATTAAAGGCACTTTTGGTTTTTTTGAAACTTTTCTCTGTGACATTGAAGCCTAGAAGTGTGTATCTTCCAATTGCACCAAGACTGTCCCCGGTTCATACGCTTGTTGGAAATGGGGGTATAGGATCCATGTAAGGCATAATAACAATCACAGGAGTCAGTAACAGTGCTTACTCCTTTTTACGGGTGGAGACAATACACAAGCATGAGCTAGTTGACCAGCCCTGCTTGTTGAAACAATAAAAGGGCCTTAGATCTTTTAATCTGTGTGTTGGCATTTGAGATTGTCTTTTCTTTTACGTAAGTGGCATATACTTTAAGGAGGTGGTAGCATTCTTGTCCAAACTGTACTCTGTAAGTCAAAGCCATCTAAATGATTTCAATTCTACTAATTCTACTGCTGTCTCCTGAGGCTTAAACTTTTCCACCTTTTCTGGTTTAGGGATATTTTAAAGTACTACAAGAAGTTTACCCTGTGTAATTTCTTCAGTCCTATTTAGGAGGGCAAAGCATTTCTAATCCTTCCAACCCAGGAGAATTTGAATGTGCTGGGAACGCTGACAGTCTCTCAATATTTCCCTTAAATATATATTTTATAGATATATATAACAAAACTCCCCACTACTTACTAAAACTATATCTTCCATAAGGCCAGTATTCATAACAATCCCTTATGTATAAGCAAGATCAGCGCCCAACCATTACTTTTTCTGGTAGGGAGCTCAGAGTGCTGGAGGATGTTCTTGTATGGCCAGTTGTTCCTCGAAATGTTTGATGTATGTGCAAATGAAAAAAAAGAAGAAAGGATGCCTTTATATGTAAATTACCTGGTTTGTATTCCCCTATCTAGAATATTACAGGCAATTTTTGTAATCATTAGAGAATTTACTTCTCACTAGACAGAAAGGTAGGCTACACAATGAAACTGGAACACTTTTTTTTCCAATGAACAGAAAATCCTCTTGGCTAGTTTAGTTCCTACCCAAGAATAAAGTCTGTATGGTTAATCTCTACTCATGCGTATATACACTTACACATCTGTTGAAAGTTGGAGGAATTAACAAGGATTCTGAAGTAATATAGGGAATTCTTAAAAATAAATTTAAGACTCACTAACCCTCAGCCTGCCTGTTACCTGGAATTTGTTACAGCTTCTAGAGATTTGACTGAAAGAGGCAGGCCCCAAACTGAAGAATGGTTTGTTTGGGATAGCTTAGGTAACAGATCAAATTATTAAAAATGTTATTATTGGTTAACGTGATTGTTAGAAGATCTGGAAGGGGTTATCTTAATGACTGCAAGGCTGTGCCCCTGGCTGCCTGAGTAAGTAAACATCCCTCTGTGGAGGCCATGTGTCACTATTTTAGTTACAATTGAACTTCCAGTCAGTAAATCTGTTTGATGTTGGGTTTTTTTGGTTTGTTTTTTTTTTAGACAGCCACAGTTTTTTCTGGGCACTAATTTTAGCATTATCCATTTAAGATGCTTATGGGAGGGATGTTGCCGAGAAACAGTGGATGTTGGTTTGTGGAAGTGTTGGTTTGAAGCTGTCAGTCAGTTGCAGTCCTAGGTGTTGAGATGCAAAATTCTAAGCTGTGCAAGACCCACACTCTCTCCTCTACCAGCCTGTTTGTCTAGTCCTTAATAAAGGGGGTCAGAACAGACACCTTGTATCTCTCCTCCCTGAAGTAATTGTTTTTCACATGGTGAGGCAGCAGAGGCAAGGAACCGAGCACCAAAGTTTCAGACCAACTGGCTTGGGTTAGGGAACCCTTCCTGGAAAAAGAAATGAAGGATGTAATGAGCATAGCCCATTGAAAAGGAAACTGCTTCAAAGTGCTGCAGGGAGCAATGCAGCACCAGTTGAGGCAGACATTTTTGCATGGTTCTCCCAAATGACTCCCTGTAATTAAACTGTATTGGCTCAGGCTGAAGAAGAAAGAGAATCTTGAAAGACAGTTTTGGAAAGTTCTTACTGTTTCTGTATGGAAAGCATATGTTTTTCCTTAGCATCGCGTTTACGTTCTGTGATTTTGCATGCGCTAACTTGAATTGACAATTTATGAAGTATATGAAACACTCCCTGATGGCAGCATTTATCCACTCCCTGTTTTCTTCCAGGGAAATGAATAACCTTTCTAGTAAATGTTGTTCCTGGAACTGGAAGTATCGGGGAAAAGGAGTTTGTGGGTGGGCTCTCTGATAATCCCTAAATCTGAAAAATACCTTTGTGCCATGTGTCTAAAAGTTTTTACTTGTGTTCTTGCTCAGAAGGGAAAAGGGGAGTTTTACTGACAAGGAAGAGACACCCTCACAAGGATGAGGAAAACATCACCATGTAAAATACCTCTAAAATGACAAGACCTGACAGTGAGACACTGAGATAATTGCCCTTTGTAATGTCATGATTAATTGCACAGGATTATGATGTAAAGCTGAAGTCTGTCCTTCTGCCAATGTTTTTGCCTAAATGAATGCTTTTGATGTTCCCAGTACAAGCTATTGCCACGAATGCTGTACAGTCACCCATCACTTAAAAGACTGAGAAGCACAATTGTAGCTAGTTATAGATGTGAACAATGATGCTAACATTATGAACTGTTCAGTGCTAAGTTGTTTTGTTCGTTTGCTTGCTTACTTGCATTATGAGCTCAGAGAAGTTAACTTCCTTAATAAAACATTTCTTTTAATCAGGTAGAAGGCACCAATGCTGTCTTTGAATTGAAATTCCAAAAATATTGAACTCATGGATGTGCACATGACTCTTTCATTATTCTGCATTAAAATTCAGGTGATTTTAGTTTAGACAAAATAATCTTTTCTATACTTAGAGATAACTTTGGCCTTGTATATTTATGGACTCAGCCTGTAGTTAATTCATGCTGATGCTAGGAAAACTTATGCAAGCACTGAAGTAGTTTAACCAAAGATAGGAAACATAGGTTTGCTGTTTTGATAACCACCATCTTTTCCCATCAGAGTAAATAATTGTCTTATGAACCTCTAATGTTTGATCACAATGTAAAAAGCCTTATGGGGTAAGTAAAGCAGGTGACAACTTTTTTTGTAGTATTTTCTCACTTATCAGTATACACTTATGTAGAGGAAAAACGTAGCTTGGATAATATTTTCAAGTTTAACACTTTGTATGTATATGTCTGCTGATCAGCACGTGAAAATTAAGAACTTGGTCTATGGGGTTAAAGGAAGGCAAGTTGTTTCATTGTTCCCTTCCCACACCGGCTACTTTGAAGTCCTTTATGTTGCTTCCATTACGTAAAGTTGTAGATACCCAGAAAACAGAAACACTATCATCTGCTCTATCAAGGGACCTGTCACAGGTGACGGATAACTGTTAGTGGTCTTGTTACCATGAACAAACAGTTTTGTACGTGAAAAGTGGTGATAATATATTTATAGAAAACATATTTAATTCAGAGAGAATTCATAAGCAAAAAAAAAAGCATACATCTTCTGCATTTTTTTTTGTTTTATTCCTAGTGACTTCTCATAGCTGTAGATGTTAAAGTGTTTATAAATGGCTACAAAATAATACTTCTTTTCTTACAAAATTTGATGAGGATAATCTTACTTTAATCTTGGAAATTTTTGTAATCAATAAAGTTGATAGGGATTATTTCACCCTTCTGTGTGAATAATATTAGAAACAGTTTCATAAAGCAATGCAGCTGTTTAGAAAAGGAAATGCTGTGTAATTGTAAAAATCATAGGCAAAATTTAAGTTGGCAGACAGCTCTCAATGCAAGTTGAAATGTGACAAGGTCACTATGTCCTTCCTGCCTATTATTTGCTGAAAGAGTAATTCCTGGAATCCTTGATTATGGTCAGAAACATGAACTCCTTATCTAAAAGTCATCATGTGTCAGTATGATGCCTTTAACATTATGTTTTGGGATTAGATCTTGATGAGAAGTGAGAAAGACCTGAACACTCATCTTGATAAAAAGGTTTTATGCACTTTCTTTTCCCTGATATTTGGTCAAGTACCTTTCAAAACTTTCACTTTAACTAAAACTCATACTTCCTTGTAATAATGTATTATAAATAGATCTTAAAAACTCAAACACTAGAATAGTAGGTTTGAACAATGACCAACTGTTTTTCTCTGGGTTTACATGGAAGAAATATATCTATTGCTCTGTAGCCATATACCTGACAACAGTGTATAAATGTTTTCTAAGAATCCTCTTCAGAATTGCATGTTGCACACCAGTCCTGCCATAGTCTCAAAACCTCACAAGCACAGGAAATACAGTGTACTTCCACCATTCTCTGAGTGTTAGTAAGGATTGTGGTGGACTAGTACGTTTCTGCCACAAGCCAGGGAGTAGTTCTAGAGGCAGGCTCAGAGAGGAAGCCCAATGTGTTGCCAGCAACTTTAGAGCACATGGTGCCTCTTTACAATCCCTTCTCAGAGAAGAATGATACTTAAAATAGACTCCTCTTCTGTAATGCCATATGTAAGCTATTATCAATTAAAACTTTTCCAAACTCATTGTTCAGCATTCTATAAAGGCAACCTTCTCAAGCAGCAGGGAGCCCCCACCTCATGAAATGCAGAGGAAATGTGCTCAAAACAAGGAAGGAGACCTCCATTTTAAAACCCAGAGAAGGGTTTAGAGGTACAAGCAAAGTAGTTTCTTATGATTGTATTTATGTATTTTATATCGCTACCAATGTGCCTCTTTATAAAATCACACGATGTTACTCTGAAGAAGGGGGCTGTCTTGTTCTGGGGTTTTTGGGTGGGTTTTTTTTTTTGCTGTGTTTTATAAGAAGCTAGACAGTGGCTTATTATTGAAGACCTAGTTAACTCTAGTAACCTAATAACATCAACATTTTCCTGTTTCTTTAAATGCAAAGCAAGCTCTTCCTTTGCCTGTTCAGTATGAAAGCATACAGTTCATAAAGCTCTGATTCCCTTGTCTTGCACTGCTTGTCTGCATAGTGTAAGGAGCTCAGAGAAGTCAGCCTGTCTGTTGGCAGTACCTTGTGGCCACCACCGTTCAGAGTCTGAAGAGCAGTTCTGGCTTAGCAAGCGGTTCTGGGCATGGGGCAGAGCTGGTAATGGCAGCTGTGCTACCAGCTTCATCATGAGGAGTTTGGGATTTCAAAGGGAAGGTTGAGCCTCTGTAACTGTTGCTGCAGCATTTTTTTTCTTCATGATTGTGGTAACAGTGTTTATTTCTATCTTGGAAATGAGCTGCAGAGGAAGTAATTTTGAAGGCACCAGGTAGATTAGAACAGTCTCTGACACTGTATTGCATAACCATCACTTACCTCTTCTTGGCAAAACTTGCAGTGCAAACTTGCAAGACTTTGGAAAAAAAACCCAGGTGTTTCGGACCAGCATTCCTTCTTTCTGCTTTCAATTCTGTCTTTTTTTTGGACATACATAAATCCCTGATACATTAAATTAGTGTCCTTTAAAGTTGTGTTGCTACAAACTTGTAGCACGTCCTTATGTGATCTGCTGTCCCAGAACTGGGCAGAGCTTGCACAAGGTAAGCCTTTCGAAATTACCAGGAGCAGTCGTTTTGGCAAGACCATTTCCTGAAAGGGTGCTCTGATCACGTCTTCGGGGTTTCTACGATTCTGGGTAAATACTAGGATTTGGATGTATATTGCATTTAATTTTGTGGATGGATTTTTTTTTTTTGCCAGGAACACTAGGGCTTTTAGGAAGCTTCTGCCAACAGTGTGGGTTACATGGCATGTATGTATTCTTCAGTGTGATCTCTGCCCATGTTGCATGTCATGAAAATCAATAAAGAACAACAGACAGGTTTTCTCTGCACTAAGTAGTACATGCTCAGACTCTACAGATCTGGGCCATGCTGGAAAATATAGTGTGGCTGTCTGCCACCTTCTTGGGACAGGAACATGCATAAATACTCAGTTCAGCTTTTAGCTGGGAGACCTGAAATTGGGCCTTACACAGTACTTGTTCACTGAATTAAGCTCATATTTGCTTAGCAAATTTTTCAGATGTGCTCGAACAGGGTACGTACCAATTTTTTTTGCCTAACTGTAAGTAATAAACCTGGATAGATGCTCTTAGAAATCTCAGCAGGTATTGAAACAGCTTTGTATGTCTGAGCCCCTGATCAACCTGGTCTAGTTGGGGGTGTCCCTGCTGACTGCGGGGAGGTCGGACTAGATGACCTTTGGAGGTCCCTTCTGGCCTGGACCAATCTATGAATCTTTGGATAGAGGCAGTAGGGACTTGTGCTTCTGTATTTAAGGATCCTGAGCTTGGTCTTGAAAGGATGTCATCTGGGACTTCATTGGGTAGCTCCTGTGAAGTGGCTAATGGCTTGAGACCTTTTTACCTTTTTTCTTTTTCTGTAAAAAGTTGATATATTGGGAATTGATATGCCATTTTTCAGCACTTTGATATTGTGTTTGGTTGATACACTGAGTGAAGGTGTTAGTTTCCTCAGTTCAGTTTTGTAAATAATGGCATTAACTCTAAAACACCACCTGTAACTCTTCTGGATATATTTTCTGTAACTGTTCAGCAAGCAATGCCTTTGAGACTGGTCTGATTCATGAAGTGATCTATGCATATTAACTAGCTTAATTCTTTTAGTTCTTGATAGATGATGACTGAGATTAGTTATATGTGCCTAATGATCATCCAGGAAATATGCCTAATCCAAGAAGAGGGGGAGAGAGGTGTGAGAGGCTCTGTCTGAAATAGCATACTAAAAAGCTTCTTGCTGAATTCTGCCATGCTTCCAATGCCATGTCCTGTAACGCACTAAAAACTGAATCCACTGCAGCTGGGAACAGCATTTTAAAAATAAAATTCTGAGGTTTTCAGGTTCGCATCAATGACTGATTGATTTAATCATGACTGCATAGTAGTGAACTGAGAACTGAACAATGTTTAACACTCTGCTTGCAGAATCTGATCAGTTGCAAATGAAAAAGTAAATTCACTGTTAT
Organism: Limosa lapponica baueri; assembly: GCA_002844005.1. Classification (NCBI taxonomy): domain Eukaryota; kingdom Metazoa; phylum Chordata; class Aves; order Charadriiformes; family Scolopacidae; genus Limosa; species Limosa lapponica. Next base: position 921,737 of record KZ505656.1, read on the forward strand.
GAAGAATCATGCTTTAAAGCTGCCACTCCACCCCTTAAATGAATAACATTTCATTGCTTTTGGAAATAGTGAATAACCAAAACAACAAATTGGGTCAGTGGAGAGAATGCACTTCCAGAAAGCTAAAATAGGAAAACAATTTGAATCAAGACAGTTCTTTAATACGTTACTTTGGACAGCAGCCCAGTTAAAAAAATTGGATCAGATTGGCAATTCAGAATGTTGCATCTTTCCACAGAATTGAATCCCTGCAAAGAAGAGCGATGATGGCTTAGAAGTACCTGTTTCCTTTCAAACCCTGCTAGTCTTCTGAAAACTGCAGGGCATGCTTTATTTTATTGCAGATCTTACTGAGTCCTGGCAGAATTTCTCTAAATTAGTAATCTTTCCTATAGGGAATCTTTCCTTTACTGATCTCTGTTATAAGCAGTTAAATAAAACAGGGGTTAATAATGGGAGCGCAAGACTGATGGTGGAGGTGGGCTAGAAAGGGGGGAAGTACAGGTGTTCTGGATACAGTTCTGACCATCCTGTTTGTAGTGCCTGTACTCTAAAAATCAGTGCAAATTAGCCAGGCTGGCTGGCACAGTTGTGGCAGCGGCAGGAAGCCTGGCTGGCTCCAGTCATGCTGTAGCGCACTGGGCACTGCTGTGTGGGCACATCCCAGTGTCGGTGCTGAAACTTTGTGCAAAGAGCAGCTGTGACACAACCTGTGCTAAGTTATTTGCCAAATGTGCTCCCAGAACTAATCATCTTGGTCCCAGAGATCCTCAGGACACTGAGGGGATGGCTTAGAATATTGAGCTGGAATTTTTCATCTCAATAATCATATGTAGTCCCTGGAATTGCCTAAGGCTCCTGCCCTTATAGGACTTTCTTACTAAACTAGTTGTGGTTGTTTTTCAATAATATGAACAGGAGATTGTTTCAGATCTTTAGCAGGTTCCGAACTTGAGCATAAACATTGCTTGGCTGATTCTTCCCTGACATCACCTTCTTTTCACTGCTTGCTGCACCTTGACAGTAGTATAAGAGTGAGTCTGTCTTCTTCAGATATGTTTGCTTCATGGAAGCACAGGTGTTTGTGGGTCATGATGTAAATAGGTTGGGTGTAATTGGGGCGCTTGTTCGATGAGCACCAAAGAGTAGTTAAAAAAATTAAGCTCCTGTCTTGGTTCTTTTTTTTTTTTTTTTTGGTCTTCTAATCCTGTCGTCATTGGAGTTACTGGACAAAAGTATGTTCTTACCTGAACCTCAATAGACTGCACAGCATATTAAAACAGACAAAGATGGGTAGCTATAGTAGTAGTCAAGTCCTAGGTTCAGACTAACTAGCCAGTTTAGGACAAAACCAATATCCTCACTTTGGAATGTCAATATGGGTGACTCCCCTCCCCACTCCCAAAGCCATTGTTTTCTATACTGGACAAAATGATAATTATGTCTATGGCTTATACATCTTTCTGGAAGATTTTTGAATGCTCATTGTTAATCTGTATATTTTGGAGCTCAGAAATACATTTTTAAAAGCAGGAAATAACTTGCTGGTCTAGCTTTTTTCCTACTGAAGCCTGTATTTTGCTGCAATATTCTCTATACCAGGCATAACTGATAATGGCGATCAGTTTTTTGCCATTTCAGTCTCTACCTTTTTCTTAGCCAAGGCATTTGGGTTTCCTACCAAACCTGTAATTACAGGGAAGAGGAGGCAACAGAATATTTATATAGAGGTGCTGGATTCCATCAGAAGATCTACAAAGATAGAATGGTTATAGATGATTTTTGGATGTGTTTATTACTAACACGTAAACCCTTTCGTGGTTTGGTTCATTGAGCATCTCTAGGTTTATGATGGACTCATCCCTGTATTCAGTCATGTGGCCACATGCCCAAAACTTTGTTATTTTGCAGAATGAGTGGTTTGACGGTTCTGCTCAAACACTGCATGGGCTTGTCTGCCCGCATGTGCTTACAAGTATGTACAACACCAGCTGTTTCCAAACTTCGTGTCCCATTGACATGCCACTTCCACTCATGGCTAACTCTCTCCAGATGGATCGTAGCTCCTCCCAGTGGTGATCTCAACTGGTATGTATGTAGCAGAATAATTAGAAGTGCTTTATGTGGCTTTGGCTGTCTTTAGTACAGCAAACAATTTGTCCTACTTGAAGAAACGCCATGTTTTGGGGTTTTTTTTTTTTTTACTCCTCCTCTCAAGACTGTTTCCAGTCAAGTTGCACCTTTTTCTACTCCTGCTTATACCCGCAAAAATCACAGATAGCACCATGGGAAGCAATGAAGTCATATAAGAATAAGCTGTAAAAAATGAGAGTAAGGTCTGTACTGTCATGTGTCCTCTTCTTGCCAAAGCAACCTGTATGGGCATTGATTTCTCCCTGCACCTTTCACACTGATCCTGTGAGGTGCTTTTCCTGAGCTGCTATTAAGTAAAATTCATTGAATGTGAATTTAGGTTGCACAAGGCTCCTGCATATCAGAAGTATAAACTGAACGGGTGTGCACCTAGTCAGTCACAAATGTAAAATAAAATGTCTTAGGTGAATCCACCATGAAGGCACTTGAGCAGAAAGTGATAGTACCCAATTTATGGGCTGTAATTATTTTACCATCATGGAAGCATACTTTTAGTTTGCACAGAAACCCTAAATACTTCAGTCTTCAAAATATATAAACCATGGATGTGTCATGGCTTGAGCTACATGGGTGATGTTTGTTGCTTGTTATTGATCACTTTTTTAAATGTGCAGAACAACGAGGAAGACATTAACTCGGATCAAGTATTCTTGCTCATCTGTGCAGGTTCAGCCCTTCTCTTGCTGGTGATTTTGCTCTTTTTTTCTTTCAGGCATCCTTTTTACCCAGCAGCGTTTCAGCAAACTGTGCCCAGATAGGTTTAGGTCTCCTCTAAGGAGTGAGAAAAACGTCCAAAGCTGGGTGTACATTCACGCTCACTGTGACATTCAATTTATAGTAAAATATGGCCATTAATGAGATGACAGAGCAGATAAAACAAAAAGGATGCCTTCTCTCTTCTAGTCCCTTGATAAAGCATGAAGGCAGTACAACCCATCCATCATGGTTGTCCTGGGACTCCATGACTCCATGACAATTACAGCCAGGCCTCCAGGCTGTAATTGCCAAAGATTTTGTGGCAAGAAGTCGCAGCTGTTTTTTCCTCGTGTCATCCTCAAGCCAGTGAGGATTTTTAACTAGCTTTCCTTCATCCCTACTTCTCCTACTGTAAATTAGAGCAGGTCTGAGGCTGGGTTGAAGGTACGGTTGCTGCCCACCTGTGGGCTGCCTGCCTGGCTATGCTTGACTGGAACCTTTCTACTCTGGACTTTGAGCTGAAGAGAGTAGGCTATGTAACCCCAGATCTGAAAGTATGTTGAGAACTTTTGACTAAGTTGAAACTGTACAGAGATTACCTGACTCCCCTGGCAAGAGGTGTCACCAACAAGGAGTCAGGTTATGGTCCTTGTTAATGTGAAAGTTAGACATAGCAATGTAACTTGTAGTCTGCCAAATTAGAATTTTCCTTCCAAAGGAAGCTGTTACTGGCTTTTTATATGCACTGAATATTTAGAGCAATTTTCCTGCTCATTAAAAAAAAAATAATATAGATACATAAAGTGGCTGACAGCAATAGCCAAGAAGTGCATAATGCAGACTGCTTTGTCCAAGCACATTCCTCCTAACTTGCACCATTCTTTTAGTCCCTTCCTAGAGCTTGTATGAATGGATAGAGCAGGTTAGCTTTATCCATATCCTGCTTTATCCATGGATAAAGCAGGTTAGCACTGGCAGCCTAAGCTTTTTCCAAAATACCTTAAACTGCAATTCTACCATCAGGACTATTCATTGGAGTTGGCCATAGTGGGAGTGTGAATGCAGATTCAGCTTTGGACATTTTTCTCACTCCCTAAAGGAGACCCAAAGTTAAGAGTGACAGATTCTTAACTTCAAAGCAAAACAGACAAAAAGGACTCCCTTGAGTAAATCTAAATAATACCTACTCTGAAATGATTTATTTGAGATTGGTAGTAAGGCTAATTCTTGTGATTAAAATCAACATCTGAGAAGAGGAGTCCCGGCCAGTGTGTGAAAGGGAATAAACCCTTGGCTCAGGCTCGAGTCAGAACTTTGGTCATGAGTAGACAAGATCTGTGCTGGGATGAATCTTTGCCCAAAAAGAGCTTTTCCTTGGGGAGTTATGATGAAGATGGTGATGGCAGCTCTGTGATCAGCAAACTCATTTCCACTTCCTATCTGTCTGAATGTATGTAGGGCAAGCAGCTATGCCTGTACAATATAAATCAAATATATCACCAGTAAGCACGTGGCAGGAATAATTTTGTTTAGGATAAGGAAAGCAAAAAAGTTCTGCTTAAGTCCTTGAAAGTAAGGTTTAGACTTCTTCCTCTTCTCTCCATTCCCACCTTTCCCCAAATTCAGTCTAAACAATTCTATGATGGTTTCCTTCATAAATAGCCTTCCTCCTTTTTGAATGCTTTCTCTTCATTCATTTTCAGCCATAACCCTCAGATTGTCACAGAGCTTCATGTATTTATCATTGTGGCATTTGAAAGTGTGTAAATGACTTGCAGATGCTCTGCCAGACTGTAACCGAACTTGGCTGTGTCAGTTTTAACATCCAGATGACAAAACCACATTGGCTCTGAACAGGACTCGGCATAATAAGCTCTCTAGGTTCTCCTTCTACATAAACAATGTTATGTCCTTGCTAATTAGAAACAGGCTCCTGTTTCTTTCAAAGTTCATGTGATAGCAATCAGGCCAAAGAACAAGGCACATGCAATATCTGAATGGTTTTATGAGAATATTGCCAGGGATCTTAAGTTTACTTTTTGGGAAGCTTGTGTGTATATGTATATGTGTGTGTGTATGTATCTATATACAGACACATATATAAAAAAGTTAAACAAGCATAACCAGTAAAGCTTCCTGGAATATTTAATGTGGTACATTTAGAGTTCATGCATTTCAGTATATATTTCACATGGCATATCGTTGACCTTAAGCTTAAGTGAATATTTTCTTGCCCTTATGTCTTAATGTCTTAATGTCTTTCAGCATGAACAGATCTTGAAGCTGCTTTATGAATTGGCAACAGCACTGTGGTTTACTGAAATAAAAATATGAGAGCAATCTGCTATTAATTATATAGATCTCCACACAAAAAGTCCTTCAGGCTGGCCATATGTTAGGACTATATATCAGTAACTTTTATCTTCTAGCACTACTTCATAATATGGCAATATTTGAACATGAAGTGCTTAAAATAGCTGTGGCAAATTTAACTCTGGATAAATGGGGAATAACTTCATTATTGATCATTTATTGACAGATAGACTGGCACAAGTGAGGACATGGTTTGACTACAACAGTCCAATTATTTAAGAATTTCTTGACAAAAATTACTCATCCGCTGTGCCAATCAACAAAGAAATAATTGATTATAAATCACCGCAAACTGTAACTTTCTTTTCACTGATATCACATGAGTTGCAGCCTGGTAGGTGGTGCAGAAGCCAGGAAAGAGGGTGGAGAGAAGGCAGATGGTAATGAAGAAAGCTCTCTCTTGCATGAAAGGGTGTGCTTACAAGTTGCAGTGACGATGGGGGTAATGAACAAGCAGAGACTTCATCTCTGTAGTAGACCCATCTCTTGGGGCTGTAATGTTACTGGAGAATAGTGGGAAATTCAGAGACATGTTAATAAAAATTCCCTAAGCCGATTGAAGAAGCCAGAAATGTTGATGAATTGCGCGCTAGTTGATGTGGACTGCTTTGTGAAGATAAAGATGCGGCCTGGCTTAGTACATGTAGTCGAATCTGGTTCCTTTCAATAACTCATCAGAATCTCTTTCAGTCCCGATTGCTTTCCATCTCCAGTTTATACCACTTAAACTCCCCCAGAAGACCAGATTAACACTTTCTTCTTTAAGTTTCCGTTCCCACCAGAATCCCAGTCCAATGGAAACAAATTCTGCTGCTTTTGTCCTGCTTTGTGTGAATGGGGCAGTAACATTTATCCCAGGGGAACTATTCAATTTAATTTTTTGAATTACTTTGTACCTGAAAGGATTATGCTATTTTTCTCAAAGTCCTTAAAATTCAAACTCTATTGTTTTTCAGGAATATTATTCCTTGTACTTTGTAATTCACCTGTGTGGTTCAGGAAGATGTAAAAATAGTTGCTTCAGTACACCCACAGAAGCTTTATGTATTGTACTGGTGTTGAGACACTGAACTATAACTGCTGTAGAACTTGTAATCTTTTTCATCTTTAAAAATATTGAGCTTTCTTTCCCAATCGACTTCACTGTTTTTTAAATAAACAGCTATTCTGTGCAAACTGCAAGATTAAGCATTTCTTGCAAGTCTCTGGTTAAAGCAGAATAATGGCTGCATTTTTTTCTTGGATTGGTTCTGTTTGCCATTTGTCCCTGGCTCTAATGGAGAACTGGAGAGAGAGGCTCATGTGTCTAATACCAGTCATCAAAGTAAAGCCTGTGTGTCATGAGGGATTTTTTTTTTTTTTATTCTACCTTCATAGATGGAGCCAAAGAAATCGAATTGTGCAAATAAAGCCTGGAATGGCATGTATCCTTTTCTGTCTGTATTGTTTTTTCTAAATTAAAATATTAACCTTTTTGTTAATTTCTGTCACTTGCACAGTGAAAAATGAACCTAGATTTTGTGATATTAAACAAAGTGTTGTTTACCACTTCCTTGGCATTTGCAGTGGAAGTAGTATCGTCATTGCCTTAGGGTTGAAGCTGGAATACAATTAAGGCTCAGACACTCAACTGAGTCACTCTGTACCAGCTTAGGCACAGCAAATGAAACTGGGCACAGATACCAGGTGAAAAGCATGGGCCTAAAAATCAGTAAAAGCAGTTTTAATTTTTTTTTTTTTTTCTCCTTTGAGTTTGTTGATCTGCTCGTGACTCCTACTGCCCTTCGGCTTGCGTCTGGTTGTATCAGCTGTGGCGGTAACAGGGTTGCACTTAAGTTACTTCCTCACTACGGCTGTTTCTTGTGCTGGACTGTTACTGTCCAGGGCAGGTGTTTCTCTGCGATGCTGACACTTGGTGTGCCAGAATAAAGTTCTACTGGAGTGCCCTAGTGCAGCATGGATAGGTTGCTTGCTCTTGACCCAGTGGTGCGCTTGGCTAGTGTTAGATGCTCATGATATATTGTTCTTCTTTTGAACTCTCTCTCATTGAAGAGAGAGCTCTCGTGTGGGCTTCAACTGTGGTTTGATTGCTACTTGCTGTAAGGCTTTCAAGGATCCATTCACCTTTCTCTCCTTCACTTCTTTTTGTCTGGTCAGACTGAAAGCTCTCACTCAGTTAGGCTCTGTGTCTCACTTGTGCAGGTAACAGTTGGGTTAACAATGCAACTATGTGGTACCATGGTGACACTGCTGTTTCAGGTCTGACTGGTGTATTCAGAAGCATCAGCATCTTTGAACAGACTAACCAAATGGTACTCATGGATATCCATCTAACCTTGTGAACTCTTCTCCCTAGGTCAGTGTAGTTTGGATCCTCTGGAGTAGGTTTCTGCTCTGATTTGGCCCTCAAACGTACTTCTCTTCCCTGATGCTAGACACCAGTCAGGTAAGGTGATATAAATGCCTTTCAGTGCAGGGTAGTCTTTTATGTCATTTGGCGTTGATTTTGGTACTCACCACAAAAATCCCTGTAATCTGATTCACTTTGCAATTCTGTATCCTTTTCATCCCAGTAACCAGGTACTTTGAGTATGTTTTTGTTAGTGCAAAATAAAATATCGTACCTGAAAGCCAGCATCTATTCAATCCTCTGCTAAGGTGCTAGTAACAAAAAGAGTTCCCAGAGCCATAGATGTCCTGATTTACAGGTGAGGTTTTCCATTCAAGTTTGATCAAACCAATTTTCCTTATATGGCTGCACTTGTAACATAGCATGGTCTAGCCATAGGTCAGGTAGTAGAGAAGGTTACCATACTATCATTTATTTTTAGAAGGATGGGTAATTTCAAAGGAAAACAGAGCTGATTCCCTATGCTTCCTTCTACAAGTTAAAAAAAATACTTATGTTGTAATTAAATACTTCAGCTCAGTTTTCAGGTAAGTGATAAAAATGACAAAAAATCCTACTATTTTTTGAAATTTACTTTTCATATTAACAGTGCAGATAGGCAAAAGGAAATGAACATTTTGATAAACAACAAAGGACAGTAGATATTTTTAAAGTCTCAGCTGAACCAGTACATGAACAGCTGCCTATCTGTGCTCAGTACTCTCTCCCTCTGCATCAAAGCACGGTCTTTTTCCACAGAGCATCTGATTCATGAGGCACCCTTACAGAAGTTTAATTAGCAAAGGAGTGTGCAATATGTGGCCATGTTAGATTCCTCAAGTGTTTGGAAAAGGAAAGCTAACAGATGTTTGATTCAAATGTGTCCAGTGGAAACATATCACAGCTCACATCCTTTCTCAGACTGGGATAAACCTGGGTGGAAAAAAAGCCTTTTTGTTTTCTTTAGTGACCTGCATTACTGTGTGTCCAATTTCATCTCGTTAAGTACAGAACATAGATTCTGCAAAGGCAAAGTCTTTGCTCTTAGTCAGGACCCACCAAGGCAGACACGCTTTCCTCACAGGAAATTCTCCAGGGTGACTTTGCAGGCCTGGGGTTGTGACTGACATCCTCTGACTTAGAGGAGAATGGAGATACATGAGTAGGTTTTCAGCATCATCTATAAGCTTTACCCCTGGCACTAGAAAAATTACAGTAAAGTGTCCATTAGATCCATGAGCTCTAGTTTGAGACCTGAAAGGCTTTCCTCAATAGCTTCTTATATTAAACGAAAAATATTATATAAATAAGACTGTAGAATGACAGCCTCCCCCTTGTGTTTAAAGGGACAGATTGCTTGTTCCACCACAACACCCTGAGCACCTTAGTCAGGCAGAAGCCCAACAGGGCTCTGACGTGTTTTCAGCCAAGCTTGAAGTGCCTAATTCCAGTCTGACGGGTACATGGCATTTTCAGCACTGAAAATGCACAATATCAGGTGAGAATCAGCAAAATAACCTTTACCCATCCGTTCATGAAATGCTCCTGTTTTCCTCTTGCTTGTAGAACTTTATTATTTCTTTAAAATACACAGCGCTCTGTTGAAATTAGATGCCTTTATATGATCCCAGGGTCACACATTTATGGAACGTGATTCTAGTTATACCAACAATGATATCAGCTGTCATGCGGGCACCAAGCTCTTCAGTTAGCAACGCACCCACATCTCACAGCAAGCAAAGCCAACATGTTTCACTACCACAGACAGCAAATAAAACACTTTCTCTTTTATTAATTCAATGAAATTCCATAAAGGTGAAGGGCAAGGTTAAAGTGAAAACTGAGTTAAAACAAGAATTCAAGGGAGAAAGGAAGCTGGTGCCAAGAATGCTTAAATAACCTTTATCTGCCTCAGTGTTTGTACCAGAGTAACCTCTTAGCTGCTTAAGCAAAAGGCTGTATTTGTTGCTTACCATTCAATTGCTTAGTCAGGGAAGCATTTAGTCCCGCACTTAGCATGTGCTGTGATACAGTAATAGGATTTGTGTACCACTAATAAATCAATGTGGGAATAGCATCCCATCAAGAAAGGCTTTGAACTTCTCTCTTCCTTTGGGACAAAATGAGCAATTGAAGTAACAAATCTAGTTTCTATAGACTTCCGCTTCATGATTTATGCGAACTTTGACTTTTTTACAGTTGCAAAATGTATAAGAGCAGTCTTCCAACTATATTCTCTGATGTCTAACAAAAGCCATTCCCTTAGACAGATGCTGAAGGTAGTCTTCTCTATCTAGCTGCCTGTTTTCTCTTAATTATTTCTGAATTGCCCATTCCTCTGAAAACTTTGTTTGAAATCTGCTAATAAATTTCTAAGTTACACAGGACATGAGCTTACATGCACAAAAAAATTACAGTTAATGTCCCATTTCCTTTGGGAAGCAGCTGATTAACCCAAAACAGAGAGCTCCTTGAGCTGTCAGGAGATGCTCTGTAGCCGAGGGCTGAGCTTTGTCACACAGTTTGGCAAATTAGTGCGCTCTCGTACAATTCAGTGACTGAGTCAGGTCAGTCTGTTTTGTATGTCTGAAGGCTGGGTTGTGAGAGATGTGTAGTGGTGTATAGAAAAGGTGTGTTTGTTGTGGCAATAGGTCTGTATCCTGTAACACAGACTCATTGGAAAACAGGGCTCCAGGAGAACTCTGGAGTCTGACAGGCTATCCCTCCCACCTCACAGTGGGCTGATACGTGCTTATATATCATGGTTTGTAGTTGTTTGCCTTTCTTATTCTCAAATAACTCCATTATCTCCCCAGGCAAGATATTTTCAGAACCTCCCTACTGTTACCAGAAGACTTTGCTAATAATTAACAGACTTCTGAAAGTTGCAAGCTTTACTATCAGTTATATCCAAGTGAGAGTCTGTTGGTCTCAGCGTCATAGAGGAAGATGTAAAGTATTAACTTACCAAATGTGTTTAATCCACTAATACACACCATTCTAGCAGGGCACATATAGGTTTCTTCCCTGTAGTGAGGCCTGTAAAGTATCGTCCAACTTCTGTTCAGTGCTCCTGGTTCTGTGCTTCTGGAGGGGGACAGGCTCTGATGGACACAGACTTTTCTGCCCACCTCTCCATTGAGGTGAATCCGTCTATTCCCTCTTGTGTGTCCCACTGTGTACTCATCCTCTCCACTTTCTCTTGGCTACACCAACACTTTCATTCCTAGAGCTCTGTTGCTGTAACAAAACAAGTGGGCTAATGAATGAGGTATAACTGCGCACTGTTTTAAAGATACCTACAGTGAGCACAGAGAATCGCCTGTGAAAATGGCACGATAAAGATCTCGCTGTTTTTTCTCATAGATGAGTTTATTCTGCTTGTTCTACAAAAACACCTCAGCTATGACCTCAGTCAGGAAAGCCGAAAGAGAAACAAAGTCTGTTATAAACATCTACTACAAACTCCACACAGATGTCTCAAACTTTCTGGGCTGTTCCCTATGCTAGAGATAACAGTTGAATAGCTAGTTGATAGAAGTTGATAGAGGTGCCAGCTCTTTGAAATTCTTGTTTGATGCTGAGCATAACCTCATTCATAAGGGCAGGAACATGCAAGAAAAATGTCCCTGCTGGCCCTGTCAGGAATGTCCATCCTGCTGGTGGAGGGGCATCATTTTCAGTAGTCAATGATAACCACTCACCAGAGTTGGTGGCTTGTAATCTTCCCTGAAGCTCAGATCAGGCTACTCTGCGGAGCCAATGAGTTGTTTGCCGCCTGCTGATACACCTGAGAGCGCCCAGTAACTAGCTGATCTGCAGGAACTCATACAATTGAAGACCTTTCCAAGTTGCCTGCCTACGTTATTCTCTGGGAGTTCATCTGGATGTTATTCGATAATCTTTTCCATATCTCTTTAATGTATGGGGATTGTCAGGGTTCTTACACTCAAAGTGTATAACTGCTGCTCTTGTGATCTGCTGTGACTTGCTCTGCTTAGAGCACCCTGTATACAGATATGGACCCTCCTTTGTTGGGAGCTACAGTTGCTAATATTTCCTGTCTTGTGTTACCATCATAGTAACTTAGTTATTGCTATCTCATGTATGGCTTAAATGTTACGTGGGAGTGGCCTTTTTTAACACTGGACAGATGTGTCTGGAAAATCTTAACATCCATACCTCTCTGTAGTGTAAAACTTACAGTTCTGGAGAAAAGCATGAATTCACATGGTAAAACAGGAACTGAAAGCCAAAATACCTAGGTGCTCTTACAAACTCTGCAATGGACTTATCATAGATAGATCACTTTGCTTCTTGGATGTTCTGTTTCCCTTTAGCTTTTGTCTGTTTAGATCATCATTTCTATGAGAAATGTGGTCCCATGTTATGTATGGTATCTGACTTATGCTTCTGCCATAAAGCAATCAAATAATACTTTTTAGTGTCTGCAAATAAGCCAAAGTCTGTAAGTCACTGGAGTCTTTAACAGCACTCCAGTGACAAATCTATAGTGGTCACAGAAAAGAAAAGTTAATTTCAGTTAACAGACTAGCCAGGAGTATTACTGCCTGCTCGTCAGTCCATCTTCTTGCTTATGTAGCTGGTACAGGTCTGTCCTACCCCAGAAAATGGGACAAATTATTTCAGTGACTTCTGGGCCAAATCTAGGACTGCTAGAAATTAGTGCAATTCTGTTGAGACAAGTGGAGTCATAGTTACTTGTTACCATTTTTAATTAAAGAGGCGGAGTTCATTATTACACTGTAGTAGGCAGAAATTTGGAAATTAAGTAGGCTCATAGTTATTAACAGGTTAATGGCTTTTTAAAATAAAATTGCCATATCATTAATTCATATGTTACCTCAAGGTTATCATGTCTTGTGCAGGTGTGCTTTAGAGCAAGAGTTTTGTCCTGTGCAGTGACCTGGTTATGTCACTTAGCACTGAAAACTAAGACAACAGTGGTATCTGATGTATGAACAATATGCTAGAGAACAAGTGTGTAGAAAGCCGTTACAAAGTGTGAAAATGTAAATCAGGTGCCTGCCAAGCCAGGACATGTGTGAAGCAACTGTTATCGCTGTGGTGCTGACAGGTGTTAGCAGCAGCCAGCATGTGGGGTTTCTGCTGGTGTTTTTTATTTACGTCTTTCTATTAAGTGAATCCCAGCTCTCATTTTTCCATATGGAAATCTTCTGTCCTTTTAGGGGTTTTTTGTTTGGTTGGTTTTGTTTGTTTGTTTGTTTGTTTTTTTGTGTGTGTAACAACAGATAGGTAATGTGGTGGTGCGAGTGGTTCTGGACTAGTCCAGGTCCTGCAGTCCCTGGAAAGGGGTGGAGGGTCCTGCTTTCTTCCCTGCCTCCAGCTCCCTGTGTAAACTTTGAGAATTCACCCATCCTCACTAGCACAGACAGAAAGGGTGAAGGTGACAATGCTGAAATGAAGTAAGAGTTGTGTTAGGTCTGCAGATTTTGTGTTGACCCTCTTGAGATGCACAGCTTCTATATCAAGGAGCAAAACGCTACGTGGCGAGTTAGGTGGGGAAGAGTTTGCTGAAATTTTGGGGAGGGGAATGGGAAAAGACATGGAGACATTTAAAACCTCAGCCCAGCACATACATTTAGAGCAATACAGAAGGAACTTGGAAGCTAGACTGGGAGCAGGACATAAGGACAAGTTGATGAAGGGATCTGAAGGTAGCCTGCTGGTTCCCATTGAGGTGAAGCACCAAGTTTCTGCTTTTTGCAGATGAGCAGGAATGTGTCCCCAAAGGACATCTCTATGTACAAACATGAGACTTAATACTTGCTGTCTCTGAGCCTGTTGCTGTGCCATCGGACTCGGTATGAAATAACTGAATTGTTTCTGGAAGACAGGAGGCACTTTGATACTGTCCTTATACGTGGTCCAGTGAAATCTGAGGGTAAAGGCAGTTAGATAAAGTGGTACCAGAGAGTGTTGGGCCCTCCATATTTTAACTTGCGGAAAAAAACCACCTGTGGCTGTTTAAAATGAGAAATGAAAGCCATTCATATGCTCTGTGGTCAGGCTTTTACTGAGCACTCCCAGAGGGCTGGCTCTGGAGAGCCCTTCAGGAAGAGCTGGGGCTGAAATGCCCTTTTCCATTGTGGAGGTGGAACATTTGTGTTGTCCATGTTTTTTCTAACAGCATTAGCAAAATCATTCCACCAATGAGATGCCTGGGTCTTTGGTGCCCATGCATTCAAAACTGTTGAGCACTTGGGATACATGTCGAAAGAAAAAAATATTTGAGAGCTAAGAAGGGCTTTTGGGTGAGGGATTTAAGACTCACTTTATTTCAGCCTTGGTTTAGGGACAATTTGCTTTCTACGAACAAACGTATAATTGGGTGAAGTACTTTGGTAGCTCTCAATTTAGTAGAGAATGATATGTAGGATCTAATATTTGGAAGCTAAAGCTAGACAATTTCAGATGAGGACTACATCACAGGATTTTAGCTCTGAAAGGCCAATTTACTTTGCCACGTGATGGTCTTCAGGGGAGAAGTATCTGGAATCCCAAACTAGATTTCCCAAATACCTACTCTAGGTCATGTGAAAGTTAGGTGTATATTCCAACTGGACATTTCAGTAGGTTCAGTGTGATTTTCATCTCTAGGATCTTGCTCTGTGAAATGCAGGTTATGCAGCTGTGTGTAACTCAGTCAGTGGCGGAGTTCTTCTCTTTTGGCGTTTGTTGGGTTGTTACTTATTAGGCTGTTATCTGCTTTTCTGCTTGTTGCCCTCCAGTTCCCCTACTCAACTGAGCAAAAACATTCCCACATTTCAGTAGGTGCGTATAGCTCTAATAGACGCATCGTGTATTCATAACCACACTGCTGCCCCTTTACACATTTCAATTATTTACTGTAGCAGGCTGCAACCTTGTCATATTCCCCTAAATTGTTGAAAACATAGAATCAAAGCTGATTGACTCTTTTGGTATCCTTGTAACTCATCTTAAGTAGCAGTAATGTTACCTAGAGAGATGACGGCATAGAGGAACACCTTATGAGCTCTTCTGATAAAGAGCTGCAGCAGTTTTTGCCATGTGAGAATCTAATTCATTGTATGGGAATCTGTTCTGTATTTTTCTAGATGTATCGTAAGGCTGGGTCCTGTGAACATGTACACATGCATAATTTTACTTGCGGGTTGGTGTCATCGCTCTGTGATTGTCTGTCCCATTATTCAAACAGAATAACATTACATAAACTGTTGCTGAATAAAGAGGTGTAAAAAAAAAAAATCCATGTTGGAAGGGATATGCAAGCTCTGTTGCCCCCAAAATTATAGGACCCATTCAAGTCATCTAGAAATATCCATGGTCATTGTTGTGTGATCTGGTGGATAAACACACACACAGAGCTACGTATTCCATGCTTTTAAATATTCTTAGTTCGCCACCACTTTTTGTCCATGGGCACCAAACATCATTGTCTTAAGAGGCAGTTTACATTGGAAGTAATTAAAAACGGTTGCTGTTAGTGTTGAAATGGAGTTGATTATGTTGTAGCATGAACCAGATTTTTCTTCTTGTGGGAAGATTCTTCAGCTTCAGATTTAAAAACCTTAGGCCCTGATCCAGTTTTTCCAATGCATTTGCTGACAGCTGGAATAGGCCTTCGGTGCTCACATGTTGGCCTGCTACCTGCTAAGTCCTTGGCTCCTCCATTTTCTGGCATTTTCTGCAATAGATTAGATGATACAAAAAAATGCCTTGGCTTCTAGTTGCAATTTCACATATGGTAAAGTGAGCTCAGCACTTAGTTATGGGGTGGTTTTTTTTTTCCCTCGATCCTCCCTCCTGGTGACAATTCCAAGAGCATATTTGGAAAATGGAAGTGGAAAATAGGAAAAATTGAAGCAAGTAGTGGAGATCTGAAAATATGGGGGTTTTGATACGAGTATGATATGTCAAACAGAAAAATCTCTTTAAACCATCTGGCAACTCACAGAAGAAAATATGATGCATGGGTTTTGTGCAGAAGATGAAGAATCTGGAATGTTAATGCACTGAGCTAATTTGTAGGTATCTCTGTTGGCCTGATATACAGAGACAATAGCATGAATGAGAAGGATTAAAACCTATTAGTTAGCCAACACTTGTTGGAACCATAGAAACTGAGTGAAGCACTAACAGAGCCAATAGGACAAGAAACATCTGTCAAACTGGCACAGTCTGCACTATAACTGAAAAGGACCTTACCTTGCAGCCTTTGCTGGGGCAGGCTGAAGAATTTTAAGTTGAACTGTATAGCTAACATTTTTAGAGAGCACATTCCAACTTTTTGCATCAATGACAACTATGTGTTATTGTAAGCTGATTTTTTGATGAACTAGAACTTATTTATTTGATCCGGGATATTTGGTGGGATTTGTTAAGCTATACTCTTGATAGGCCACTACTGAATGTCTCCCTCAATCATACACACATTTGCAGTTCAGACACTGAATTAAAAAAAATAAAATTCATCTGTAGTCATGACCATTACGTCTAAACATTTATCTCTTTTTAAATTCAGTATTCCTAAAGTTTTTAAATGTGGGTCTTTTTAAGTGACAGAAAAAGCATCATTGCTGCTGAAAGTCAGCCACTGAATTTATAGGGATACATCAAAGTACAGTAACCACAGTGAGTCCAAGCCCAGCATTAGTTACACTCTGTGGGGCAGTAACAGAAAGGAACTTGCTTGTTAAGACCATGTGCAGGTGGGATCACCCGATCACTTTAGACAGGCTTACCCAGCAATTATCTCAGCTCGATATGCAATTACCACTCAACTTACAGCATCTGTCAGGACATGCGTGTTTTTGACAGAGCTTATAACAGACACATGTCTGTCTTTGAGCCTGCTCTTAATTTCCTTTTCTTGCATAACCACTGCTGCTGCTTTACGGTACAAGATCATATTGCTGGAGCCGAATATAACAAAATTAGCAAAATACAATTTGGAGGAATAAAAGAACTTTTCAGATGACAAACATCAAAGAGCTGATAAATGCTCCCTAACAAACATCTATGCTATGAAGCTTTGTTTACATGTTTCATTTAATGGGCAAATGATTAACCAGCGGTCTGTATCAAAAACTTCTTCTAGTTTGGCTTGCTCCTACTGGTTTTCTAGTAATTTAGGAAAGTGCTCCTAGCCATTCTGCAAGGCTGACGGAAGAACAGACCCATGAGATTTCAGAGATGCAAGCAAGATCCTCGTAGCTGTAAATAAAAGATGTATTATAATGTCTGCACATTAGGTTGTATTTAGAGTTCTAAATATATCCTGCTGTGGGCTCCGTGGGAGATGTGCTTCTCCTGTGCATCTCCCCAGGGATGCCAGGCTCTTCCAAGGTCACACAGTGCTTTCAGTCTTGCTCTGCAGTGTGTTTTCCTCACTGACATGCAGTGTCAGCACTCTGACCACAGCAGGGCTCTGCATACTCCCGAGGGAGAGGCTTTCCTTCTGCACTGTGCTGTATGAAGTTGAATGCTTTAATTGACCCTGGCGTGTTGGCATACTTCAGGCTTGTCTCTGGGACCCTTATGGTTGATGCTTCACTCTTGAATGCAAAGATCAAACAGCCATGAATAACAGGTGGGCAATTATTTTGAAGAGGAGAGTGCTCAGCTCCTGATGAGACTCCAGACAGGTGAATCTGTTTATTGTGGGTATACAGAAACACTCTTTAGAGAGGAAAGGAAATGGATATTTGTGTATTTGTGGCAGAGCCACTGCCGCAGGGGTCCATCCAGAAGACAGCTTCCCCAGTATAACTACATTGGTTGATGTGGCTGTGATGTGGATGCAGGCACAAAAGAGCTGTCTATTGTCACTGTAGCATGTCCACCAAATGTCCTAGGAGTATGTGCCCTGTGTGACAGGAGTGGAGAGGGAAGGGACAACCTTCTCAAATCTTCTCTAGTAAGTCTGCTCCTGATACGGGACTCTGGCTAGATACTGTGGCTGCAGTGGATTTGTGCGTGGGTTGAAATTAACCTTTAACCTTTACAAAAGAATTGGGTAAAGGAAACAAAAGCTTTTTGACCCATAAACTCACTTATTCTGAAATCAGTACCTACATTTCCTGGAACTCCTTGGCAATGATGGCTGGGGATTTCTTGAAATTGAATCTCATCAGCCTCAATATTTGCTTCTGCTGGGATAGTATTACATAGGTGCATCCTGGGACCATGATGTCCTCCGTACTAATGTAAAAATTAAATCAGACTGATGCTTTTTGAGCCAACATTTGTATCTGCATGTTCCCAGTTCTTAGTATAGTATTGGCATATGCAGTGTGATTTTTATTAATTTTCATTGGAAGGATGGGCTGAAGTCCAGTGATTTGTGAGACTTTAGCATGACTTTTGCATAAAAATGTCTTAAAGGAATTGTTGTTCTTGACGCTTATGATAGCTGGAACTGCCTGAAATTGCTTTAGTATTAAGTTTGTGCCTCAATTCTGCAGGAGCAATTAACTCTCTTGTCTCTGTTACCTAGCACATGTTGGTTGTTTTAAACAGGTGATGTTAATGTTTAAGAACTATCAAAGTTTTATTAATTATTGTAGATTCAGGTGGAAAAGCAAAAATTTGGCCTTGCAAGTTGTTCTTTGAAATGAATGATATAATGACAAACTGCTGGGACTTAATCAAGTAGTTAAAAGAAGTGCTGGTATTGATAATACTAGAGTTGAATGATTTTTATTATGGCCAAAGTGATTCAGTTTTAAGTGCTATGTATTTTCCTGATGTGAGAACTGTTGGTATGTTTGATGCATCTGACACTGTATTGAAACCAGTAGGGAATTGTTAGGAATCAGGATGTGTTTAACAGGTCACCCAAGGACTTGATGACAGGAGAAAATTTTTTTGTTGCATGGGCTTACACAAGGTATCTGAATTTTTGCAGCGTACTGTGGAACAACTTAGTGAAATGAGTTCTGAGAATCTATATAATTAAACTGCTGAGAGCTGTAAAACCATTATGTTGAAGTACAACATGTACTTATTGGAAAGGCGGATCTGTAAAGTTTCTGGATAGAATCTTGCTACAAATTGCCAGTAGTTTTTTAAGCTCCTATAGAAAGTGGTTTCATATTTGGAAATTTTTATAGTTTGGGGTTGATAGTAGCTTCCTTAAAAAGAATACGGGTCGGTCCTCTCCTGATACAGCCTTTTCATTCACATTTATCCAGTCGAAGTTAAGTTAAAACTGTTAAGCAAGATAGGGATCTGAGATTGCTCTTCTTGCTTCTAATGTACAATAAGTTTTTGGTACAACTAAACAATGAAGTATTAGTTTATAATATGGTACATCACATAGTGTTTAAAACTTTGTCATGACTTGCTTTATGTGTGGACTGTGACTGATCTTCCGTGGTGCAGGCCTCTGACATGGAAAGAAGTGTGAGGGAATGAAGTAAATCTTTCCTGGCCTATGAGTGCAGAACTGTATGGGAAGGCTGTGGAGATTCCTGGAACCATGACTACTCAACTTCTTAAGAAGTAGGGGAGAAGAGGATTCCTCATTCTAATACCCTGATATAAATTCATACAAAACTTACTCAGGTTTTTACACAGGGAGAAGAAACTGACTCATCAGTACCCATACAGCAACATTTTATTTCCTTTGGAAACTGGATTTTGCCACCCCTACCTGCCACCAAACAGTAATAAATTCCCAGGTTTCCAGTAAGCCAGCTCATGGACTAGAAAACAATCTAAGATGTGTGCAATTTTTCTGAATCTGGCCACTACATGTTTAACAGAGGTTTTAGATAAAGGGTAACATATATGTAGTGAGGCTGCCTTGTTTTTCTTGAGTCACAGAACTGGAATAACAGGACATTTTTGTCACCATTCACTGAGCTGCTCATTTGCGTGTGGAATTCATTTGCATGCCATTGACATTTTGGGGAGAGCACTGGGAAGCGTCTGGGAGGATCTGCACTCAATGCAGAACAGATCTCTGGCTGCAGTTGGATGGGAACAAAATTAGCTTGGCCTGTGGGAAAAACTGACAAATTGAACGTGGCTTCATAAAAATGTCTCTCAACTATGTTTTTCTTTGGAAAGATGCAGCAGTGCCGTGTAGGTAAGGCACAGATGTTAGGTATTTCTAGGAAGGAGAATTTCATTGCAAATCACACTCTGGACTGCATAGCTACCTTCCTTCTTTGGGAAGTTCTTGGGGGTTCACTTTTTCCATCTTCAAAACACTTTCCTGGTTTATTGAAAGGCTCTGTGGAGTCCAAAATTCTGTTCCTTACTGTGCCAATCTGGTTTGTGATCTTGTATAAAAGAGACTTTCAAAGATACCCTGTGAATGCTTTCTGGGGTTCTGAAATAAACCAGCTACACACTTGCCAGCAAAATGTTCCTTTGGTTTAATAAGTACAGGAGCCAGGAAAACTTGTCTGGTGTTTACCAGGACCAAACAGTCTGGTGGAGTGAGTATTCAAGGTAGTGAACCGTGATTGGAGTGAAGCAAATGTGTGTGGACACTCTCAAAGCTGCTCTTTTGCTTGGGGTGAATGTTAATGACACTTCCGTGTTTCCATGATGAATTCATTCAGACATTAAGTCACTGGAAAAAAATACTCTCTGAAAAATATGCACATGTTCCTGCTGACTTGAAATCTTGTAATAGCAAAAAAAAAAAAAAGCTGTAATTGTTTTGTGATCTTAAAAATCAAATGTTGCCAGAAAATGTCCTGGATTCTGACTGAACACATGGTCATTTCAGCTTGTCCAGGATACTTAGTTTCCCTGTGGCTCAGTTAAAGACTAGGAGCTGAGATGTCTGTGAGTGAAGGAGGAGGCCCCCATTGCATATAACCGAAGAAGACTTGGAGCAATTGGTGATGTTGGACTGGAGAGAGGATATTTGTGTTAAATTGCTGCATTTGGTAAATCATTCTTTTTAAAAAAATGTTTTCCAAAGATGAAAACAGGGTGATGGTGATGATTCCATTTATTTACTTATTTCTATATTTTTTTTATATCTAGACTGGCGCTGAAACTTTATCTAATCTAAATTAGTGAAAGACTACTGTCTGAGCAAACAGAGCTGCACCTTTTGGGACTGCACCTAACTTGAATATATTAGGACATTTTCAACACAGTCAAGCAGTAAAAGTAATGGCTCAGCTTGTGCAGTTGAGATATGAGTGATCTTGGCAAGGAATACCCAGTTCTGGACTTGATGAGCCTTCCTGTGTGATTTTGGTCGACTTTTACCTGATCTTTCTGTGCCTCAGGTACAGAAAGTTCAGCCTCTTTTGCCTCTGCTCAAGAGGCTGATCATTTTCGTAGATTTATTGGTTTGGCTGTTTGTAAATATCATACATTCTTCCAGGCAAAGCTGTCTTCTTCCTGCTCACTATGTGTATAGTAACTGACACAGGTGCTCATAGGTGCTGTTGTAATACAGAGGTCACTCCTATTAGTAGTTATAAAGAATTCCCATTCATGTGAGCAGGAACTGAGCCTTGGTAAAACCAGGGAAAAGCTTGATATGATGAGATGGAGGGTGCACTGGCCTCATGCTGGTGTCACCCAGAGAAACATTAAGTGTCTGCAGCATGAAGCAGGGCTGGGCATTGTGTAAGCCTCCAGGGTTAGTGTGGTTTTTTCCATGTAAGAAAGTTTCAGATTCAGGATGAGCATTAAATTCTGCATTTACTTCAGACACCTGGAATGTTTTATTTACATTGCATGTAATAGCTGTTCAATGAAGGTTTAAGGGAGTTCAGTTTAGGGTGGGAGGGGGAGAGGAAGAAATAAATCTATTGAAAAATTCCTCTACATTTTTATGAAGATGTCGGCCACGTGACCAGTGGTTGGCATCTCCTATTTAGGGAGTACTTGCATATAAGCTATATACGAGCAATCCCCCCATACTAAGATGCTCTCTGCTAAGAAATGCATAGCAATATACTTAAGCAAGGAACTGATAAATCCATCGATTTTTTTTAATATGTATGCATGTTCTTTATATGCAGGAATACATAAGCTCACATGCTGTTTTAAGCCTGTGGATAGTACACACCAGCTTACAAATCAATTCAGACCCAAGTGCTTAGGTAGTGTCAAGCTGGAAGCAAGTTTGCAGCAGAAGCTGCTGCTAGCTAAACACTGAAATAAACATTAGTTTCCACTTTCTCCTTCAGTGGGAACTAAGAGGAGCATGGATACCTTGAGCCTGACATTACATAAATTGTTATTAGGGTGTGAATTTCAAATTTTATGCTTCTTGGGTTCTATTCTTTTAGGTTTAAACATATAAAGCCAGACCTCGGAAAGGTCTGATTGGTGCTGATTTACATCAGCTAAGGATCTGGTTCAGGGGACTCATTGGCATCTTAACTTGTACAAATTCCAGTATGAAGCAGTTATTGTCACTTCTTGCATTCCTGTGATGACTAACAGTGCACTGTAACTGAAATGTAGTTCCCAGTTAGCCCAAAGTCACTTCTGAAAAACTTTTTTCACAAGGTAGTTTATTTAAGTTTGAAAAATATGCAGGCATTTAGAAATGGCAGGTAAATCTCTCATTGCATTTGAAAATCCCATTTGGTGCTTACTCCGTGTTGACTTCCATGGAGATTGAGCTTGTTTGTGTTTTTGAAAAATCCTACAGGTGCTTATATGCATCTTTATCTGCTTTAAATTCTGGCTGTTGACAGTTTTGAAAGTATTATCTGGTGGCTAGCAAACCGGAGAGCTGATTTGTGTTCCTGTCCTGGATTTCAGCGATTGCTCACGTGGTCCTGTCTACACGGTATAACTTACTCTTCTGTTTAGCATGAAGATTGCCTTCTAGCAAATGCCAATTGATTAATCTGTTGTTTATTTTGCATTTATGATATTTCTTCCTCTGTGCTTTAAGGTGTGTCAGCTGCATAGGACAGAAAGAATTTCTGCACCTGGAAGTTAAAGACAGACAACAGGAAACTGTGTTTACATGTGCAGTTCCTCTTGCATTGAGCAAATTTTCACAAAACTGGAGTCTGACCTTTAGAGTTGACAGCACTGTTTTTAATGAGCTTGTAACTTACTTGAAGGCTTCACTGATTTTTATTTTAGCTTTTAGTATCTGACATATTCCTATTGCTGAGGGATTCTGCCAAAAGCAATCCAAATCACAATTGAAAAGGAAAAGATGCAGAGTCAAATGTCTCGCCCCCTATTCACTGTTCATAGAAAATCTGTGTGAATGGAGATATCGGATCTCTCCCTAGGCTGAAAGGTTAGTGATTTTTAGAAAGAGTATCAGCCAGCTTGCACATGTGAAATGTGTTTCTTTTCTAAAGGTCAAGTAAATAAGTAGAAAAGAAGGGTGAATTTTACCTTATGAAGTGTTGGTAGCGAAGAAACTGACTGACCATGAAAGTCATTCAGCAAAACTAAGTTGGATTTGAGTAATTTATGAAAGCTAAAGTAATTTGTTCATTGAGTGCTGGCAAAAAGCAATAGGCATTGCTGTTTGTCTTGCTGCAGTGATACTCTGCAAGAATAGGCAGCCAAGACAGGACGGACAACTGGAGCTGACGCTGGCTGCTCAGTGAAAGAGCTCAGAAAGATTTTCTTTTTTTCTTTTTTTAACTTTCTGGATAAAGTTTGCTGCAGTTCCAGACCCAGAACTTCTTTTAGACAGCAAAGCTTCAGTATGAAGCAGAAAGTCACAAATACTGCAAATAGAGAGGAAGACATCACCTGATCTCCTGTTAGCCTTTCTAACAAGGAAGGCCCAGAGGCCTTGGAGCAAAACAGAAGAGTCTTAGTGTCCGTGCTGGGTCATACCAAATGTCCATCCAGGCTATTATTATTCTTGGCATTTTGGCTAGGATTGTCATGTCTGTTCTTGTCTGTTTAGTATCTGACAGGATTTTGCTGTGAGGACTTTCTATTGAATAGCTCAGTGGAGCTGGCCCATGGCCTGTGGGCTTGCTTTTGTCTTCTCTCTACACCAAAAGCCTTCAGTGACCCATTGCTGTAAAGTGCATTAGGAGAGCAAAGCAGGGAAAACACTGCTTCCCTGGATATTCTCCCATCTTCCAGCAGTTTGCAGCTCAGGGATTTCCTAAACCACAGTTAGTTGGCTCTTGATGGAATCTAAGACAGATTAACAGACTCTTCATCTCTTTGAGAAGCTAGGGATACGTGTGGTAATTAAGAACAGTATCTTCTCCTGGCTTTCTTGCTGGACCTCAGTGGATTGCTGAGTTGTCATGGTTTGAGCTGAATTGGTCAATGACAAGATGACAGATGCTCTCTCCACCTCTTGCTCGCAGGAAAGGAGGAGGAAAGAAATAGAGATTTATGAGTTTAGAAGAAACTAAACTACTTTAATGAAATATTAATAAAATAATAAAAAGGAAATAAAGAAACAGATACAATATATACAAAACCGTATCAAGCTCCCAGGAAGATGATCACATCACCGACATGTCTGGGAAGTCCCAGGCTGGACTTAGTGATGGACTGGAACTGTATTCCAGATCTGGAGTCAAGAACACACAGATTGGGATCAAAGACAGACGAATAGACAGAGTCCTTCTTGGACAGCAGCCATTGAAGAAAGAGAGCTGACCCTTTGATCCCTCAGCTTTTATACTGAGCATGGGGCAGATGGAATGGAATACCCTGCTGCTCAGTTTTGAGTCACCTGTCCTGTCCCCTCCTCCCTGCAGGTGCGACCCCTCTACGCTTTTTTGCTTCTGACCCTCCACAGGGAAAATAATGAAGTTAGCTGACCCTGGTTGTTACAGCAGTAAGTATAAGCAAGAGCCTCTCTGCATACCGTTCCTTGCCATTAACTATAAACATAGGTCTTATCACTCTGAGAACTAACAGTTTCTGCACTATATACTGTTAATTTCAACGAGTTACAAGAGGCTTAGCTAAAATGTAAAATTACTGAACAGAAACTTGGTTACCACGACACTGAGTTGCAGTCCTCAGGTACGGCTGGGTTGCAGAGGTTGACAGGAGCGAGCTTGAAGGTGAATTGTACTAAGTGTCTGCTGAAAACCGCCAAGGACCAGAACCATCTGTGAGAGCTGCCTCTGAAACAAAGGCTGAGCTGCCAGGCAGTGCTGTGAAGACTGAGGTCACAAGGAGCATTTCCACAGAGCTGCTAGTTTATAAACCTACACGTGGCACTGGGCAAGCAGTTAGCCAGTGGTACGTGAGCCAGCTGTGAGTAAAGCGGCAGCAGCTGGGGACTTACGCTTTGGGGAAGCCAGAAGGCGAAGGCTAAAGTGCCTGTTACCTGGACAGAAGACTTAAAAAATGTGGCAGAGCCAATGGGCCCCACATCATGTAGTATTGCTGACTGAAATGAGAGAGTTATTTGGCTTCAGAGATGAGTAAGACTGTATGAATACAGAAAAATAGTGCTGGAAATGGAATCTCTGCCAAATTCAAAATTAGCAAGTGTGAGTGACAATTGTTAGCAGATGTCAGGTTTCTATTTATTTACTTGTTTTCTGGAATGTTTATAGGTTTAATTTTCATCTTTTTTTGGTATGTTACTCATACAAATTTTCTCATGTGAGATGCAGAGAATTTGTATACCAGCTTTTTAAAATGGCAACATTGAGGCATCTGAGTGAGATTGTATATGATAAGGAAAGTTCTGTCTACGTTTATTGCTGCTCTAGACCTTGTTTGTTTACGGAATGAAATATTATTAAATGACTCAGGTGATAGGCTGAATAACCAGTTTGCCCTCTCTGGGCAAGTGTTGACCGTTATCAGTCACCTAGCTTCTTCGCAGAGCCTGCTGATAAAATTAGCATCCATCTGAAAACTAAGTAGCTTTCAGACAAGAAGTCTGGGCCCTAGCAAGGCAATGGCAAAACTGTTCCCCTCCCCTGGAAGAGAAGAGCAAGGACTCGCAACTTAAGCCTGTCACTGAGCCGTAGTGGCTCGGTGCTGTGGAGCCATCCGGCAAGCTGGTGTCTGCAGTGCAAGACTGCAGTGCCAGAACTGCCAGTGTCACTGATTCTCCACGTTTGCAAGGAAAGCATGAAGGGAAAAAGGAAGAGCTGTATAATTTTTCCTTCAAGATAGTTCTTTTCACTCATGGCTGTTGACACTGTTCTTGATCCAATGAACACTGGAGAAATCCATGTTAGCAGCTGTTTTCTCTATCAAAGCATTTTCCTTGGATGAGAGTGTCAGCTGGCTGAGGGCTGTCTCGAACCATTTGACTTTCCATGGTGGGAGTGTTACTTTTATCACCAATAAAATATGAGAACCTTTGGATGTGGTATTACCTGGCTTACTTACACATCCTGGTAAAATTTCCAACAGCTGGGGTTTTTTTGTGACTGTCAGCTTACTTTAAATCTAATTTTTCTGTGCAGGGAAATCAGCAATACAAACTGAAGGGTGATTTCTCAATGTGCTTCTTCCCCAAAAAGACATACAGTTTGTGTACTGAGCAGGGGAGAGACGGAACAGGACAGGACACTTCTCTGTAGTTTCAAATTTGTTCTCAACTTACGTGCAACTTCCTTGTGTAGGCAGCTAGACCCTTGGCAAGGACTTAGTGTCCTTCGTCACTTCAGGAGTCTTGAATTTTACTTGTTGACTGTCTGGTTTCATTCCATTTTAGAAATATATGGAAGAGGGGAAAAAAAAATTCAACAGCCTACTTCAAGAAAATAGAAAGGCGGACTGGAGAGGACAGTATGCTGGGAGGCCAGAGACATAGGTCCTATCCCCGTATCTGTCGTTTGATGCCTAACTGAAAGTATCAAGTCACTTTAGGTCTCTCTTTATGTTTTCTTCTCATGCTTATTTTTCCTTGCCTATTGAGCCTTTGAAAGTACAGCACCTAACACAATAGAAACTAGAGGTCCGGGTGGGACTGCCATTATTGCTAGCCATGGTGACAGTGTCTCTGCAGTCTTTCGGCTGTGTAACATCTGCCATTTCTTACCTGTTTCTATTTGGCAGTAGCACCTTGGTTTTCTTACACGTATTGTCTGATCAAAAAAGTAAATTTCAGTGACCTGGAAAGTTCTACAATCGTGAATACTTTGACCAGCATCCTGGATTCAGGTAACTCTGTTTAGCCTTCCTATGCTAGTTAAACTGTCCTCAGGCATAATCTGTCATTCATGTGCTTTTTGACACCTTGGTTCTCTCCTGGATAAAAGGTGTTACAAAGATCTCCTAGATACAAAGGTGTTACTGAATGTATGCCCGGACAACCTATTACAAGTACTACCGTGTGTTTGACGTTGCTGTGGAGCATTCCACAGAGAACAAGTGGTATGCTAGAAGATGAAGGCCTGAAGCCTCTTTATGAAAAAATAATAAAGTAATTCATAATGCTCCTTTCTTTTGATGAGCACTGAGACAAAATCACGGAATTAGCATTTGATAAGTATCTTCTTCGGTCTTGATGGGTAAAATCATAACTCCAGGCAAGAAGCAGAAGATCTGTCAAAGACTTAACTGAGGAAGAAGCTCACCTTCTGATTTAAATCTTGCCGCAAAATAGAAATTTGGGTCTGAGGCTGCAAGCCACTGTCTGCAGCTATAGTGTATTGTCTGTTCTAATACCTTACAGAGACTGGAAGATAATTACATATTTTTCAATATACCAGTACTCAAAGGCCTGTCTTCATTTCAGTGCTGCCGTTCTCTCGGCCATAGGCAGGGGTGCCACTGCCTGGTGCTGTCTGCACCTGCCCGCAGAACGGCATCTTCCATCTCTGCTGTCAGACAACTCCGCTTAGTTGGCTCTGACAGTTTCAGGGGCCTCCGGTGAGTTACATCAGAGGTGGACTTATTCCAGGGATTCAGTCTTAATTTGAATTACCACCTCTGCTCCCAGAAGCTGGGCTCTAAGATTATTTTAGGAGTGTATATGTATGTGCGATAATTCTCATGTGTTTGCCTCAGCAGGGTCTGATAGACTGCTGTGCTCTTTCCTTTATTTTCCTTTTTTGACATAATGAATTGTAACTGCAATTGCATAAAGCCGTTTACTAACTAATTTTTTCCAATGGTGACTTTTTTTTCCCAAAAGGTCACAGACTACACTGCTGCTCACTGTTTACTTAAAGAGAAAGAATGTAGTCACATATGTTCACATGTATAAACCATAACTGATCTGGTACTGTACTGTGTACAATGCTTTTTTTAAAATAACTGAAAACAGACCAGCACGTGTAGCTTCAAAAGTTGAGTACACAAGGAAAAAGGAGGAAAAAAACCTGAGATTTTTTTAAAAAAATCTTTACCAAGTATTGTGGGTGCTGTAAAGCAAATAAATGGGTAACTTGTTTGAAGTTTGTGCCCAGTCAGGACATGGCAAACTGATAAAACTGGAACCCTGTTGTAAACATTTGGAAAGACAGTTATACTGACATGAGATCCCCTGGTGCAGTGTAGCTGCAGCACATCTAGCACCAGTGTTTCTGAGCAGGGTAGGAACGGCTTTGTAAAATCCTGCTTAGTTGGCGATTTTTGGAGAAAATAGGTCAGAGACTCTTGATGGTCTTCTTGTTAAGAAGTCCTTAATGCCTTAAGATAACTTAAATACTTAGTTGAATGGGCTTTGTGTCTTCCTGCCAGAGCAGGCATGGCTTTCAAATTATAGTGAATCACACTGGTAAGTGATTTCTGAGGTTATGACAGCTCTGTTCCAAAGGCTGAGGAGCACATGATATTTCCAGCTCTTCAGCTCTCACTCCAGGACTGTCAAGTAACTTGACTAGTGTGGTTCCAGGGACCTGGCAGAAGCTTCTTTTCTGTAAAAATTTGCTAGAGTTGTTGCTGCAACTTTTAGTTTAAATTGTAGGACGTGAGAGGGACTGTGCAGAAAAACATCAGGTTATGGATAAGACTGAGCAGAGATCTGGCGAGGAAATAAGCTGTGAAACGTTGTAAAGGAGTAACATGGGCTAAACATCTGCAGAAAATAGCCCGTCATGGTCTCAAATTTGGTGTTGATTTATCAGAGCCTGACCTGCATCCCAACCATGGTTTACTCCATACATTATGTAACCCTCGGGGGACATAAACCATGCGACTCCAGGATCCACGTGGTTCTTGTGAAAGCTTCTGACATGTCTGGTTCCTCTCCTGGTAATTCACAAATGGTCTGCACATGCAGACTTTGCTGCTTACATCATAGCATTGTCATGTGAACTCTTCTTGTTTTGCTATGAAAAGTACATGATTTCATCTTGAGGAATATGGAATGAGGGTTACAGGAGCAAATAGGAGACCTAGTTCAGGTCAGTAGTTCATTTTCTATTTCTGGTTTTCCAAGGCTTATGAAAGAGATATGCTAAGTATATGGATGTTGTTGCAAGTGTATATACAGCATAACAGTGACCACAGAAGTATGCAAAAAATTATCTATACATAGTTGAGAATGCGCTTCACTAGGACCATGTACCCTGGCAGTAATGTACATTTCCTGCTAAATATTTATCTTATTGTATCTGTATTTACTTAGATGGCTTAGTGTATCCTTTGAAGCTATGGGACTGCATTTGTGATTGTTTCCCTGACCAAGTATTTTGTGGTAGGCAGGCAAGTTAGCTCATTAATGAAATGCACTAAAGAGAAATTAACACATTGATGTCCTCTGAGTACTCATCTTACTCTGAAGGGTTGTGGTGTTGATAGTGAAATGACACATAAGGACAGAGAATGATCAGTTAAAATCCAGTTGGAGTAACTCATAAGGCTTAAGAATGCTGGCTTTGATTGACAGTGTCAATGATAAGCACAGAGGAGTCCATTGTTGCACTGGAAACTATGCAAAGAAGATTGCTAGGTGATGTGTACTGTCTTTTCTCTGTGGGGAAGCTGTGAACAGACTGAACTTAGACTATCTTTACTTCTTCTGAAGACCTGAAAATAGGATGTTTAACTAACATAGGATTCTTAAAAATGGCAGAGAAGAATGTGCCATAGAATCATAGTATGGTTGGAGTTGGAAGGGACCTTAAAGATCATT
The DNA here is from genome assembly GCA_002844005.1 of Limosa lapponica baueri. Taxonomy (NCBI): domain Eukaryota; kingdom Metazoa; phylum Chordata; class Aves; order Charadriiformes; family Scolopacidae; genus Limosa; species Limosa lapponica. The sequence continues at coordinate 951,367 of KZ505656.1, forward strand.
GAGTTCCAACCCCCCTGCCCTGGGCAGGGACACCTCCCACTAGACCAGGTCGCTCAAAGCCCCATCCAGCATGGTCTTGTCCACTTCCAGGGATGGGGCATCCACAACTTCTCTGGGCAACCTGTTCCAGGGCCTCACCACCCTGACAGTAAAGTATTTCTTCCTAGTATCTAATCAAAGTCTCCCCTCTTTCAGTTTAAAACCATTGTCCCTCATCCTATCACTACAAGGTATCACTACACCCTATGTGAAGGGTGTCCTTCAGATAACCCTCAAAACTTGCTGAAGGACAAAGGGCCCTTTTACGTACCAAGGCCCAAAGTATTGAATTCCAAGGAGAATAGTCTCTACCATAGCTGCTGCCGTAGGTCTGTGCTGCAGGATTCTGTAAGATACTTGGTTATTTTTTCCTTCTCCTTCTGATTTATGTGCTGTGCTTTCCTCTAGTGTGTTTATTTTCAATTCTCTATCACACAGAATTCCTTGTGACTAAGTAAAATAGGTTGAGGCTCCTTCAGAACTCTTGGCTATCTCTCTGGCCATAAGGGAATTCATTGAAAAATTAGGTCCGTCAAGCCTGTACCACTCTTTCTCTGACCCCAAGACATTTCTTCTCCTCTGGATGTTGTGGTTAGAGAAGTGTTCCTTTGCTGTTTTTTAAGGGATTTCAAGGAGGATTTCAAAGTTAAAAAAAAAATTTAATTAACACATATGCAAAACACTTTCCTCACTCTGCTGTGAATATTATGACAGTGAGTGTAGCAAGAAAAATGTGTCCATTTAGGGAGGTAAAAAAGGAAGGTATTTAGCAGGAATCCATTTGAGCTTATAAGAATATAGAAGGAATTTCTGTTTTGAAACAAAAATGTCTGTGCTGACAGAGGGAGGCTGGCTTATTATACCCAACTAGTTATCATGTGGTTACATTACTCTGTAAAATCTCCTTCACAACTGTATGCAATATGATGCAGCAAAATCAATCATTTAGTTTCTGTATGCGGTGTACTTAATGGAATTTAAAAATGTAAAAGATTTTTTGTGAAATAGAGAATAACTTTATATCAGTAGAAAACTAAACAAAGCTCGCAGTGTCACCAAAGCCCAATGAATTCAATAACATGATTTGTATCAGGCCCAAAGTAACTAACTTAAATGTATAGATGATGAACACATTAATATTCTTACTGACTTTCTAATAGAGGAGGAGATTTTTCCAATAAAGATAGAAACTGACTTGTTTTACTGATGAAGGGGAAAGAAGAACTTCAGATTACACACTGATTTCTGTATGCCTAATGCTACATAGTCATTTGAAATTACTAAACATTTTCCATAGGAAAAGTGCTATTTACATGCTTAGAGAGTAAGGCAATTTTAAAGATAATTTATCTGCTGTCAAAATTAAAGAAGAAATCCACAAATGTTGTTAGTGAAAAAGAGTAAGTAGTGGATGAGGAACACTTCAGAGTGTAACATTCCTATTCCACATCATGAGCTTTAGTTGAAAAAGGCTGTTAAAACAAACCTGATTTCTGTAAATGTAAACCAGCCATCTCATGACACGTTTTTCAACTGCAGTTTGTAATCTAATCCTAGGCCCAGTTAAAAGACAGATTTAGTAGTAATGTAGCCAAGGTTACACCATATGTGTGTACATAGTCACTAGATTCATAGTAATCTGCGCTACTTAATACAACATGGATTACTGTGAGTTTAGCAACTATGAGGAGTCTATCTTAAAATAGAAGTGCAAGCATTGTTTGATACTGTTTTGGATATGTGTGTCTGTGGCCTTTGCAACAGTTTTGCTGGAGGACAGTCAATTGTTCAGCTGCTGTAAATCTACCGCATTCCAAAACCATCAGTGCATCTGCATTCTTTTGCACAAACTGACACTCTCTCTCAGAGGATATTGTATTCTCTTATCCTAATACTAATAGCAAAAGCATGTAAATCAATTTATTAAGGGGAGTAGACTCATGAAAAAAATGTTGGATCGCATCCTGTAAAACTAACTTGAGCTTAACTGGAAAAAATAGATCATTGTTTTCTAAAATGGATACTCAGCAATAGATTATGATATTTATATTTGGGCAACTCTGTGAAGGAAGGTGCTGAGAATTGAATTCTCCTACTTCTTTTAGAGAGATTTCTACATATTCAGCATACTAATCTGCCAGCCCATGCAGAAAAATGAGTGCTTACCTTTCAAGAAAACACAAGCTGGGCCCTTTTAGTCACTATAACTCCTTAAGCTCAGTTTAGTTCACTCTCCCCCTATCATAGGATGGCTGCTTAACATTCCACTTGTGCAGGCTTGAGGCTTGTAGAAGGGGGTAAAGAATCTGCGTAGGATTCAGTCCATGGAAACGGAGGTGGATTGTCCAGCACAGACATGATGCTGGGAATGATGGTGTTTATCAGCAGTCCATCCCTGCACTGGTCTCCATTTGTAAGCTGAAGGTCGGTGGTACATTTCCTGGCATCTCCCTTGACTGGGTAGGGATCCTGTACTACTCATGTGTTTACGCTATAGAGAGGTCATATGCTTTTCTGTGGGCTTTTCCAGACTAGTGAAATCCATTGATGCAGTGTAGGATCTGGCCAGTAGCATCACAGCTACAGTTTGCTGATGTTTTACATAGCCATTTTGACTCTGGTGTGACACAAACTTCTACTCAATTCAAGAATAATAAGAAAATACATTTTGCTAATTGAAGAGACCCTACTTTTTCCATCTGTGTGTGTTCTTCTGTCACCTCCTCCCTCTCAGCAGTTTTCGTGCCCTGGCATTGCACTGTGAATAGCTTCAATCTGTGCTGTGGGAATTGTAGAGCAAGTCATTCCGGTATTGTGTATTCTTGTTCTACCAGAATTAGTCATGGTGTAAAGTCATTTTGCATTCACGTGAAATAACATGTAATTCTACAAGAAATACCGAGTGTCTTATGCTACTCTAAATTGCAGCCTGTGAACCCGAGTCTGATACCTGAAGCAAGAGTGGGGTGGGAATTTGAGACATCTGGGCATGTTTAGTTTGGAGAAGAGGAGGCTGAGGGGAGACCTCATTGCCCTCTACAACTCCCTGAAAGGAGGTTGTAGAGAGGTGGGGGTTGGCCT
>KZ505656.1:958986-977056 GCA_002844005.1 Limosa lapponica baueri
TTTATCTTTGCATTTCATTGTCTACAAGTTCCAATTTCCCATTTTCTTTGGGATCATTTTCTTGCTGTAGAGACTCAGCTTTCTTCAGGTGATTACCACATTTCATTGCTGCTATGACTCCTTATCCTACTCACTTGCCATATTTTTATTTCTGTACTGTTTTCCACTAGCACGCTGGGACCCATATTTTCTTACATTACCAGCAAAATCTGGTTTGCTTAGCGTGGCTTTCTTCTTTGGTACATGTGGTAGCTCTTCACAGGTTCTTCAAAACTATTCGTTTAGGGCCAGTAGAAAAAGTTACTAGCCCTCTGTTTTATTCAGTCCCGAAGTGTCTTTTAAATCTCTCTCCTTTATGATTGCTTCTCTATCCAATATTTCAAATGATCTCCACTAGGACAGACATCTGCCCCGATCTTGGCAGATCATGGACTTGCAGGCACAGAGAACATGCTCACTCTGTGCCGGTCGTCAAAATTATTATTAGGAGATTTTGGGGCAGTGCTACATCCCCATTACAGTTTACTACCAGACTAGGTGTGTCTGTTTTTTAATCAAATTGCTGTGTATAATGTCTAGCTCTAGACTTTATGTCACTGCATGTTTGCATATCCTCTGTATTTTTCTTGGGGCATTTGTGAGCAACTTACTTCTGCCTTTACTGTCATATTTCCCCATGACTGGAACCCACTTAATTCCTTCAGTTTCTCAATGTCTTTATTAAAATCGACAGCCCACATCCATCATCATCTTTGCACAGCAATTCTTTCAGGTTACTGGTTTGAGCAGCTGGATACCAATTTCACTCCCTAATTCACAGTGCTAAGGAGCCTTTGTAACCCTTACTTGCCTGTGGGAATAACCCCAACCTTGCACTGACTGGCTCATACTTATTGTTCTGCCAAGGTCTCCTTGCCCAGCTTCAGATGTTCCTCATAGCCCTGGAATAGATGGCTGATTCCTTCTTCTCAGGTCAGTTACAATCTTCCCTACAGCTTTTCTGCCTTTCTTTTCATATCTTTAGGCTAAAAACATTTATTATGGTGGGAAATGCGTCGTACAATTTGCCCCCTTCACCCACAGTAGCTGAAAGACATTGGAAAGACTTGTTGGATCTGCAGAAAGGAAATCTTTTGTTCTACTCCCTAAACTTCTCTCTGAGGAGAAAACATTTACGTTTGTTCCAAACTTCATCAACTTTATGAGGAAATGAAACATTCCAGTAACTTTAAATGTTTAAAATTCAAAACTGCTAGTGATATTATGCATGGGTTTTGGATATTATCTTAAATGTGGAAAGTGCATTGCAGAATAGACATCAATGAATTTCCTATGCCAAACATAATTGGAAAAAATACTACAGGACAAGACAAGGATTGTTGTAGAGGGACTGTGAATCTTTTGGCAGTGATGAGACTGACTGACAAGTTAATATAAATATAATAAGCTGTAACGTATTCTTTTTTGATTGATTTAATGTGGTGCTGTTTATACATGTACTTTTTTGGTTATTCATATATAAAGTAGGTCACCAGTTTTTGTGAGAACTGTACAAAGAACCTGAGCCTGGGGAAGCTGGAATAATAATGAAAGCTAAGAAAATACAGCTTATGAGTTAAAGTGAGGGAAAGGGACTTTTTAGTCTAAAAAAGAAGCAGCTAAGTAAAGATAAAAATGAAAATAGGAAAATTGTTCTAAGAAGAATAGTGATTAGTTGTCCTTCCACAGGACATGGGGAAATTAGTTTAATTTACAGCAAGGAAAACAGAAGTTTGATATGAGGAAACATGCCTTTTAATGCTACAGTTATAGGCAAGATTATTCCCGCTTTTGCTCTCACGGAAAGCTGATTCTTAATATTGTTAATGTTCGAGTAATAACAACAGTATAAAACTTCTGATTTTCTAATTTCCCTAGGTTTTTTTTTTCTTATTTTTTGGATACTTAGCTTAGAGACACTTTTTTTTTTTTCCCCCTATTTAGTTGAACTTTTCCTGAAATGAGTGTTACCATTCACTCTCACAATTTATTTTGATTTTTGCAATATACTACACTTTTTCTTCAAATTCCAGCTCCTTGACAGGATATGATGAGATGAAATGTTGCTTCTGGTTTTTTGACACTAGTGAAAAAATTTATTCATCATGGGAGTGTTCAACTCACAGCAAAGACTCAAAAGACCTAAAAGGTAAACAAATTATTTTTGAAAGATGTTACCATTCAAAGACAATCTCATGCTTTTGGATGTGCCTGGGTCACAATTTTGGTGGTAGACAGTGCTGAGCCTGTCTAGACCATGCTAAGTTATTTTAATGTATTTTCCCAGCATTTCAGATAGGAGAGCTGACTGGCACTTACATGATTTCTTGCTTCAGTTCCGATGCAGCAAACAGGGAATGTCTCTACTTTGTGCAAATGGCAAAAGTGCCAGCTTTTGTTAAAGCAAAAGAAAAGATTGTAAGGACAAGGATTTTTGTAAATGGAGAGAACTTTATACTGATATAAGTTGCTTTCATTGAAATCTCTGGGTAACAGTGAGCTTGCTGAGAGCAGCTCTGTATCTGATCTACATAATTTAGCTTTTTAAATTGTATTGTTTGCTTGCAGCATACCGCCTCTCTAATGAGCTTTCTCCCCTTCATTTATCTCACAATCAGGACAATATTTCTCTGATTCATTTCACTGATAGCTTTAAAAACATGTATTTTCTTGTTTGCAGGAAGCTCTGAATCCCAGACTACTTTTGGTCTCTCAAACCTGCATTCCAAGAAACAATGCAGGAGATAATTATTCAATAATTATTATATATTTAGTATGTTCAGGAATTGAGGATAAAATTCTCCCTTACTAAATCAGTTGCCTTCAAAGGGGTTAGATTCCATCTAAGAAGCTGGATTATTTCCTTTCCTAGGATTGAACAGAAAGTAAGTTTTCCTTGTGAGCTTCATTTACCTTAGGCTGAAATATTATAATGCTTGCATAATACCTCGTTAAAGTTCTTTTGAAGTTTGCAGAAGTAGAATGAGTAAGATCTCCAGAGTCTGGCCAAGTGTTTCTCCAGAATATACCTTTGAGTAAAGACAGCTTTTGTAAACACTGAGAACGTAACACAGTTGAAGTTTGCCTTCTCTCAGACTCTGGCAGCCTCAAAGCAAAATCAGCCAAGCCTAAGAAAATCTCCTCCTCCTCCCAGTGCCTCTCAGACTTTAATGTTTGAGTTCTGCAAGGCGCTTAGGAACCTGGCCTTGATCAGGGCAACTATTTAGACTACGGGACTTGTCACCCGTATAAAGTGACACACTCAAGTGCTGTTTGTCATTTCCTTTGTTTAAACCCTGAAAGATTACGATGTTGACCCTGATAATATCCACCATACCAGAATAAAGGTGCCCAAACTGCACATTTCTGGAAACTGGGAAAGTTTAGTTGTGAAGTCGCACTGGGCGCTTTCTCTTGTCACACTTTTTCTTAAGCATCAGTTACTGACTGTGACTCTGAGAGATGAGACACTGAGGTCAGACCTGTGATCTGATGGTGTAACCACTGATGTTCAAGTCCAAGTGCTCTTTTCTGGCTGAAATGTTACTTCCTCAGCTGACAGGAGATCTCTTCATCTTTAAATTCTAGAAATGAGCAAGCATTACTTTACCAAGCAAATAATATCTCAAAACCATGAGATTGACAAATCTGCCTTTAGCCCTGGTGTTGCAAACTGTCAGGGTGCCAGGGCACAGAAGGTGAAATCCTGGTGGCACTAATGGCCATGAACCCATTAGTTTTTCTGTATTGTTTTCATGGGACCAAGTGTTCTAGATGATAGGTTCAAAATTTTGCTGCCCTGCTTATCTCTTAGCTCTTCTATTCCAAATAACAAGTGGGAAACAAATACTTTAATAAAACGTGTTTTGTAGGAGATGTGAAATACTAAGAGAACTACTACTTATCAGTATGGAGAAATCTCCCACTGCTCTGAACCACTTGCGAGTATATTTAGTGTGAGTACCATATGTCTGATATGATGGGAAAAGATCTTGATGTCTTTAAAAAAGTTGCTGGTTTATGCACAGTTAATATTCTTTGGATATGTGTTTTTCCATATTCTGGAAATATATGTGTTTTCTCATTTCTGGAGTTATCATTCTAATTATTGTTAAATACAAACAGTCAGAAACTGGTAATAAATATAATTATAATGAAAGATCGCTTCAAGAACTCTCATAGAAGCTTCTCAGTTCATTCAACTCTCAGATGAGCAGGTTGGCTAGCAGTAAATCACGCTTTTTAAATGACAGTTGAATATCTTTTATTTGGAATGATATTTAATTAGGCAAGAGTAAAAGATGTCAGAGAATATTACATTTAATTGATACATCAAATGATTAATAATGGGTGAAATTTGGAGATCCTTACTGGGTTTTTGACTCAGTGCTCTACTTTAATCGAAGTTTGCCTGAATAAACATTAAGTAACAACTGATACAGAACCTCAAAATGTGACCTAGTAATACTTACCACTTAATGTTGTGCTCTAAACTTTCAGAGCTCTTCTGTGGGTCAGATCTTGAACACAAAGGGGCTATTGAAGTGAGCATGATTTGGTCAATTAACCTGTTAAATCTTTGCGTGCAAGGCAGTCGGAGGCCCACTGTGGTTTTGGAGACGGGTTACTCAGATCCAGCAATTTACAATATGTTGAGAATCCCATAGAGGTTGTATCCAAGTAGGGGACTTGTTGGACCCCTGCTCCTCTTGGAATAATAAATCATGTGGTACTTTTACAATTGGAAAAGCATATTAACATGTCTGCTGCTCCAGCTGGAGAGAATAAAATCATAATGGTTTATGATAAATTGCATATATTTCTTGTATCCATACAATTTGTGAAATCTTTTTTTCCCCTCAAGTTGAAACCACAATGACACGCAGAAAGGGTTCTTTATAATACACCATCCATGCAAACTGGAGGAATATTAAGGACAAATTAAAAGCATAAGTCACCAAAGTTGATTAGAATGCAAACTAGGCCTAATTTCATGCATGATCCATTAAAGGCGGCCAAGGTAGTAGAGAGACAAAAAGGTTGAAAAGCTGCTATGTTTAGATAAAAAAACATACATTAAAGCCAAAAATCCCATGGATGGAAGATGAAGAGTCAAAGCAAAAAAGGCAATAGGAAGCAGAAACCAAAGAGGGGAATACTGTCGCTGGATTTCAATCGTGTTGAAGGCTTCTCTGAGGTGACTTACCAGAGCAAACTAAGCAAAGCTTGGTCAGTCTAATCTGCTCAATGGCAGATTGATCCCGCTTTCATGGAGGCAAAAGTGCGAGATCGCTTTTGCACAGACAGTCCACGTAGTTCTCTCACACCCTGCCTAGTAGGCAAGATAGAGCCAAAGTGCTAGCAGTGGCCCCAGAAAAAATCGATTTTGTGTGACAGTGGTATTCTTAATGACCACCTGGGAACACTGTTTCCAGTTAGTTTGAATTGTCCAGCATGCTGCTTCTTTCTTCTGATGCTCCCCCCTGAAGACAGCCTGTGACTGTAGCTGCTGGAGCCTGGTTCCTGTGAAAGCGCTAGGGGTAGGGCAGCGATGGGCAAATCACTCGCGTTGCTCGGTATGGACCTGGACTGATACTGACTGGGAAGAGAACTGAGGTTTTCTGCCCATACTTGGTGAAGAGATGTATAGACACATCTTTTGTTTAAATTGTGAGCAACAGGTCTAAATATTTCTCCTTCAAAAATCAGCATGACATGATTTGGTTTGTTTCTGACAACCCTTTTGATATCATTCCTGTGTTGTGGTTATTAGCAATTACCATGCTGCTTTTCCCTTCATCAAAAGCTTTCTATACACTGATTGCAGCTTCACATATTAATTCCTAGCACCATCCCTGCAGCCAGCTGTGTCATCACAGTCGCTCAGCCATTTGGCTCACTGTGGTTGTTGGTTTGATGGATTACAATCAAGATTTTGATCTCGGAGCAGCTTTGCGATAGCAATGAATGCTGAGCATGACAAATAATGTCTTCCTGAACCCATGTTTGGCTAACTGCCAGCATTTCATCTTACTTAACCACCGTGTAGCTTTCTATCTTGTTAATCACAACACCTTGATAAGGGGATTGTAGCGAATTATTGGTATCCCTGGAACAAGTACCAGAACTGCCTTTTACTGATCTTTAAGTCCTATCTTAGATGTTATTCTAAATCTGTGTTTTCTCCCTTCATAGAGCCATTTTAGAAGAAATATGTATAGGCCTGTCTTTTCCTCATCTCCCTTTGTTGTTTGGGGCTTTGCTCCTGGAAGTGCAGCTGTTCCTTTACTTAATTTAGTTAAAATTAACAACTGCTTCCTAGGTTGTTTCTTTACAGCTCAATACTTCTGGGACTTAAGGTTTAATATTGCACGTAGTCGAGTTTGCAATCCTTAATTTACAGCTGTTACTTAACAGAAACACAACAACACAGCAAGCATTTGGTGAGGTCCTCTTCATCATCCATTGTTGTATACAGTAGACACAAACTGTTTGTTTCTCATGGAGAAGAAAAAACTTTGGAAATTCTGACACAGATTTAAGTGCTATCAAATCTACAAAGTCCTGGAGATCTCATAAGTGGCAAGGGTGAACCCTTTAAATACTGAAGCAAGATCTATACAGTAGAAAATAACAGTGAAGTTCTACCATTGTTCTCTGTGGACATCATCCATCATTTTGAGAGCTCCATTAGCTATGCCTCCTCTTCTTCAACTTTGTTTTTAACAAAAGAATAGATTATGTGGATTTGATTGGCAAAGTTGCCAAACATCCTCAGATAGGTGCAAACTTACTCTCCATTTAGAAACTTATTTGTACTTTTGCTTGATATTTATAGTCTAATTTCACAAAGTGTAGGAGACAGAAGAGAGGAGAATGCTTTGAAACCCAGCTCAGCAGCTACAGCGCTTACTTGTCCGCATGCTATATTCTCTTCTATGGCCTTTGAAGATCTTTTTGACAAGTGAGGTTGACAAAGATGGTATGTTATTTTTTTCTGTAGTTAATTTAGACTTTTCAGTTGTGGAGCTTTACCATTCAGCTCATGGTTTGTAGGGATCAAGGTAATGTTTCTGAACTGTGCCTGCAAAACAATGTCAGCTGTTACTGTGACACATTACTGCTGCAGGAAATAAGTGTTGGAAGCAGCATGGGAGCTGTGGGAATGGTGGGGATCTGCACAGAAATTTTCTGCTGGTTTTTTTTCAACACTGAATATCCAGTTTTGAGTTCAAGTGGAGTCATTTTTGCAACCATAAACAATGATGCATAGTGAAAAGCAGCTTATTTTAACATAAAAAACCTGTTCCACTTCAAAGGGTTTATTTAAAGCTGGGAATCAAATGGCCTAACTTGCAGCCTGCAGCTTAGCTCTATCTCCTTGCTTTCTTTCTCTGCCTGCCTCCGTTCCTGTGGGCAAATTAACACTTACTTTGCTGTAGACAAAATACAGTTTATATTGTGTTTGTGACATAATGGGGGGAACAGATATTGTTGTTTTGTGGTCGACTCAGCAGGGTAAACTCAGGTGACATGAAAGTTTTACAAGAGGGAACAGGTTGTTCAAGTAACTGTGTCCTCCAAGACCTACATGAGCAAACTATGCTGTTGGGTGGAAAAGACCATCTGGATCTTCCATCATGTTTACACACACAGACACACTGAACCTGTTCTCCGGGAGAGTAAGACCTGCTGCATTCTGCATCCCTTGCATCCTCCCTGTCTTTTCATCCTTCCAGTTGTTTTCCAGCCTGTTTGTGTTGGAGTCCCATTTCACTGAGCCTTGCTCTCCTGACTTCTCTACCTTGTCCTTGATACATACTACCTGTATCAGTAGCTTTACTCATGCAGCTTTGGTGAATGGAATTGATAGAGGAATTATTTAATGTGGGAGGGACTCCTTATTTATTTGACCTGTGTAGAGCCAGGTAAGAGCCTGAACCAGCTAGGAAGTGGTCAAACCCCTATTTGTCTGTAGCATTCTCTCCCTCTGATCTTTATTCATTAGACATGGACAGTGTGAAAAGTGTCAAAATAAATCAGAAAATGCTATTCTGATGTCTTAGCAGCCTCCTCCTGTACCAGTTGTCATATTAATATTTATAATGTATGGATATGCAGATAAGAAGTATAATGATAGCTGGCATGTTATGTGTTCTTGGCTACTCCCTTGGTGCACTCCACTTAGTGTTTTACACTATTTCCTCATGAACCTGCTGTTATTTCACTGTACCATGCTCTTTCTTGTGAGATATGCATGTCCTGTAGGCAGCAGCAACATGCTGATCCCTGCATTTGTCTCTGAGCAACAAAAGAAGATGCAGGTAGTTTTTAGGCACATTTTACCCCAGCAAATGCTTGTTCTGAGTTTTGTTTGATTTTTTTTTTTTAATGCGTGTTGTACTGCAAACAGCATAATCAGCCTCTTAATGTTCAGTTCGCCTTAGAAAAGGACAGCCTTTTGTTCCACCTTTCCTTTTCATTAAATTTCATATCAGATTGAGCTTTTGGGACACAATGCAAAATCTGTTCTCAAACATCAGTTCTTGTTAAGATTCTGAATTTGGAAGTCACCTGACAGTTCTGCTGAGGAAGGAATGGGGCAGAACAAAATGGTCTTTGCCTTGCTGTCATAGTAATGGCAGTGAAGTGCTGATAAGTAACAGTACACATCTGTGTGCATTAACTCCTCACACATCCTTCAGAGAGAAGTGCTCTGGCATATAATAAATGGTATCTTTTTCATAAAATTTTGAAGCCAGTCTAAGGATTTTAATTAATACAGAATTATATTCTTCTTTAATAAAATGGGTCACAAACAGGACATGTTCATTATGTTCTAGAAGATTTGGGGACTATGACTACAGAACTACAGTCTGAATTCTGTTACATGCAGTAGGGCACTTCTACAAAGGATGATCCCAAAGTTTTTGATTTTTTACCTTTTATTAGTGTGTATGTGTATATATATATATTTGTATCATAAATAGTGTGGCTCCAGCAGGACTAGGGAAGTGATTGTCCCCCTGTACCCGGCACTGGTGAAGCCACACCTCAAATACTGTGTTCAGTTTAGGGCCCCTCACTACAAAAATCACATTGGGGTTCTGAGCATGTCCAGAGAGGGGCAACAAAGCTGGTGAGGGGTCTAGAGCACAAGTCTTATGAGGAGCGGCTGAGGGAACTGGTGTTTAGCCTGGAGAAGAGGAGGCTGAGGGGAGACCTTATGGCTCTCTACAACTACCGGAAAGGAGGTTGTAGCGAGGTGGGGGTTGATCTCTTCTCCCAAGTAACAAGTGATAGAACAAGAGGAAATGGCCTCATGTTAAGCCAGGGGAGGTTTGGATTGGATATTAGGAAAAAGTTCTTCATCGAAAGGGTTGTCAAACATTGGAACAGGCTGCCCAGGGAAGTGTTTGAATCACCATCCCTGGAGGTATTTAAAAGACATATAGACGAGGTACTTAGGGACATGGTTTAGTGGTAGACTTGGCAGTGCTAGGTTAAAGGTTGGACTTGATGATCTTAAAAGTCTTTTCCAAGCTAAACAATTCTGTGATTCTATGATATATATATATATATATGTCCCTTTTTCAGTTTTGTCTTCTGTTCTTTTAACGTCAGCTCTGTCTTTTTTTAGCCCATGAGCCGTCCTTCTGGTCTTTGAAACTAGCAAGCTGTGTTCGTGCATTAAATCAAGTCATTGCACCGAGACAGATTTTGTTTTGTTTTAGCCAGAGTGCTGTTTTAAGCAGATTTAATTTTAGGGTAACTTTCAACAGCTGCTGTAAGGTAGGGTTCTGCTGGAGCGCTGCGTTCACTCCTATGTTCTCACACAGCCTTGCTGTGCAACCATGGGTGAGGCACTTTCTGAGCTGGGACTCCCTCCCTGCTAAATAGAGGTGCTGCTTTCTTAGTGCACAGAGGCATGGAGACGCTTTCCTTTTGCTTTTGAGGACTTTGCATTCTGCCATGTTGAGCTGAAGTCTTTTCAGAGACAAACCAAATCTGTGCTCAGCGTCATTCCAAATTAAACCTTAAGTTACCTTGGTAATTTCTGAATCACACTGCTGGCATATTTTCTGGTATGATCATTGTACTTCTGAAGCATACTGCTAATTGATCAAACCTTGTTACCCCTTGTTTTTTTGATACCTTTTCATAGAATGGTTTGGATTGGGAGGGGCCTTAAAGATCATATAGTTCTGACCCCACTGCCATGGGCAGGGACACCTCCCACTAGACCAGGTCGCTCAAAGCCCCCTCCAGCCTGGTCTTGTACACTTCCAGGGATGGGGCATCCACAGCTTCTCTGGGCAACCTGTTACTTTTTTGTTGTTGTTGTTGTTGTTGTTGTTGTAATGAGAGTGGTGAGGCATGGGAACAAGTTTCTTTGTAGTTTCTTCTGTCATTATTATCTATTTTTTACTACTTTAACTACTACTTTCACTACTTCCTTTAATTTCCTGCATGCTGTGTAACAACACTAAAGCTGTAATCCTTGTATTTATTGTTTTTTCCACTTGATTACATGTTTCAGCCTGTTGGCCAACCTTTTTTTCAAATACTGTCAGATATGTCACTGTATCAACAACAATAACCTCAGCTGCCGAACTCCTGACTCGAAAAGTTAAATCATAATTTAAATGTGCCACTTCAACTATTTACATTTCTTCCCAGATAAGTTTTATGTTGGATTCCAGATTTTGAAACCGTGCTCCAAAGCTCTGAATATCTTTGCTCTTCTCTTTCTCCTTCTGTCTAGGATTATCTTGTGCAGATGACTTTTCTTGATGTGAAGGAGACCAGGGTAATGTCCGTATGCAAAACCAGCCCTTGAGTGGAGCCCTACTTTGCATCTTCCCCTGTTATACACACACCAATTAAAGTGTCGGTTAAACTCCCATACACCTCCAACATGGCGGTGGAATATTTTGGTATCAGATTCAGTGTTTATGGGAAGTTGTTGTGATTTGTGTGATTAGTAAATGATACAGTGCTTTTTCCCTCAAGATCATTGTTTGAATTCAGCTTGGCTTACTAGTAACAGAAGGTAAATTGCCATCTGTATAAATTCTCCCAGCCCCTGTGAACAAACTTGGAACTGTTGTAAATCATTCTTGTTAGCAGAAAGGAGAAGAGAGCAAGGGCTGAAATACAGTTTTGTATACCGCCTAAAACAGAATTCCTATATGGAAATTGGAAAATTTTTTTTGTGTCTGGTGACATAGGAGAAAGGACTGTAAATAGTTTCTACTACAGGTCATCTTGCACTGCAAAACTTGGAAGCAGACCTACATCTTTTAGATATCAAATTTTTCATCTGCATCTGTCCTTAGCTCCCACATGAGATTAATCAGGCACTAGGATTGAATCCACTTTGGAGAAATGGGACAAGATTTAATAAATAAATGAATTAATTATAAAGTCATGGTGCACAAATTAAAGATTCTCACAGAGTTGCAGCATTTGTATACCATACCTTCAAAGCTGGAGTAGTTTGCCCACTGGACTATGACACAGTACGGAGTTTGCATGTTTTAGAGTTGCAGTGATGCAAAAGAGAAGGGCTTTTTCACTAAATTTTGTTCAGTCACTATACTTGTTTTACCATCAACACTCTTGAGTTGGCTGCACGTCTTGTAAAGCCGAAAGGGGAGAAGTGACCTCTGTGTCGAAAGAGCCAGCTCTCACAGCACCTCACTTATTTGTGCCTGGAAAGACTGGGATGCTGGTTATAAAATGGAGACTGCAATGTTCAAAATCTCACATCTTGGTTATGAACCTTCACATTTTCTGCTCACAGTATTGACTCCAGTCAGAGGATGGTAATCTACTGCTGCTACGAGCTAATGGATGTTCCCTGTTCTTTTGTTGCTGGAGTTTTGGTGGTGGACTAAGCCCTTTTAGAACATGAAGCAGTAAGCTGCTGGAGTGAGACAGTGGCAGAGTGCCTCTGGGTTACTGAGGGTCGTTTTCCTTACAGGCAAGTGCTGCAGGAAAGTAACACCAAGTAATACTGTGACTGTTCAGGTCATCCCTGTGCTGGTGTTTTTCATAGCCTAACTTCAGGCACCTAATTCTGGTGATTATGGGGCTAAAAGCTCCTCTAGAGTTAGTGGGACACCTGTGCTTCCCTGACAACCTAGGCACCAAGGCTGCTGGCTTAGGCACCTGAGTTGGATGCCTAAAGCTAAACAGTCAGGCTATTGTCTTTAGCCCAAGGTCTAGACCAGTCCAACTACAGACCAAAAGTCTACCACTGCTGCTAACTAAAGGAAGAACTTCTTCAGCTGTTCCTTTAGTGCTAAGCACATACCAGCACCCTAAATACATGGTGGAAGTCATCAAAAGATGAGCATTAACACAGCTCCAACATCCTCAGACATTAAATTAACACAGCTTCGACATCCTGGGACTGCAAGCCATTATCAGAAACTCTTCCAGCAAACCACAGCCTTTTTTTGGGGGGTTGTCTGATGTCACTGAGAGCTCTCTGTGTATCTTTCCCCTCCTGTTTGGGTGCCCGCATGGGAGCAGGAAGGCTGTGGTCTCAAACACTCCCATGTATAGATATAGGTTATTTTTTCTTCCTGTGCCTATTGATGAATTAAGAGCTTGTGCAACAAGAAACACCTAAAATGGGAGGACCAAAGATACCAAGCCTCATCTGTTCACACATTCTGCTACAGCCCAGAATCTGCTGCAGTGCAGAGTGCCCCTCTCTGGAATCCTGGGAACCACAGTGAGGAAGAGGATGAGATTGCTCACCCTGTACATTGCTTGAGCAAGAATAAGTGCCAAAGTCAGAGTCAGAATCCCAGGACCTGATATATCATGGTGTATTGTTAGCTGTGTTTGTTTTGGGGGCTTTTGGTAATTTTTCTTCTAGGTTTTTGTCTCTCTATTTAATTATCCTTTTCAGGACTGATTTCCTGACTTAATCTGAATGTGCATAAATCTTCACCATAGATTTATCATCTCTATAGAAACCGCTTTCAGAGTGGTTGTGCAGCTTCCCAGAAAAAGGGGCACTGTTGGAAAATGAAGCTTTCAGATTCAACAATAAGCCTACTATTATGCTGATTTTTGCCAAGCTTTCCCTCACTTCTACATTTACTACAAGAGTGAGCTCAAGGCTTCTTTTTGTTTGTTTTCAAACTTCAGTCATTCTTAAGTGTTTACCACCCTGCTCAAGTCCACTCACTCTGAAACATTAGACACCACAAGACACTGCTGCATTGCTTCTGGAATCAGAAAATGCTCAGGTTCTTTTTTCAATTGCGTGTTTCTTTGAAGGTTTTAGCCCGCCTGTTTGCCAATCTTAAAAAACTAAAAATAAAAATCTCTCTTAGAATACTTTACTTTGACTGTCACAGTCATTTGAGGACATTGTATTTTTAACCAAATGTGAGATCTCAGAGCAGCAGTTGAAATTATCTTTGATATAAATAATCTCATTGCAAAACAGATTTTTGTTTATATAGTATATAGTCTGCGTGCTCATAACCATTTAATCAAATTCAGGCTTTGTCTGAGCAAACATAATGGCCATTAACTTCTGTGTGGGTTGTGAATTATCCTTTCTGAATTTGACCTGTTGCTTTGAGAGCCAAAAAAGCTGTCTTTCCGTGATTTTTTTTTTTTTTTTTGCTTGGGATCACACGTGCAAATCCAGGGGCTTTTCTATTTCTAAAAAAATTTTCAATGTTGAATACAACTTTCTGCTGATAACATGTAGAAACCCAGCCTTTCATGGCTTCTGGTCCATTGTGACTGTCCTAATTGTTTGTAGTTATTAGGAATCTTCTTTTTCTTCTTTCCACGTTGATACTCCATATAATGCTCTTTATGTCTCCACAGAGATCCTTTGAAGGTCCCTTCTGTTTTTTCTTTGCTTGGCAGCTCTCTCCTAAGCTGTGCATGTAAACATCTATCTCCTGAAGACATATCGCTGTTAATCACTTTGAACCTTTTCCCATTAACATTGAAGTTTTTAACTGCAGTTAACAAAAGCCAGGATAAAATGCTATTATCAGCCCTTCTCCTGGCTTAGAACAGCTATATTACGTTTATGCCCAGATTAGCAACTGCTGTACAACATGAGCTACGTAATTTGCTGTTTTCCCTATCTTCACCCTCAGATCTCTTGCCAGACCACTGTGACTGTACCAGTTTATTTCCAAATTTCTGTGTTGAATCAATTTCCTCCTGTTGCAAGCCAGAAACAGTTTTGTGCCAGGGGAATTTCAACTGATTTGTTGCCAGTTAACAAACTTTTAATCACTGATTCTGGTATTGAAACCCACATACAAATATGTACTTAGAGAGACACACCTCAGCTCCCCTCCAGATGCCTTTTCTCCCTGCTCCGTGGTCTCCAGTCCTGTCTCTGCACATGGCACCCAGTCCCTTTGGTGAGGCAATGGGCCCCAGCAAATAGCAGGAGGTGAGGCTCTGTAGCTAGTGCATTGGGCAGGACTCAGACGACCTGTGTCTCGTTTCTGCAGCTGGAAGGTTCTGTGCACCGTTTCCTTCTGTGCTGCTGTCTTTTATCTGTAAGCCAGGAAAAATGGCAGTGACCTGCTTCGGGTAGTACTGTGAAACCAATTGCTGAGAATCAGTCTAAGAGGACATGGTGCCACCAATGTAACTGAAGCTTTGGAGTCTGTCAGTCTTGTGGGAGCAGTAGGTGTTTGAAGAAGCAAGGAGATAGAACAATTACGTTGGGATGTATTTCATTATCTTTGCGTTCACTTGGTTCCTGTTCCATCCCTAGCCCCAATAGTAATCAAGTGGCGCAAGATACAAACCCGTATCGTGTGTGGGGGTGTGTTCTTTCCCTTCAGGAACAATGAATTTACAAAGGTTGTGTTGTGACATCTCTCTGGGTTACTGCAGCTCATCATCTGATGTTGGAGTATGACACAACAGCTTTCAAGGTCCTTTTCATGACAGGTCACTGGCTGCCGGAGCTCCAATATCAACTGGATCTGTTAAAAAGTCTTTAAAGAAAAGGGGGGTGTTATTTTTAGCCCAGGTCATTTCAGTGGTCTGGTCTGCCAGGAAGTTTCACAAACTGAGTAGAGTAACAGATTACAGTGCCGAGATGGAGACAGGGAGGTTGCGTTACACCTGGAGTATCTCATAATATTTGTCATATACAATAGGTTTGGAAGTTCCTTTCTTCTTTTGCAGGTGGGAAACTGAGGCCCAGAGAAATGAAATGAGTTGTCTGTGGTCACATCAGAAATATGAGGACGGTTGTATAGGAAACGTTGTGAACTGAGGATTTAATGCCAAATCCAAAGTCAGTGCTCTGACCAGGTCATCTCACTTTTAATATAGCCCAAAGTTTCCAGCTGGGATGTTTAATTGTCGTTATCATTTTACCTTTATCAATTAATAACCTCTACAGAGGAACCAAACACTGCAACATGTGTTGGCCTTAAGTTTCATACTGCTATTTGGCATAAACAGAAGATGAGAACTAAACTCTGGGCAGCTGGTGTCCTCTTTTTTGAAAATGTAGACTCAGCATACAGCCAAATATACTGCAAGTCAATGCAGATTGGCACATTTACTGCAAAAAATAAAAAGCTGGTGGAGAAATGCTAAAACTCCTTAAACACTGATGTAGAATCTGTAGGACCTCGTCTGGAGATCAGCTTCTAGATGTTGGTCCTTTATTCCCTAGAAAAAAGTTGGCAGATGTTGCATCAGACTCTGTATGAAGGGCTCCTGTTCCCTGAAGATTTGAGGCAGCCATTCATCATCCTCACTGCAGAATATTCATGATCCCTTCTATGTTCCCATTCCAGCCTCTACTTTCTGTTGCTGTGGATGGCAAATTCCTTGTGCCAGCTTTTGCATGCACCTGCTGGCTTCCCAAAGCTGTTATTCCTTCTCTATTTGTTTACAACTCAGCTTTAGTACTTAGTGTTTTCCTCAGTTGTGTTTAGTACCCAGACAACTCACCCTCAAAACCGTCCAAATATACCATTTCTTGCCAACACTGGTGGATGACAAAAAACCAAAACGAAACAGGAATGAAATCACATCAATGCACACAGGGTACAAAAACTTTATTGGAAAATACATTAGAAGTAGACTGCTTAATTTTTATTTAACTTTTCTAAAGAAATTCACGATTAATCTTAAATAATTAACTTTAAGTCACTGCTTTTTGAAAAGTCAAAAGTAAAGACATGGAATGAAGCTCGGGTTTTTCTTTCCACTACACTGTTACAGAAAAACCTAGGCTATTTTTGGCTGTTCTTATTTTTAGATTGTTCTTCATATACTATCTACCATTATTGAAATTAATGAGAAAATAAAGGGAGTGACCTTTGGCTGAGCACATACAGTTTATGCATGAGCTAACCAGCAGGATCCTTTTTCATTCTTCTTTTTCCCACATTCTTTTTCTCCCTGCTCTCCCCATCCAAATATAATTTGTAAAGCCTTTAGAGCCTTTCATCCTATGTGTTTCCACTGTGTTCCTTTAGTTGAGTCTCAGGTCCATGATTCACATCTATTCTCTTGTGCTGAAAGGTCAGTGGCACCCTTGTTTTATGAATATAATGCACCCGTTCTCTTGAACTTCAGAATCGTTTCCAAAACTCCCAGGCGAAATTCATACAGCTCAGGGTGCAGATAAATGTCAGCAATGCTATAAAAAGCACTCTCAGAACACAGATACAAGCCTGGACATTCAAAGTTACGTTATTTTAAATAAACCCACATTTTCTGAAGATCTGAATAGTTTTGAAGATGTGATTCCAAATGAAATGTTAATTCTGAACCTGTGGCCTCACCATAACGTTGAATATCTAATTCATGCCCAGTTTTTTGCAGCAGGTGGATGAGTCCATTCAAGAGATGCTCATTCCATGAAGCCACTGCAACTGAATAAACTGCCCGGCGAGGGTTCACTTGGGCACCACCATCACAGAGAGTTGCGTGCTGTCACACCGAGGCAGTTCTCTGCCTGCCACGAGGAAACGCTGCCAGCTCTGCCTGGTTTGGAGGGTGGATCAGTTACGTAATTGTTATAAACCTCACCTTGAATTATTTTGCATGCTGCAGTTTGGGAATCCGTGGTTGAAAAGAATAAGGACCGAGCGCTACCTCCAAACTGTGTTTGAAGGTGTAAGAAGTTGGTTTTCTGGTTGAGGGTAGGGAGTTCAAGTAGAGGTGCATTATGAGCAAGAGGGGCTCCTTTGCATTAGCAGGAAAAGAGGTATGCAATGAGTTTGAGAGGAAATGCTATGACTTTCCAGTAATTGTGGCTCACATTGCTAACACAAAAGAGAACTGATATGTGTTTGGGCTAAGGGAACTGCTGATGACGGTGTAAGACACCAATACTGATAGTAAGTCTAGATTGCAGTTGTTTATGGAAAATTTGCTCTAATTTTTTTTAGTTCCAAGTATGCAGTTGTACCTCCACATTCTAGTGTTTAAATTTAAGTGGATAGTTATTTATTGCTCCTTTAGCTTTGTGTTAACAACCCTGGCTCTGTATTTTCTTTGGAGCTTTTAGGTAGTATTTTAAAACATTGATTACTGAAAAGCTTGCAGTAAGTTTTTATATCCTGGTTGTTTGCCACGAGTATTCACAGATGGGAAGACTGACAGGCTGGCAGTGATTTATGTCGCCTGTTTCGTGTTGCTCGGTGAGAAGCTCTGGAGTAGGTCTTTACCTGAGGACTTAGTGCTGTCCCTGCGCGCCTCAGGCATTTATCGGTGTGTGGCAAGGGATTTATTGGTACACGTCGATTACAAACCCGCTGCAGAATAAATCACCGGAGCGCGGGGGGCTGCCCTCCGTCCCCCGGGACTCCTTGTCCCGGTTTGAGAGCATCTGTCGCCCGTTTCAGTGCCCGCTCCGGCCCAAACCACCGCGCTCCTCCCGTCCGGCGCCCGGGACGCGCGCCGCTCGCGTTCTGCCGTCGGAGCCGGGCTCCGGCCACCTCACCAACCCCGCTCCTCAGCGTCCCGCGTCGCGGGCCCGTCCCCTCGCTCCGGC
>KZ505656.1:983337-1016488 GCA_002844005.1 Limosa lapponica baueri
AGGCAAATACAGATGAACTAGAGCAGCTGCTATGGCTGTGTTAGAAGAGTGTCTGGAGGCTTGTAGTAGTGAAGAGAGCAGAAGATGCTGTCTGGAAGGAGCCCTGGTGATGCAGGAAGGTCGGGGAAGATTCCAGGGGCTGGAAGGAGCTCTGGCAGTCAGAGGGCACTGGGTTTTTGACCATGCCTGTTTAGATACTCAAATAGGAATGGAAGCTTGTGAGGTGAGGGTGAAACAGGGCAATTACAGGGAATATCTTTTCTGTGTAATGCAATGATGATAATACAAGCCCTGGTGGGGGTTTTCCTCAGGTGTGGCCATTTGGTTAAGGATCTGATGGAAATGATGGGCTTGCAGCAGTTCACGTGTTACTGGTTTAGAGCCAGATTCTTGTGGGCCTTATGCTCACTGAAATCCATAAGTACAGAGTTTGGCCCATTGTCATTGCTTCTTTGTCACTTAATAAAAGCAGTTTTCCCTTTGTCTGTTGCTAAAACCCCATACATGTCTTTAGTATCTGTGCTCTTGTGCCTCGTTGACCTACGTATGCTGATTCTTTATTGAATTGCTGGTGGATTGAAAGGTTTTGTGTGAGACTAGAGAACATGGTTGGCATAGAGTTGATGACGATAGCTGCACTGACTTTTTTTTTTTTTTTAATGTGGTAATTATTATTTTGTCCTAAAAGAAGTAAAATAAATATCCAAACAGTGATGCGTTGGGGAAACCTTGAGCTAAGCAGACAATCAGCTTTACATCAGAAGACCTTTGGCTCTCTAGTGTTTATCTTTGTGTGAAAGGGGACTATGGAAAATGTCGTAATTTTTCTGGCACATGCTGAAGACAGGAAATCCTCAACATCAGTGGAGTTGTATTTTTGTGATACTGGTGTAAAATTAGTATCTTGCCTTATGATCTTCTTAACATTTATATTCTCCTTTTTCTTGTGTAGTTATTTTTTACATTAAGTTTACTGGGCTTTTGGATACAAGATGGTTCTAATGGTGTACTGTTGGGTCTGCATCACAGCATGGCCTGTAACCTCACAATTTTTTCCTGTCACGAGAGACAGGAGCCTTTGTTAGGTCCCTGGTGTTTCTGGGGAAGGGATATTTCAAACTAAGGTCCTATCAGAACTGTATACCTTTTAGAAATTTTGCAGCGCTTTTGATGCGATTAGGAGTTTGGCTTTATGTCCTTAGCCAAGAATACGGCATGAGAGACACAGCTGTGGAGCAGCCTGCAGCAGTGTGCTGCTTTTCACTCCCCTAATCCTGCGTTTACGTAGCGTGCAGTCCTGAAACTTTGGGCAGTTCTGTGAGAGGGTTCACGGTCCACAGAGTGTTTTGGGTTGAAGGGTACTCTATAATGTGAAGTGTTGTATTTTATTTGTAGTAAAGACAGTAAGCCTACAATACCAAGGAATTTCTGAACAAGGACAGGCATTTGGCAGTCTGGAAAGTCACTCTGCTGTTGCCTAATCTGGCAACAGATGGTCATGTATGTAAATTCATCCATTGCACTGCCATCACTTGACAAAGAATGATGGGTTGCTTTTCTCTGCGCTAATGGGATGAGTTGAGGTTCCCATGTTAGTGTTTTAACACGTGATTCACTTCTATTAAGTTACACTGTATCTGACCCTAATTATTTTGCACGTTACCCTATAGATGAGGACAGGTTGGAAACTTCTAATTGCCTTGCTGGTGTTGGATTTTCAGAGATATTGAGTGCAGAAAGTTTTAATTGGAATTGTGTGCAGTCAGGTCCTCTGAAAATCAGGCTGCAGGTGAATGGTCGTACCTTCCAAAGCATTTTAATGAGAATTGCCAAAGACTAAAACCAGATTTATTAAGCTGTAAGAAGGGCCTTGTTAAATGGAAGAGGGATCATCTTGCAGTTGCAAGGTCTATTAAACTGCAAAAAGGTTAGTCATTACCGTTGTTGCATCATATTAAAGGAATGAAGCAATGTAAATGCAATCATTAATTAAACTAAATAGTGCACCTTTAAACTATCATTCGCTATTTTAAGTGAATAGTATCTTCTTCCTTTTGGAGAACAGCTCAGCCTCGTATTAAAGATTCCTGTTCTGTAAATTAAAAAAGAAAAACCTCAAGATTGCTGTTACTTATGACAAAAAATAGACATTCTGTATCATAGTATAGTGCTCATTCTTGGCTGAACTTAGCCTACCAGGCTCTGTGTCCTCACTGTGCTGCCTGTGAAGTTGGACCCCAACTCTTAGAAGTGGTTTAATGGAGGGAAATGGTCAAATGACATTGTAGCAAGGGCTGTTCCCTGCAGTGCCAAAAGACCTGGACAAGGGCAGGTCTTGGGCTGTGAGGTGTGATGAACGTGCTTCACCACACGTGTATGGGAGCAAGGCTCTTCCAGAGCTGCATTCTTCCTGCAGGCCTTGTGGCAGGCATGGGGAACCACTGGAACTGGTGCCAGCTGGTAGCTGGGGTGGTTTGGGATGACTTTTGCCGAGTGTGCTGGTTTTGTTGGATTTTGTCTTTAAAGAAATTTGTTACGGAACTCCATAAAAGCTTTTGCTTTTTGCTAGTTTAGGATTTTTCTGAGAGGGACCTCAGGGGCTGTTATGCACTATACTTTTGGACATTTTCATATTGCAGTACTGGCCACAGAAAAGAGCTTTGGGAAGGAATCTGCTGTTAATTGAAATGGAAAATATAGAGATACACTATATAGGCTCTTGAACTACAGATGGACTCCTTAAAAGACAGGCCATAAATTATTAACCCTCCTTGTCAATACAAATGTATAAAGGTACCTGCTCATGAATTAAAGCTAAAAAAAACAAACCCAAACACAAAACAAGCAAAAACCAAACAAATAAAACCCCCCAACCAACAAACAGCCCCCCTTCCCTCTCCCCCTCCCCCAAAAAAAAGAAGAAACACACACACGTATACAAATAAACTGTGTGTAATTAAAGGAAACAGCCAAAGAGCAGTCAGATGACATATTCCCATCACATCACTGCCAGCCACTCATATTCAGCACTATCTAAACTCTGCTACGTAAGACTTTCAACATATATGATACAAGGAAGTCTAAGAAGTGTATGCGTGATCTATCTTTTTATACATACAGAGATAAGTGTGATTTACTCTGGTCTGACTCTGTATGCTTTTTTATATAACAGCTTTAAATTTTCCTGTTGCTTCTTACTTGAGAGAGTCTACCAGATTTACCTTCCCATAGCTTGATTCTGCATCAGGATCAATGTTGGAGGAGGAGTGGAGTCCAACCCTTGCCTGTTTCTAGCTGTCTCCTTAGATTGTTTGGAACGCTCTTTCTATATTCAGGATATAGGCTGAAACCTGGAGCCAGCCAGGAGTCTATTTGCTTTTGATCAGAATCTAGGATTTTTTTTGTCTTTAAAACAAAATATGAAAAAGTAAGATGTTGTTATTTTTGCCTCGGTGTGACTAATGAGTCCAAGCTGATAATTTGTGTAAAAGATTTGGCCTGAAGTCGTGTGAAGAAAATGAGTTCTCATAATTCCTTGAAAGGAGAAGCCAAGAAGAGAACTGCTAATAACCATTACGTGTTAACAGCCATGTGATAGTATTCATGTGATTACTGACAGATGTGAACATTTCTCTGTGAGTAGCATAAAGAGCTTTAGTGTGTTGAATCTCTCATCAATAAAATGACAGGCCATCAGAAGAAAAACACTCATACAGAGAGTGCATATTTCAGAACTGTTGCAGAAATGGCTCTGCAATTCCATTTCAAATGCAATGTGTATGTAAAAAGTAGGGCCAAAGCAACACCTTGATCTCTGGAAACTTGTCTGTGTTGCTTAATAAGTTTTAGTTTCTTAGTAACAATTTCTCTTGTGGCATTAATTCTTCGGAAATCCCATTCTAGTTGTACTGGAATTAATTTGCCAATTTCTAAGTTTGTCTCTTACATAAGAGATGAAAAAATACATGACTGAACAGTGCTCTGTTGTATTGGTTGAAGTAATATTTACCAAGCAACCTGGATTACAGGTCCTGCTCAGCCCTGGCTACATTGCCTCCCTCATCGTCACTCCCTTGCTGGGTCTTTACCTTGTTCAAGTTCTGAATTAGTATATGATTTGTTGTTGGGTTTTTTGTTTGTTTGCTTGTTTTCCCCAATGGCTCTATCCATTACCTTTCCATGATACCATAGTAGTCAAATTTAGGTCAAAGTAGTATCCTAAGGATAGGCTATGCTTTCAGAAGTCTTCTCTTACTTAAATTCCAGGCATGTGAGAGGAACCAGCTGATGGTATTTGTGGTAAACAGTTGGACTTTATATTCTAGTTCTGTCTCCAGGCTTTTAATATTTTTTTATTTTATATAATAAATAATGTAAAATAACTATATATTGATATATTTAAACATACCTAAAGTTTGAACGTTTTCCTTAAATTTCTGTGATCTTTTTACTTAACCATAAAGCAACAGCACTGAAGGAAGACAGTTTCAGCAGTTTCATGTTTGTTCCTTAGTGGGTTAATGTTACGTACTGTATTCTATGATAGTTCATGTTTCTTTTTTGCATTTGTAGCATGTTTATTTTTGGAGGTAGAGATGGACAGATTGGTTGTGCACTGTTTTTTCTTTATTCCTTCCCTTATGCTGGAAGTTTTGACAATGAAATCCATTGTATGGATTGGCCTTCCATACAATGTAGAGTGGCTGTTTTGTTTTTATCTGCTACCCTTTTTTAAAAAGAGAGATTAAAATAATTTTTTCCCACCTGTCATTCCCACATATAAAAGGTCTTTCCCATATAAAAAGTCTTTTTATTGCCTTAAAAAAATTCTTAGAAAAAAATCATATTTCTTCCCATCTCCTTTACTTTCTCCTTAGAGAAGATGTAATTGAAGCGTATAATGTTTTGAAAGTCTTCTAATCTAAATAGGAATTGAAATTAAAAATTTATGTCTGCATTTTTTCTTTCCTTTTTTCTTTTTTCTTCCTTCTAGGCTCATTCTTGAAATCATGCCATGGCTCCAGTCAATTCTGCTTGCAAAGTAGTGTGCACCTAACACGCAATTTCTGATCTAGTGTGTCTCATGGTCCTTTAGGTGTGTCAGCTCCCTAATCAGATACTGCTGGCAGGAGGTATTTCTGTGGTTATCCATGAGGAGTGACAGCAGTGGATTTTTTGCCATGCTTCAGGGCTGTCTTGAATACTATTAATTCATTGTTGGTATGATTTGTGTTAAATGAGGCAGTTCATTATATACAAGATGTGAAAAGATGTAATCATTTCACTCTTCCTTTCTAACTTGGTAATTCTCCTTTTAATGGCCAGCTTTTACCATGTGCTGTAGCCCTGAACATACACCAGGAGTTGCTCATATGGCTTCTCAAGTTCGTTGACTTTCGTAATGAGATGAGATGTACTAGGAGAAAACATATACTTATGTACTAAGGTGGCTGAGATAAACTTTTAATTTTTAACATATTGGTGATCAAGGTGGTCAGGCAGCATTCGTGTTTGAAATCTGCAGGTATGGATGTTAAGGTATTTGCTGACATATGAAAGCTTCAGTTGTTCCTACTGAGGACTAGAGTTAAAGGGATGATGTTGAGTTGATTTCATGGGTGATGTGAGCAGGGCCTGTAACATGCAGGTCCATCTCTGAAAGTCAAGAGATCTTGGAAACAAGAAAGGCAGGTTTTAGTCACATTTATTTTTATTCTTCTACTTAAGCAGCAAAAATCTTAGGAAATTAAATGGAAAAATAAATTACATCAATGTTCTGTGAGCTTGCAAAGCTAAACGAGAGCTCTGATAGTTTGCAAAGCAAAGGTTGGGTTAGAGATGATGGCTTGGCTGCGTTGTGTGCATATGTTTTCCGTGCAACTTTCTGTCATTAAATGTAACATGTTACTTTTTTTAGTGTACCAAGAAATATGCAGACTATGTCTTGTGGGTGAGTGGATATTACTGGAACAAGCTTTACTCTTGGTATCTCAAAGGCACTTGGAGCAGAGGTGTCGAATCCCAAGTCAGTTGCTGGGGCTCAGTGTCAGTAGTAAATACATGTTTATTCCTAGGAGAGTAAATACAGACAGGAATTATGAATAAGTGATCCACACAGAAGGTGCTATGCCAATAAACTGAGGCATACTGATTTCCTTTAGCATACGGTGTATCTGAGTTCCCTGAAGGCATTCCAGATTTGCACCAGCACTCACTCACTCTTATCTGAACTCATTAGCAGAAAAGAAAACTAAGCTGTGTTTTTTGCTTTATTTTAGCCAAATTCCTTTGTCAGTAAAAGACTGACACAAGCCTTTCAGCTGAAGCCCAGGCCAAAATATTTTAAATCGTCAAAGACACAGTAAGTTCCAGCGTGAGAAGTTTGCTTCAAAACTTGGGGGGTTATTTTGTTATTTGTATGTCATTCCCATGAAAAGGCTGCTTTGACGTACAAATTAGTGTTTCATGAAACCTTCTGTCTCAGGGCTGTGAGAGCTCTGCGTGCTTTCCTTTGTGATGTGAAATACCACATGGGAATGAGATCTCATTTACACCCATGACTGAGTCTGACCAAGATCCCCAGGGTGATTTTGCTCCTCCCTCCTATTAAAACTTCAGAAGAGGCTAGAGTTATATTTACATTTGTAAACTGATTTCATTATTCATTTTTGTTCATTATGATCGCATTCTTATAATTTGTATGCAACAAGAAAAGAGGCTATTTGCCCATTCTAAATGGAGAGAAATAGGGATTGCAGTTTTATATCAAAAGGAATATATCTAATCCCAGGAGCTCTATACTATAAAACATGCTTCATGGTTGTGTTCAGCTCTTGTAGGAGTGCCAGGAAGGAGAAGAGTGTGAAGCGTACTTGAGATAAAGCTGGCGGGGAGTTCTCAATCCTCCTCCTTTCCAGAGGGCCCCTAGGATGGAGTGAGGTGGCATCAGACTTGAGGATCCCGTTGCAGCTGCAGTACTGGACCCTTGACGGAGTGGGTGCTCTCTGAGCAGGATGCAGTACCTGCTCCAATGGGTGATGCAGTGTGCGTCCCTCAGCTGGACTACCTTCCAGTAAGGATTCCCAGGAGATGCCATCTCCTTCTTTGGACTTCATTTCCACTTGCATTGTCATAAAGGCAAAATCAACACTATCGTTATGACATGACCTAGTGTTGATGAAAACTTCTGCTTTTCACATTCATGGTGTGATGTTTTTATCACAAGCAGTGAGGTTGGCAGTAGACCAAGTACCCTGAAGCCCCCTTGTCTCTGTGTCCCAGTGTAACTTGGAGGCGGACATCTTTAGATACGGTCTCTAATTGGGGCTTTCTGGTGATTTTAATTCTTATTTATTGTAGTCTCTGATATCAGGTAGAACACGGTAAAACCCAGTATTGACTGGGTATCAGTATCAGGAAAAATTGTAAACTTGTTCCTTAAGACTGAGCTTTTTAATGCACCCTGTAGTTTTCATGATATCTGCATATTTCATATATTAAGTGCATGTCTGTTACAGCTGTACTATGGTGCTTTTGGTACTGATCTTGCTGCCTTACCTGTGATATTAAGCCACTATAATGCTGTCTACTAAATTGCAGCATAAACTCAGCATCTGCATTATCTACCACATGTTAATTATGTTCACTAGATACCCTTTGTCTCCTAAAATAATCCCACATTTAGTTAAAAGCAATGCACTCAGACATATTTTCTCTGACTACTGCTTATATGGATAAATGTATAATCTAAAGCTTAAAAAAAAAGCACCATTTCCATACTTTTGTTTCTCAGAATATGATTATGTCTTAGAATGTGTATATAAAATATATATAATGGCTTTGTTATTAAGAAAATATCTATTTTGGTTTTGGAACAGTTAAAAAAAATGCTTTATAAAGTGCTGAATAAATAACATTGACAGAGTGAGGGCACAACTGATTTTGCTTAAGTGCGCAAAATCTGAAGTATTACTTCTTTCAGAAGCTTCTGTCCTTCTGTTGGGAGACTGAAGACAGATTACGTGGAGGATGTGCCAGTTTGAAAATAGTGATGATTGCACTTTAATTGAAAATGAGGTATTTCAGCTGTCATTAATTATAGAAGCTGTGAAATGCTTAATTGTTCTGATTTGCTAGAGATGAATGGGAGGATAGTTTTTGCCTAGAAAATGGCATTGTGCCTGTGTTTTGGCACTTATTTACACTTTTTATGATTGTCTTTTAGAATTATGTATCAGGATGTGGTCTCTGTAAATTAACATACTCAAATTTACATGGGTCCACACTGAATTTTCTATTAAAACTATGTAGGTTATTTTTAACTTGTTAACACTTATGCTGTCTGAGATGCAGTATTTTTTTAGTTCCCCAGCCTCAATAAGAAGAAGCTTTCCTGGCAGATTGACCTTTCAGTGTGCAAAATGGCAAGTAAAACTCACAGTGGACTCCAAGTGGCAGCGGAATTCAGCTCAGAGGGGACAGTTTTCACCCAGAGGCATGGAGATTGTATGGAATCTTTTACTCCTCCTTCTTAGGATTTTGTGGCCCTTGAGGTGTACAAAAATTGATATCCCATAGCTCCTCTAGGCACTGAACATATCCTGGTTCATCAGGGTATCAGAAATTGTCTTAACCAGGGCTGTCCAGCTTTGTGGTGTTGCTTGGTTACCATCATTCCCACAACTCTCACATAAAGCAAAGCAAATATAAAAGAAAATAAAATAATTGGTTTCTATTTATGGGCTAGGCTACTATACAGATCCAAACAAAACAGAATTGTAAATCCTCTACAGCTTCTTTAATGATCACTTTTTTTTCCTCAAGTATTCCACTTGGCTACTCACAAAGGCTTTCTATTTTAAAAATGTTTTTTCAGTATATAGGACTACTTCTAGGATTCTGCACAAACTCATTAAGTTCAGAAGCTGGAATCCTGACTGGAAGCAAGAAATAACAAATAATGGCTTGTGTCATCGGGCAGTCTTGCTAACTCCAGCTGGGATACTGCCTTTTCAGATATACTTTATGTGCATCCTCAGTTCAGGCCAGGGAAAAGGGCAAAGCTTAACTCAGAATATGTTTGGGAATATTTTCTTTAGTAATGCTAATAATGAAGAACTTTCATAACCATTTGGCTGGGGATCTCATGTCATTTTGTGAATATTTCTGAATGTAGCTCTCCTGCCCTTAAGGGAGTAATGTGTTTCAGGGAAAATTCTCATCTTAAATCCAGTTAGCTGATCTTAACAAAGTATAGCACTTTGTTATGCACTCTTAATGCTCTAAGAACTGAAAATTGCATAGGTGCTTAGGTAGCTATTCTGTTGTCATACCTGTTCTGGGATAATTCTGGGATAAATGTATCAGAATCATCCACAGAATAATTCTGCAAAATAAAAAGTTTGGGGTTTTTTTATCACTTTCAGGCTGAGATATCAACAGAATGGCTGTTTCAGAGTTGCTATGTTACAAATGAGTATAAGTTTCTTTTAATGAAGTTAATTCCCAAAATAAGCTTACTCTGGGAACATGTGGGTGAGTTTCTTGCTGAACAGAGAACTTTCCATAAATCTACTAGGATCATTTAACAGTGTGCCTAGCATTGGTTACAGAAACTCTTTTACTGTTTCTGAGAGTGAAGAAAACTAAAATAAATGGAGATATCTGAGAGTCAGCCAGAGATTGAGGAAAAATAAACACATCCAAATAAAACATTTGCAGCTGTGGAAAAAAACTGTTCCCATCTATGAGAAGTATGAAAAGTGTAGGAAGCAAACAGCAATTCTTGTAGGAAGTAGAACTTGTCAGTGTTGCCTTAAGCTCACTGTATGAGAGCTAATGCTTTAGTGGGACCCACAACTCAGCCCTCTAATAGTTTTGGGTTTCCAGTGGGTCCAGTTCTTCCAGCAGTGGACTGATTTCTGAGAGACATATTTCACCCAGTGAGATACTATGTGTTTAACTGTGTCATATGGCTCAGTTATGTCTCTGTTATAGGTCTGTTCCGGCACCAATTCCGTCAGTAGGAATTGGATTAGACCCTTAATGCTTTGGGAAAAAAATGTTGACTGGCATTAGGTTAGGAGGAATAACAGACTGAAATAATGACAAATTACTGTTAGGAGAATAAAGGTGCTTCTAGACTCTAAGTGTCGACTTGTTTTTTAAAAAAAGTATCTGTAAAGAGTCTGAGGCCCATCTTGATGGGCCTAGCTCACACCAAACCAGGAAGAGTGTCATCGGCTAGAATGACTGGATATTCAAGTCCTTTAAGAGGTATAGGTCATAGTAAACACTAGATTTGGTTTGTTTTTTAAACCGTGCTATTTCATGCTAACTGAAACTGAAGTGGTGCCAGTTGTATGTCTGATTGCATTGCTGGCTCTCTGCTATGAGAGCCTTCAAGAACAACTTTTCTCCTTGACAAGACCACACAGCATTTACAGGTTTTCTTCCTCATTGCAGCTGTTCTTCATTTGCTGTAATTCCCTCCTGGACCAGCATTGAACACGGATCCTGTCCTTTGCCCTACTGTGGTATTGTTATCCCACTTGTGTCACTGGACAGAAATATGACATGAGAGCTGATCCAATCCTGAAACTTCTATTTGGTTGTTTCCCAATTCTAATGTCAACAGATTCTTTTGCTATAGAATCTTTGGCAAATATCAGATGAGGGCAGTTTTAGTCAGGGAACTTACACTGCTTTATAATCTTATGCATCTTTTGTTGTAATAAGAAATGCACATTGTAAATGTCAATGTGAATTTTCTTCTGAAGGCTGGATCCTGCTGAGTATCCTTAACGCTGCATTCCCTGGCTGGAGTTAGAAACTTCAGTGCACAAGATGAAACATTGTGGGTTAGTTGTAAAAGCAGGTAGAGTTCAGCTTTGGAGTATGTTGTTATTAATTGACTGAATACTGAGGTGCAAAATGAGAATCTTGCAACTGTGTTGAAGTGTGGCTGTGACAGTCAAGGAGCGCACTCTATTTGCTTTGGCTACCTCAGATCTTACAGTCTGCATTGGGTGTAAGGTTGAGACCTAGATTTTCTGCCTTCTGTCGACATCCCAGTAGGTGTTCCATCAGTGGCCTCACCAGAGAAATAGTTGTCAATGAAAAGTAGCCATAGTTCATTGTATCCTTGTGTTACCAGCATTCATCCTAGCTCAGCATGCCTCAGATTCCAGCAGTAGACCTAGCTTTTAATTTTTTGGGGGGAAAAAAACCCTGCAAACCCTAAAACAAAATGCAAATAAACTGTTCTTAACATTAAATGTGGACGTGACAGGTAGAGACATTAAAATTAAATGTGAGCATTGGACCCTGCAAACTAACAGAACTGAAGTCTTCCACTCCTCCCTGTAGTAGTCTTCTGTTGAGCTTGTGAACATGTAGTGTTGAGTTCAGTTTAATGTTCAGCCCTGCAATATTTCTCTGCTTGTATGCAGGCTACTGCAGACAGGATCTCGTGGCTTCTTCTTAAATTTGGAGTTGTGTTGGATGATAGCTATGTTTTAAGTTGGGGTTTTTATTTAGGTCTGGAGGACTTTATTTTACTGCTGGCTCCCACAAAGGTAGGAGCTGATTTAGACAGTCAAATAACTTTCAGTTAATTTCAGTGCTAATATGTGTCACTGGACTATACTTAACCCTGGACTATGTTTAGGGTATATACTCAGGAATGGAGGGATTGAAGGTTATGTTTATTGTTAGGATCTAGAAGGCTCATAGGTCTACAGTGGAATTAGCAGAGTTTCGTTTCTTGATCTCTGCTGTGTGACAAGTGTATTGTGAAACTTTAGGTTAAGGTTGAGGTCAGGGCTAGGCATCAGAAGAGAAGAGGTCAAAGAGCTTGTTTTACTCTTCAAAGAGTAATGAAGATTCATATAGGATGAGGGCTCCTGTCCAGAGTGTTATATTGTTTTTTGACTCTTTTCTTTAGATTTATTAAGGCCTGCATCTCTATGAATAGCTGCTGTGATC
This sequence comes from Limosa lapponica baueri, assembly GCA_002844005.1. Classification (NCBI taxonomy): domain Eukaryota; kingdom Metazoa; phylum Chordata; class Aves; order Charadriiformes; family Scolopacidae; genus Limosa; species Limosa lapponica. The sequence goes on from KZ505656.1 coordinate 995,323, forward strand.
TAGATTTAGTCTTAGTACCTAGTTCTGGTGCTTGTATGTGTTGTGTGTCACATTAGTGTTAGGAGTAGAGAACTGTTAAAAAGGTCAGAGTTCAAGATCAGGAGGGATTTAAGTGCTTGGTTTATTTGTATGTTTCCCGGGGCTGTAGAGCTGTGATGAGCACTGATTCCTGCTGCTTTTTTTTTTTTGCTTATATTAGTTTTGGTGCAGTTGATGTTACTGAGCTCTCTTTGATGTGAGGTTTTGGGATGTGATGTCTGAAGCTCTGCCTCTTTTCTTTTCATGCCCTGCAGTGGGGGACAGTGGGTTGAAGGTTTTGAAAGGGTGTTTCACGTCACACGTGGCATTCATCGGCCATAGATTTGCCACAGAGGGATATAGGCCACTGTTTTTAAAGTCTATATTCTTATCCACAGATTCACAACATGCTTTCCTATTTCAGGGTCTTTCTTGTTTGAAAATAAAAATCACTTTAAGAATTGACCTTTCATTATGATGGGAAATCACCTTAAACATTTGCAGGCATTAAGCAACAGCATTTTCTTTGATAATACAGAAGTGAAATAAGTTTCCTTTTGAGTGTTGTACCTTTACTCTTGATTTCCGTTCTCCTCCCTTGAGTCATTATTTCCTGCATAATGTTTTCTTTGATAATATGCAATGGAACACTGAGTAAGGACAAAATGGTGAGTTAGGAGGGTAATAAAATTATGGAGAGATGTCCCATGAGAATTTTTTTTTGTTTTGTTTTAAAGTATTTCGTCTCATTTGGTCAAACTTGATAGATGTAGTATTCTTTGGAAAGAATAAACCTCTACAACATCCAATAAAACTTTTTCTAATTTTACATACAGTATATAGCTGCCTTGGTTATCTTCTTTTTTACTTTACAGTGATGCAAACCAAAAACTTTTCACTTCAATTTTTTGCTTGTGTTCCTTTGTCTTTTAAAATAGCCTTTAATAGTAGCAGCCCTCAAAGGACAAAAATTACAATTCTGACTTGAACAATTTCATAGCAGTGATGGTATTTCATACCTGAGACCACATTAAGAAATGGGATTCTGAGATTGCCAGTCACTTTGGTCTTCAATATTTCATGAACTTTAAGGGGACAAAAATTGTCAAAAGAACTCACTGAGCAGGGAAAAAAATAAAAATATTTTTTTTAAGTTGTAAAAGTCTTCCCACTTGATTTTTCATATTTTAATTTTCCACTGAAGTTGGACCCATGGCTTGGGTTGAAGATGATTAAAACTGGGGTTTAGCAGGTGGTGTGTTATGCAGGAAAAAAGCAGGATCAGTAAAGTGCCTCAGTAGAATAATGTGCAGGGTCTGATTTGTTCTGTTTAAATCCTACAAGTACCACCTGCAGACTAGCGATATTACTGGAAGGAGTTAGATGTCCATATGTTGGCGTAAGAAATGCAGTAACCATTTGGAATGTTGCTGTCTTTCTCGGTTTCAATTCAGGTGCTCACTAGAAAAAACGGATGCACAGCATCCCCTTCGTTCTTAACCCTTCCTTACGTCCCTTTGAAGGGGATAAATAGCCAAGTCTTGACCTTGCTTGCACCGAAGAACAAAGTACTGGTAAGGGCATAGCGTAAGCCTCTTCCCAAGTTCTCAGTTACGGTATTCTGCCCAAAGGCATGGAAGTGGGTATGCTTCCCTCACCAGGTTTCCAGCCCCTCTATTCACCTCATGGAACTGTGCCTGTTGTGTAGATTCCAACATCCAGAAGTGCTCTTTAACACTGTGACATGTGTGAGTACTTGTATTTCTTCATTGAGGCATCACATTTTAAATTGGTCCATTCATTCCTTTGATTTTGAACATAACTGTGACTCAGCAAGCCATGCAGGAACGTGTGTTTAGATTGCAATGGACTTTGGGACCTAAAGCTGTGAGAGCCTTTATTGTGGGAGCCTTTGCTAGGTGAGGTGCTGCAGGGAATACCTGACTGTTTCAGATGCAGAAGCAATTAGGAGCTTTCTGCCTTGCTTTAAAACAAAGCCTGTGACTCTGACAGGACTTTTGCACTCTGAAACTTCCCTTTGGCTTTGGCAAAATATGTAGTTTCAATAAAGATAAAATGGACTAGAAGCGTGTAACTGCTGTCCAGCTTCATCTATTACAGAGTGAGTATTTTGTAATACAGAAGGAGAAATAAGTCTGCGAAGACAATCCAGTCGTAGTGGCTTAATAGAGGCTGATTTCAGCAGTCAGGATGTTCAGAAATGTCATGTTATGCTTCTAGGGTTAGTTGAGGGACTGCTGAACAGATCTTACTCCAAAGCAAACAAGGACCAGTGTGTGACTCACTTGAATAGCAACTAGAAAACAATAATTCCTGTCTGGCATGCATAGTTAAATCAAAGACTAGTTCATGACTGCCTTGCAACTGCAGAAGAGTACAAAACTTACCTATTACTTTTTTTCCCCCCACCTGCTAATGACATCAGGAGAACAGTTTCACCTGTGTGTGGACATAGACAAGCACTCAGCTATCCATGTGGTTCTATGTCTTTAACTTTGGGAAGAACTACTCTGAAATTTATATGCAAATTGGCAAAGGCCTTGTACTGTGGGCAAAGTGCTGGGTCACTCTTTGGGCTTACCTTTTTTTCAGCTGAGTTAGTATTCTCGAGATAATATTGTTGCTTATTGGAGAATGACCACACTGAAACTGCACTGGTGCTGCTCAGAAGGATCTGATTAGTAACTGGTGAGTTACTGTAACTTGCACCTATGGCTCTCTTGCATTAATGGGTAGCACAGTTTGCATCACTTAAGGTTTATCTTGCTGCATATCCCAATGTGCTGGCTAGTTTGAGCTTAAAATATGTGTTAGTTTTAGAAAAGGGTTTGTTTTAGCTGGGAGAATTGCATGTGTGGTCAAGACTGGGGCTAACAAGGCTTAGGTAATTGCCTAAGCTCTCATGGCAGTGAAGATACAAGCCCTATAAAAACTCATACGGTCGTCGGTCAGCATCCCCACATGTTGACCAGAGCAGTAAGGAGATGAGGGATTTCTTTTTTTTTTTTTCCACAAAAGTTTCCTATAAGGAGAGAGCAGTAAAGTAAATCATGAGTAAATAAACTAATTACTTTCTTTTCAACTTCCAGCTGGTTTTGTGGGAGATACAGTCTGTTGGAGAAGATAGAAAAATACGAGCAGAAACTGGAGTAATTCACAGTGGTAAGACACCTTTTATATCTCTCTTTGCTAATCATTGTGACTGGCGTGGGACTGGGTAAGTTCAGAAACTTGTAAGTTACACTTTCCATCTGTACTTTACAACTGAGTTCATCAGGTTTCTTGAGCTATCCTGCTAAAGCTGATCATAATGCCATGTGCCAGAGTGATCACAGGAGGGGGAAAAAAAAAAAGAAAAGACAAATGCAACAATTAGTAAAATGGTGCTTTCTAAATTCCTTACTATGTAGCTTTGTCTTCCTACAGAGACACAGACATTTAATGGTAAATGTGCCCACTTTCACATTGCGCATGTGTGTGATGGATAACAAATTGGAAGGTATGTTATTTATAGGTCTATCAATGTGGGAACAAGAAGCGAGAAACTTTGGGGGCTTCTTTCACCAGGGCAGTGCAGCCTATTTGAATATCTCAGAAGCTGCTTTTATTCCTGTTTTGTCTGCTGAGTCTATCTTCCACCACTCCAGATACATTTATTTCCTTTATCTTCTTTCCCTGTGTCATTAATTTGATCGGCTCATATTATATTGTCCTACTGCTTCTCCTCCTCATCTTTTTTTTTAATTGTTCAAACTGCTGTGAAGGTGTGTCAGGGTTTGCAATTTAAAGTTCTGCTGAATCATCTCACACTAAGTATAGCCCAAGGTGATGTTCAGAGAATGATGGGAAAGGGCAGCTTCATAGTAAAAAAAAAAAAAAAAAAAAAAAAAAAAAAAAAAAAAGAAAAACCCTATAGACTACAAAACTGAGAAATGGGGTCTCTGCAATTGCCTTAGTTCAGAGGTGGTCTGAACCCAATGTTTTTTGTCACTTGTTTTGAAGAAAATATTTGTTTAAACATCTGAAGTAATTCCTTTTGCTGTTGTGTCTGAAAGTAGGCAGTTTCCCTCTGTCCAGCATGTTATGAAAGCATAAGCTCAGTCTGTTCCAAGCCTGAGTAACAGTGGGCTAATGACCTCATCATTCTGTGCAATTCTAATGGGGATGACCGTTTTTTCAAATGTCTTTAAGGTTCTCAGTTTACTTGCAGCTTAGGACATCTGGATTGTGTTCCTTATGAATAGCTTCCCGAGAAATCTTCAGTGAATCACTTAATGCCTCAATTTTATATCTGTAAAATGAGGTAACAATATTCCTGCGCTTGAGCATGGTTGTCGGGATGATAAATAGATTATGTATTGAGGTTTGTGAAATGCTCAGACACTATAATAAATAGGCAGAAGACGGGCTCATTTGCCCGTTATTCACTGCAGGAGGGCAGTTACACTGTTTCTTAAGGATTTGCTTTTTGCTTGCAACTTTTTTTTTACACAGAGTTGCTACATGGCAAAATTCCAAAGCTTTTGGTGGTGGAAGGTTTACAGGGAGTGACTGAATGGAATCAATCTGTTAGTTAATAGTTTACTGTGCTAAACTCAGGAGCTGTGAGCGGTGTGCCTTCCTCAAAGTAAAGAAGAAAAAAAGATACAGATGCCCAAGTGGTTCTTGCACATCTGCTGATCCAAAGTGTGGCCAAGTATGTGATGAAATATTACTTGTCTGGCTATAAGCACTATTTACTACAGCTAAGTGAATCATCGGGTGAGTTCCTGACCAGGCCTTGAGCTGTCAGAAACAGATGGCCTGCCTAGAGAGCAAGATACCTTGGAAGCATCTCCACCCTTTTCAGCAATGTTACTCAGTGCTGGGATTTCTGAGAAGAGCAGTGCTGGTGTTCAATGATTTCGGTGAAAAGCTGGTAGGTTTTCAGCTATACTTGGTCTTCCACATCACAATAATGTGTTGTGGCTCTGAAAATAGGGAAATTGTTGCTGTCTTGTTAGTGCAGGCCCAAATTTGTGAACCAGATCATTTACTTGGAGAAGCAGTAGTAGGGAGGTCAGTAAAGCCCTCCGCCTTGTAAAGGGCTGGTTTTCCAGCTCTGAGAAACCTTCAGGTTGCTATTAAAAGATGACTGGTGTTTGTAAATGTTCTTCCTGGAACTGAGGCCACAATTTTTAATCAGATCTGAAAGTATTTTTTTATAGTCTTTTTCCACCTCTCTATCTGTCAGTAAAATGATAATAATAAATGCTTCCCCAGACTGTAGAGTTGTGCTAAGGATTATACTCAGCAAGATATTTGGATGTAAAGCGCCATACAGATATCTATATAAATAATAGGGTATTGTATACACTGAATACTGGGACAAGTTCTACACTGGAATCTAAGGAGAATATAGTACACCAATCTGGAATGGATTTTCTGTATGACTTGCTGTGATGGGTTTACCCTGGCCAGCAGCCAAGCACCCACACAGCTGCTTGCTCGCTCCCCTTACCAGCTCTCCACAGTGGGACAGGGGGAGAAAATAGGAAGAACAAAACGAAGACAGCTCTTGAGTCAAGATTAAAAAAGGTTTAATAGGTGAAGAAAAGGCAGGGGCGGGAGGGAGAAACAAGTGAAGCAAAGGAGATGGCACACTGCCTCCCATAGGCAGACCGATGCCCAGCCAATCTCCAAACAGCAGCAACCTTGGAAACAAAAAGCCATCTTTTTCTTCCTCTACCCCAGTTTTTATTGCTGAGCTTGAGGCTATGTGGCATGGAATATCCCTTTGGCCAGTTTGGGTCAGCTGTCCCAGCTGTGTCCCCTCCCAGCCTGCTGGCTGTGGGGGTGTAGTGGGAAACAGAGAAGGCCTTGACACTGTGCAAGCACAGCTCAGCAATAGCCAAAACACTGGTGTGTTATCAGCACTGTTATAGCCATGGATTCAAAACATGGCACCATATGGGCTGCTATGAAGAAAGTTAATTCCATCCCAGCCAGACTCAGAATGTTTACTTACTCTTTAATGTATTACTTAAAAAGAATTAGGAGAAGAACAAAATCCTATTGTAAGATCTTAAGAACAGAGTTTTCTAGATTAGTAATGTTTTCTCGCATGTGCAGATGTGATGTTTTCATTAGTATCATGGGCACTTCTGAAACAGTTCAGAAAGACCCTAAGTACATGCTGAAGTTAATTTTTCTCTGAACAATGTCTCAAAACATTTGTTTAAGTTTCATGGAATTCAGTAGCACTTAAGTGGCTTTCTGAATAGGGGCTGTGCGTTCAAGCTGACTCTGTCCTGTTGACCTGCAAGAGCAAGTCTGAATAAAGGTCTGATGTTCACACTGGGGAAATTATCTCAGAAATGGATAGTTCTGTAATTACCTATACATGCATCTTGTTATTGTCTGTATAAATATGTAATTTTGTGCCTTAAAATAATCCACGCTGTACAAGTTTTCTGAGATGGAATAGTCTGCATTTATCATGAGACTAGACAGATAAAATGCGTTCAAAATTAAACATTAAGAATTAGAATTATGTAATTATCCTAAGAAATTGAAAAATAAAAATAAAAAAATCTGAAGTAGGAATGAAATCTTAGTTCACTTCTGAAAAAAAACTTTAGTGAATCACTTTACTGTCAGTGTCTCTGTTCTTCCCTGCAACACTTTATTTTTAATCATGTGTGCTGCTGTCAATGAAAAATAACTGGCAGCTGTGTGATGCAGAGAGCTCAAGAAATAATTCAGATTAGATTTCACTGGTAACTTTGATCAATATCAAAGTCTGAAACTGAAAGCAGGTTGAGCTTTCATAGAATTTTCTGAAGAAATAGGCGAAGTTAAATGAGACTCTTGAGATGTTGAAGAGATTCTTTATTTTTAGGATGTTTGGACTGCTCTGTTGTTACTGCTGGCCATTCTTTATTCCACTTCTGTTAGTATTAAGATGGATAAGAATTTGTTCCTGGTGGTGAAAAGCATCACAAAGGCTTTGGTGAATGTACAGCAGTGTGACGGGTCTGAATGTAAGAATTTGAGGTGGCCATCTTCAAATCTTTTGCTGGATTTGTCAGTCGATGCTATCCAATTCCAGCAGAGATATGACATGATGAGATTTAGTTGGTCATGTGGTAAGGACAGTGGAACTGAAACTTCAATGTCTTCATTGTCATGATTTGGGCTGGACTGGCCACTGAATGAACGACAGATGCTCTCTTTGACCTTTCTCCCTTCAGAGAAGGGAGAGCACCTCCCTTCACAGGAGAGGAGAGAGAATGAAAGGAAAAGAGAACTTACGGGTTGAAAAGAAAATAAAACTAATGAAATAGTAATAATAAGTTAATACTAATAAAAAAAATAACGAAGTATATACAATCTATACAAACCGGATCAAGCTCTCAGGATGACAATCATGTCACTGGCAGGCACTGGGAAAGTCCCAGACTGGACTCAGTGACAGATGGGAACTGGATTCCTGATCTGGATCGAAGGCAGACAAACAGACAGTCCTCCTTGAACACTGGCCATTGAAGAAAGAGACTGACCCTTTTGATCCCCCAGCTCTTAAGCTGAGCGTGATGCAGATCGGGTGGAATACCTTCTTGGTCTGTTTTGGATCACCTGTCCTGTCCGTTCCTCACAGATACAATCCCTCTATGCTTTTCTGCTTCCAACCCTCTAACTTTGTACGCAAGGAAGTTAGCTGACCTTGGTTGTTACAGCAGTAAGTATAAGCAGGACCCCTCTCTGCATACCATTCCTTGATATTCACTGTAAACATCAGAGCTTATCTGCTAGAAGTGGACACTGTCTGAAAAATATGCCATTAATTTCGGAGAGTTAGAAGATGCTTAACTTAAAAGTAAAATTGCTGAAAAGAATTTCTCTTGGCTTTTCAATGCCGAAGCACTGATTTGAATGAAGGTTTCCTTGAATTGATGTGAAAGAGTGAACATATTCATAAAAAAGCAGCCTACAGTGAAGGCAGGACAGAATTTGCCATCCTCTGGTATGTTCTGAAATGGTTCATGCTGTAAAGGTTCGTGATAAGAGCAAGTAGTTTTTCTTCGCCAGTGATAAGTTACATTTTTATTCCTTCTATGGAGAATGTACTTGGAACAGGTTGGAAGAATTGCGGATATATTTATCCTCAGCAGCAGAGGAACAAACACCTTCTCTGAGGGCATTAGGATGGAGTATGTGTGCTCTTAGAATGGAGGACCAAGGCAGTAATTTGTGCCCTGTCCAAAAGCAGGGTGTATGTGGGGATAGTTCTGAAAGGATTCTTGTATTTTTTCCTCCACCTGCGCAATTCGGGCAGTTTAAAAAGAGCCAAAGCACTCCCTGTTTGCTGTTCTCTGATTGTGAGCAAGGTGGCGAGACTGTCTGGTCTCAGTTAATGAGCAGAATCTCTGGAAAAATAATGATGGATAAAGTTCAGATCTTACAACAACTCTACCTGTGTCAACTCTGCATATTTAAGGAAGACAGCTAGTGGAGCTGAATCTCTTGCTGTTTAAATTGTTTCTCATACATGGATCCTTTTTTTTTTTTCTTTCTCATTGTTGGAGAGGAGAGTCCAAATATTGAGCAATTGTAGAGTCAGCTGTCTTCAGCCAAAATCCTTGGTTCTACAGATGCCAGTGATAGAGCTTTGTTAACCACAGAATCTAGTCACAGCTCACATCTGATGCCTGCAGAGTCATCTCCGCACATTTTGGTATGTGGCTAAATTGGAGATGTGAATTTGTGCCAGTTCTGACTGCATGGTTTTGTCTACAGTAAAAAATCTGTACAAATGACTGCCAGAACTGCTCTTTGTGAGTGAAGATGATAACTTTATGCATGCCTGCATGACAATGTAGTCAGACACTTAAAAAGAGACTGGAGTAGCTGTAGAAGAGTGAAGGAAAGACATGACTGATTCAGGGCCCTACTTGACAATAAACACTGTGGTCAGCTCTTTTGTGACTGCACAAGCCGCAGTAACTTCCTGCTTTGATAAGTTCAACTTCCCTTATCCCAAGTTTTGCTGTGATTTGGGCTCTCTGGGGAAGGATAAGTGGCTCATAGGGAATTTGATTAATTTTTTTGGAGAAGCTTTGTTCAGCAGAAATTTGAGAAATGTTTCAGTTATGATGAAGTAATTCCATCCACCCCAACAAAACCCCTGTTTGATTGGAAAATTCTTAGCCAGCCCAGTTTATTGTCTGCTAGTTCTTACTGCTTACAGGATGGCTAGCGCAAGTTGAGATACTGACAATTCGGCTTGCTTAGTGTGGTAACTGTTAACAGGCACTGTTTATTTGATAGTGCCTACGTATATAGGAGCTTGTAAGTGCTACTGTAATGTTGCTAACTTGCAGCAGTGGGAAGAGAGATTTAGCAGTTAGGGCGATTTTTGAAGTTCTCAAACAAATCATACTTTTCTGTGCACTTACCTGAAATGTGCTGGTATCCATGTTTGCCCAAGAAAAGTTGGTATGGCAGCCTTTAGCACACTGACAGTTTCAACAGGTAGGGCGTTGCTGATAATTGCAAATGAGAGCTTAATTGATGCTTCTGAACACTAGATTCTGTGGAGCAAATAATATGTTACAAGCTACAAAGCTATGTTGAATATTCCTTTGCAGAAATTCTGGACAGATGCAAAGTAAAGGTCTGTCTAATGTGCCACAGATTTTATCAGTTCAGGGATTGTAGCATGCCAAAGATCACTTCCAGTAAATGGGCAAAAACAGATGAGCTGAGAAATGCTCTAGAGTGTGTATCTGTGCTGTACAGTGCAACTGGTCTTATCTGCCTTTGAGAAAAGTATCCTCAAAATAAAACATTTATTTTCTTTAAAATGTTCCTCAACAGATGAACAACATACCTTCTTTTTATTCTGTTAATAAGATTACTTCATTTGCTGCGCACATGCTGTGTTCATTTCCATGGCTTATTCAAATAGCTTGCTTTATCAGGATTGCCCTTGCCAAGTTAAGATATCTGTAATTTTTTTTTTAAAAGCCCCTTATATGCCTGCCTAAACAAGGGCCTCAGTTCATGCATATCAGGCAACACTTCATATGCTATTGGCTTTCAGAAGCAGAAAAGTTTTCTGGAATTGTCTCCTATAACTATTGGAGTGAGAGTGGGAGGGGAGACCGGTTAAGGTGCCTTTGCATATTTTTAGCAGTACACAGTCTGCATTGATTGTACTTTTACAATTAATTGTGATGTGCCTGGGTAGTGTGGGCTTCAGTTGAAAAGAATAATTGGTTTCTTGGTGTTTTTTTCTCTAAAAAAGTGCAGTTCAAAGTCCAGTAAATACTGTAATAACCACTTATTTTAATGTGTAATAGCAATTAGGTTGAAGGACTGTATGAACAATAAGTCATTATAGATTAACTTATTTAATGCTTTTTGTTGTTTCCAGGAATACCTTTTGTTAACATAGGAAATCAATGTTTTCCTTGGGGGGAGGAGAGGAAGGCTAGCATTTGTTGTAAATCTGGGAATACCAAAACATCAGTGGTATTGCTTCCAGTGCAGTGTGTGACTCTGGGTACTGTTAACATGGGAATACTGCTGGGCCTGTGTCTGTTTATTGTGGATATATATCAGGTTATTTTAATAGAAGAACTTGTAAGCATTTTTTAGAGTTTTTATGTAGATTTTGTGTGTATACATATATATATAAAAATAATATAAAATACTGCTCAAGGAAGAACTTGTGCATTCTTCAAAGGACCTGTATGAGGTGACATGGTCTTAGAAAATGAAAGGCTGCATTTAATTTCAGTGTTCAGTTTTGGAAGGTTCAGACTGCTCTGGTGCATTTAAGTCAAGTACTTACCTTCAAGCATACGCGTAACCTCAGTGACTCGTAAAGTATGCTAACGTATGCTTTGAACATACGTTAGTCATCTGAGGCCTAGCTGCATAAAGCTTCTTTAGGTCTGTCTTGCCTCCAGTTGATTATCTGCCTTTATCAGTATTCATCAAAAGCAACTTACTTCAGGGAGCTCTTTCAGACCTTTGGTAAAGTTCTTCCCTTCCCCAAGCATAAACTTGCCAACACATCGTCATGAGTGCGCCCCTTCCCTGCGTGCTTGGCCAGGGCAGCTCTGGCGACTGTTCAAAGTGCTACTGCCCAGAGGCTCCTTCTCTACATCTGCAGCTGGGGGCAGCTCTGCTGTGCTGTCCTGTCCTGTCCTGTGGGCCCAGCGAGCAGCTGGTGAAAGTCCACGTTAGCTACTTGAATTCAAAGGAGTTGCTCCAACCTGTATTTGCTGAGAATCTGCCCTGCACGTCTAGCAATGGTAAAGTGGCTCTTCAAAGATGTCCGAGCGGGAGAGAAGGAAAGACAGTATGGACTTAGAACACTTAATGGAAAGTAGGCTGAAATGTTAATAGCTCCAGGAGTTTCTCTGAACTTGAGATTTATCCCAAGACTGAAAATTTATTTTAACAATTACACTGTGCCAGTCTGCTGGTGGAAGTTTGATTCCTTGTGGTAATTTTGTTTCTTAACATCTAAAACAAGTGTGAATTTGAACACTTCCTGATATTTGCTTTTGTCCCTCTGTTCTTACTGTTTATAGGAAGCACTGTGATTGAGGCGAGGAATACTACTACATTACATACTTTGCCATTAACATTCCCATCCCATACTCTTCTAGCAGCCCACACTTGGGCAACCGCAAAAGCAAATTAACTGACAGCGTCTCTTGGCGTGCCATTCTGAGCTGAAATAGGAGCCAACGTAAATGACTTTTAATGACTCCAGCCCCTGGCAAGAGTGGCTTGGAAGGTAATATGTAGTTTGTAAAAACTGAAAGTTAACCTTTTCTGGATTCTTTTTTTCTGGTTGTGTTTTTTTATTTTTGCAGGGGGTTCATGCAAATGTAGAACTTGAGTAGATCATATTTTACCATTTCACTGCTCTTTGTCAGTATGTTTGGCAAGATTCCTTCACACAGTTGAGGAAGAGCAAGATGCTAATGTTTATTTTGGCAAACATTGCTGTGGAAAGTGAGTTTTCTCAGTCTGAAATCTTCTTTCCAGATCCCGCATCTCTCCCTCCTGCGTATCAGAGAGGACCATTTTACTGGCCATGTAGCTGAATCCAGCTATTCTGAGTTGGGTTCAGCTCTACTAGTGAGATATATGTAGTAAACCCAGGAATTTTGGACATCTTCAGTTTCTGCTGAATCACAGTGATGCTCTTCAGATGCTCCTCTAGGATGCCAGCCAGCAGAACATAGGCTCTAGGCTCTCAGCAGTGACTCTTGCAGAGTAGGAAGGGTATAGAGCCCCTGGGTGCAGTCCCTAAAGTGGAGAGCATTGGAAGCCAAACAAGTTGCTACTTTCTCCTGAGCTGCCGCTGGCAGTTGTGATATTGATGAAGTGGTGCTGGAATTCTTGCCTTTGGACCTCTGGAGTGGGGAAATGCCTTTGCTGGCTCTTAACTGTTTCTAGGAAAATAATATGTGGGCTTGAGGGGAAGATGAAAATCATTTAGAGAAATTTCCCTTCTCTTAAGAATGGCCCAGGGATTAAAGCACACACTTCTAGTGTAGCAGGAGGATGGTTTGGAAAAAGCACTAGATCTTCAGTGTCTTTAGGCTGGAGGCATTCCCTTGTCACTGGGCTGCTGGGATGAGTTTTTTCAGTCTCTTCCATTTGAGCCATTTCATTTTGTTGAAGTAAGCATTTAGCAGATGAATTTATAGAACAAGACTCCTTCTCTTTCTTTCAGAAGTTCTGATTTTAATGAATTGATAATTTCCTACTCTGAAGTGAAAAATTGTTGGGACATTTCCTGGCTTATTGTATTCAAGCATATTAGTATTTTTTGTAGTTTAGTATAGCTTAATGTGGAGTAGCGTTTCGGTGCCATTGGTGAGTGTTTCCTTCTTAGGTAAAAGGGTGGCATAAATTGTATGGGTCAAAAAGAAGAGCAATGGGAAGCACTGTCACCTCAGTTTTGAACTAGATGTGCATTTGACCACTCTCATCCTTCCAGAGATATACTTGATAGCTGTTCAGGTCAAATCAGATCACGCACCTCAGCAGAGACACAAAACCAAATGGATAGGGAGTTCAAATACATGATGAAATGTGTATCAATAGAAGTGGGAAACTGTTGGCTTCAGATTACTGGCATTCTGCTTCAAATGGCAACAGTTGTGCAGCTTTAAAGACAGCCTGGCTTGAAAAGAAGTGTTTGGCTACTGATCAGTATAGTAAAGGGGATGGGAGGAGTTTCCAGAGGTTGAGCCTAAATCCCTTGGCTGTTTGCTAGGGAACAGCCCTTATATCATGTAAATACCCTTTCATGGCAAGGCCTGATACTGTACAACAAGACTCCCTTCCAGAAATTCAACATTTTTTGAATCTGAATTCATAGGTTTTGTTTAAATGTACTGTTACGTGTGTTTTGGGGGTGCTTTTCAGTGTTTAGAATGCTATTTATTTTTTTTAAATAATTGTGCATATTTTATTTTCAAATCTATTTTACTTAAGGTATGATTGTTTTATAAAGCATTTTAATATATTCATAGTTTCCACCCACTGAACTACCACTGAACTGACTAGAATGTGTTCTTAGAACACTCCAAGTTACCTAAAGTTTTGGTGTTCAGTATTTAGCAAAGACTTGATTAGCTTTTCTGTAGTAGGATATTTCATGGCTTCATAAAGCACCTCTTCATTCTTGCTATCTCTTCTGAACAGAGAGGGAAGGTGGGAGATTGATCTGCCTTGTAGCTTTATGTCTGTTTTTGCCAACAGTATGACATAATCTCTTGGTTCTAATTCATGGTATCATTAGAACTACCATGATTGAATTTAAATGCAATTTAATACAAGCTTGTCAAACAACAGAGAAGAGAAAGTGAACATTAATGAGAACTCTACAGGTTTATGGACTTGTAATTGCTTGCCCGCCATGCAAAGATATTGAGGATCACTCATCCTAAGCTCATTGCCACCCTAGAGTAGTTGGCTGCTATCCTCTGGACACAGTAAATGGATCATAATAGGCTACACAAAATTAGTCTGTTTGGATATTTGTATAGTGTGTATTTTTAATGCACAGGTGCAGAATGTGAGGTCATGAATCAAAGGTAATTTTAATTTTATGGATGGAAGCCAAATAGGTATCAAAGGAAGTTCATATTGCATGGAAGCAAATACTTGTTTACTAACAGTACAGAAGGTGACTGCTGGTGTAAGAATGTATGTGTATTGCTAAGGGATGTATGTATATATCATTAGAAGAAAAGCAACTTTATTCCAGTAAGAGGGTTGCTGGACAGGGAAGGTTAATGTGTTTTGTAGTGAAACTTAACGGTGCTGTGATTATTGTCTGGCAGACAGTAAAAAAATGGGTGCATATGTTTACCTTACATACCTTGGCTCACAGATTGTCACAGGACAACTTAGTGAAAGTAGCATTTCTGGGTATGTGTATGGGCCTACCTATATACATATCAGCAGTTACAGAATATCTACTTTATATGGGTACCTGTCAGTTGCAACGTGGATATGTTGCTCTACTTAGGACTCTGATGTGTCCCTTTCCGTGTCTGATTCTTCATGTTGATAACTTGCTCTAATTAATGTAGAGCTGGCCTTTTGTCAATGGTGTGATTCGGGTGTCTCGTATGGCAGAGTTCTTAGTTGTTTCATTACAAATATGGTAAGAGCAGGGATCACATTTTGCAATGGGAAAATGCAAGGAGGTGGCAGAAATGGCTTTAGAATTCAGCCTGAAGCATTAGTAAAAAGAAAAATAATTTCTCATGTTTGGTATTCTTAAGCACACTAGACTAAACTTCTTGAACAAATTGCTCAGAAGTGCAAGAAAAGATCAGCAAAGTGTTACCACTTACTACTTTTTTTATAATTATTGCAAATGCAGGCATATATTCTGCAGCTGTCTAGGTTTGGCTGTTCTGAATTTTCTGCCCATGTGAGCCAGAGGCTATGAGAATCACTTTGATGTATTTCACTGCAGTGTAATGCCACTTACACTGTATTTAAGCTTGAACAGTATTTGCTGTGTAAAGGCTGTTTCAGAAGGTGTCAAAATCTATACTTTTTAGGGAGGTTTTGTGTTGTTTGTTTTTGTTTTTGTTTTTTTTAAAAAATTGGTCTCCATTGCTCAGATGCAAGATGGTGTTAATGACCTAAATATAAGCAACTGGTTTGGTTCCTTCTCAGCCCAAGGTATATTCTACAAAGTTAGCAGGTTCTTATACTTACACATCTCTGGCATGGTAACTCTGGTGGTAACTGTCAGAGACATGGTGTCAGTTACTTGGCACGAATGAACATCAGCTAGTACAGTGACACTCACTGATCTTCTGTGGAAGCCACACTGAAACTTGTGTTCAAGAGCAGCTCAGCTTGGATAGGACAAAGACTGTACAGCAAGAGGGTTTGCAAGCAGCCTTTGCTGTAGTAACAAAGGTGTGTTGTTGTCTATGGACCAATGATAGGAAATACAGCCTGAATCTTTTGTGATGTCCATATCAAAAGACATGGTCATATCACTGAATACTTGTGAACTGTTTGGATGAAATATTAATGGAGTTTGGGGAAGATGCCAGTCAAGTAGCTTTCTTGCCCTCTCTCAAACTAACCTTGATAAGGGCTGGAACATTCCTCTGCAGGACTCTCTTACAGTGGGGACTGCAGCACCAGGTGCATAGAGGACCTGAGGATCCATCACACACCAAATTGTGCTGTTTCCTGCATGAAAGCATAAATGCCTGTGGAGCCCACATATGGAGTGGCTTGGCTTTGCTCATGCACTGGAACTGAGAGAGGGAAGTGAGCTAGCTAACAGGAGAGGGGGAAGTACAGGCTCTCCCTGGGTTATATTCCTGCTTGGGAATAGGAGAGCACAACAAGATCAAAGAGCAATGTGGTATATCAGAATGAGGTACAAGACTTACTGATGCCTAACCATTTTGTTGTGACACTGATTGGTCATGACAGTGTTACTGTGATACCTGCTTAGAACCATTCCTGCTCTTGGCAGAAATCTGAGAGGGAGAGGAGACAGTCTTCAAAGGACACTGACCCAGCTGCTAAGGTCTCATATCCCATTCTCACCTCTTTATAGAAGATGGGTCCACAGTCTCTCAGGTTTGAATTTTGTAGTGTTAAATAACATAACTGAGCTCCTGATGCACCATTGCATATTTTCCAAACTTTTATGCCTTACTGTCTATTTTCAAGCAAACAGTCTGCAAGGCTGTAGTATCTCTGATACATCTGCTTCTTTCTCAGATTGTAATGTCAGTCATTTCAGAAATCCTCATGGAGGAGGTGATAAGCGATGGGGGAGCATAAGCCTCTTTTCTGTAGGAATCTGGACCTACATGTGGAATCAGTGATCCATTTTATTTCCTGCATCCTGTTTCCGGCTCTGCAACCAGTAGGTCTCAAGCAGAGTGTGGTGGTCATCAGGGAATCAGACTGTTATAGCTGTGCAGAAGGGAGAATGCAGAGACAACTTCTTTGTTCTGTGGTTGAGACAAGCATGGCGAGGGGACGGTAGTGGGACTAGGCTTTGCAAATGGAGAATATTCTGCAATGTGTGTGCACTCACATATATAAGTTTTTATGCATGTATTTAAAGAAAAGGATACTAAAGGCCTCAGATATCATCACACTTCCCAGAGGCATTTAACCAGCCTGAAGTGACTAATCTTGAACTTCTGGAAACCAAGAAATACAGAATGATGGTGTGTACCGTTTCTGGGTACAATCTGTAGAAAGGCATAAACAGCAGGTCTGTATTGATTACAGTTTACATTTTTACTAAGTGTATGCATTTCTAATGACCCAGAAGGCTAAAAGGACAGCTAGGAAGACACTTCTTAATATGTCCTAGATGCTCTTGATGCTGGTTATGTTTATGCATTTATTTTTTAGTTGTTATATTTATCTTTAGACACTAGACTACAGTAAATCATACCTTTTGCTAATCTCAAGATAGTGAAGAGAAGTGTCTAAATCTCATGCTACCGCTAGTAGTTTTGCAACCACAGTGGCAGGGCTTTGTGCACAACTGAAGACACTCATTTTTGTAACTAACAATCATATGCACACTAATGTGTGGCTTTTTCTTCTGCTATTTAAATAAAATCTGAGTGAAGTCAAGAAGAATTCCTTTCTGAAATACTTGAATTTTGGAATTGCACTCTTGCAGTTTTATCAGTCTTTCTGATACAAAAATGTTAACTTAAAACCATATCAGAAAAGATATGTTCATCCCAGCCTTCATCTGCAAGTCTGGTAGCTTCTCTTTATAATAAAAGTCAGTCAGATGTGGAATGGAGGCCATGTGTCTCTGATTCTGCTGGTTTTGTCTTTACTTAGAGCATGTGGAAGTCTGTAGGCAAGTAATATAATACACATGGATAGATAGGAATCTCATTTTCAAATGAGATTCCTAATTCTGTAGAGGAAGTAGAAGCGCAGAAGATGAAATCATACTGCAGGCTGCTACAATCTCATTAGATGCTTAGCATTTACATACTTTTTTTAAAGCTGGCTCTAAAATTGTTACTGCTTTGTTCCACCCATACCTTGCATGATAGCTTTTTGGAGCTGGGGGATTTTGACTGAACTATTTGGAAATGGGTAAATGATCCTTAATTAAAAATAAAAAAATGCACAATCTAGCAGTGATCTACTTTCTGAACATATTTGGGTGACAAAATTGTGAACTCCAGTGCTCTGTTAACAGTGAAAGCTTACTCAGTGACTGTGTATAGTCTTTGCTTAGTAGGGCTGATAAGTTTATAAGTGGTAGGTCCATGTATCTATCTCCTGTCTTGTGTTGCTGTACTGTCCGCCAAAGTGTCTGTAGCCATGGGGTCGCCTGACTTGTAAAAGGGAAAAAGAGGGTAAGCACAAAAGAACCTGGCAGAGGGCTTTTTGGGGGTGCTGTGTGAAACTTTGGAAAGGTTAGGCGTGGGACATTTGAAAGAAATGAGCACAGTGAAAAGAAGGATTGGATTAGCACAAGGTGCAGCAAATGACTGCAGAAGCAGATAGAAATTTGAGAATTGTTGGCAAGGGTCAAGTCAGTTAGACCTGGGATTCCTGTTGTTCTGTCGCCAGGGAGAGCATTATAAAAGGAAAATGTTGCAGTGGGCAGGTGAAGAAATAAGTCATTTTTGGGGTGTAAGAGTCTATTCATCCGTAAACCTACAGATGTGAAACTCTTCTAACACTGGACTGTCCTATGCTGTTTCTTGGGGAATTTTCTGTTCCCCATTGTCAAAGATAAGTTGTATCTTCGGATGTCAGAAACGGTGGAACAGATGTCACACAAATCTCCTCCACTCTGATAGAGCTTACTACCAGGGTATTTTCACAAACCACATAGTTCTGGCAATGTTTACGCTTTCATAAACTCCTTTCCCGCTCTGTGTTTTTGCAAGGAGATTCTTTTTTGTTTTGTTGGAGGGGAGCATGTTTCTTCTTCTTCTGATATTGTTTCTAAGTCTTAAATATAAGTGTACCAGGTAGTAATTGCCAGGCTTTGCAGTAGGGGCAGGGCACAGACTTGGTCTCATGATTCTCTGATGCTTCAGATGTGACCAATCCCACCCATGCGAAGTATTGTAGGAAATAGAGCGTTTGTCAGCTTTACCCAAAGATGTATCTAGCTGGAAGGTGTCTGTGAGCTGAACACCTCCAAAGGTAGTACTAGTGGAAGGGTGGCAGGCATTCTTCAGAGGTTGAATACAGCAGCAGTAGGATTTCAGAGCTGGTTGAAGACAGAAAGGAAACTTCTATAAAGGCTAGGCAAGCAGCCACATATTTAAGGCTGTAACAGGTGACCTCCAGCATATTTTGCTGCAGTGGTTAAAGACAGCCTGCCCTGCTGGACATTACTGCTTGCAGTAAGGTCAGCAGGACAGAGCACGCGCCAGCACCTTACCTGCCTCAGTTCAGTTTCATGTTAGCTTAAACCTGTGTAGAGTAATAGGAATTGCTTCGTTTGGTAGGGAAGTAAGGCTCTGCCAGACTTAATCCAATCTTCTCTCCAACATTCCCTTGAAGTGCCTCTACTGCATTTTTTCTTTTTGTTGTATTGAAATGCTTTATTTTACAAGGCAGGTAAAATGTCTCATTTGGATGTGCGTAATAGGTATAGAAATAACACCATTCCATGAGTATTTGAGGTCAGGGTGTATCAAGCAACTGAGAGTAATTGCCTATTCTAGGTAACTGATTTGGAAATTGGTATCAGAAATTAATGACCCATAATGGATTCTATAGTATTTTTTTCTTTCATTCCTTTTTCATGGAAGTCCTGTTGGTACAACATACAGTGACATTTCAGGAGCACAAATACAAGCAAGGGGTGTGGAGAAAGATGAAGCATGTAAGCTGACATTCAGCTGAGAACTTCTCGCATACAGTATGTTTTGTGCATTATAAATTTAGTGCCTGTGTTAACTTAGTCTTAGCCACTGCAGAAAATCTGTGAAAGGTCTTTCTCCAAATGTGGGGGTTTTTTTGTATGCATGCGGTTAGCGTCATGCAAAGCACTGTTCTTCCCTGGCTTTAGGGTTCAGTTGAGGGCCATATTCTGATGTTCCACAGCTCAGGCAAAAAGAAGCTTCTCTGAAGAGTTTAGGATGAGAATGTAGCAGCTCAAATTTAGATCCAAGCCTGGAGCTAAATCTTCTAAACTTCAGTGGGACTACTTTGTTCATAAAATTATTCACATGCTATAATCTTTTGTCACAGGATTAGAAAGGCAGTAATTGTTCAATACAGAGATTAAAATATCATCAGAGGAAAAATACCAATTAATTCAATAAATCAGTTTGTGCTACAATGAGGAATTTAAATTGCTTAGCTATTAAGTATAGCCATAAATGATATTTTTAAAAATTAGTGCAACATTAACATTTTCCTTTTAATATATCATTTGTATTTTATGTAACAAGCAGTGCTGGCCTGAGTTACATAAATGAGCAAGTGTTTTATGCAGGTTATTTCATTGTCTGTCCTTGAAGAAGGTGAATGAAAAATAGCTCCAACTGTTGTAGCATCTTAATTTTGACAGCTTTAATATGCATATTAAGCAAGAGTCTGAAGTGTTAGAGGAATGAGTGCATTTCTAAAAGCTGGTGTCCTCTTAGTTTTTGATCTTAAAACCAAAAAAAAACCAAAAAAAAAGGAAGAAAGAGAGAAACTGAGGGTATGTTTTATGTGGGTTGCCAAGTCATCTTGAAACAGCTTGCAGTTGCAAGCTAGCTGAATCAGCACCGCATTTGTCTGTGGAAGACTATAATCACACTAACACCTGGAGCGCACAGCAAAGAAGAGACAAGTCAAATCTGGCAAGGTGTTGTATGAAGTTTTTAGGACTAGTTTAAACTGAGTCAGAGCATTGCTACAAAGACTAAATTTATTTAAGTGCTGTGATAAGGTTTAATCAGCAAATTGAATTTAAATTCAAAGAATTATTTAGCTATTATCTTTGAAGCAACATAACTTGAGAGGTGTGGGACTTTCACAAAGTACGATTTTTGGGATTTGCTTCATACAAGATGTATTTTTAAAATGTACAGTTTTGGTACAAAATCAGTAAAATTTGTGCTGCAAAGCAGAACGTGAAGTTTTCAGGTGACAAAGATATTTTCCCATTATTTAATGTTTTGTATAGATTAATGGACTTTTAAGGCCAGAAAGGTTTATTAGCTATAATCCTTATTGTACTTTTTTCTGTGCTGTGTGTTGGTTCTTCAAGAACAGTTTTTTCCTATTTTTTTCGTAAAGTTTTTATAAGGTGTTGGATCAGATTAAATGTATTTAATTGGTATGCCAGAGGGCAGGCATCCATCAGTTGTCTGTAACATTAAAACAGCTGCTAGATATTAGATTTATGGGTGAACTAGCAAATAACTATTCCTTAACATCTGATTAGCTATTAAACAGAGAATAGTATCAGTCCAGCATGGTTTTGATGTCACTGGGTAGAAAGTATGCTTTTCTGAAAAGCAGTAAGGGAGATGAAGACTTTGAGTAAATTTAGAGCAAAGTTTTCCAGACTGCGTGGGAAATTTGATGACCTATATCTCATATTA
This sequence comes from Limosa lapponica baueri, assembly GCA_002844005.1. Taxonomy (NCBI): domain Eukaryota; kingdom Metazoa; phylum Chordata; class Aves; order Charadriiformes; family Scolopacidae; genus Limosa; species Limosa lapponica. The sequence continues at coordinate 1,016,475 of KZ505656.1, forward strand.
TATGCTTATTTGAG
>KZ505656.1:1017671-1067059 GCA_002844005.1 Limosa lapponica baueri
GAAGTAGAAAGCATATTGCAGGGTTTCTTAATCACACGCAAATTCCATTCATGTGCCCAAGTTTTCAGAGCAAACTTGGAGATTTAACTAGACAGACCCTGTTAGTTTCAATAGGAGCTGTGTGGCTAAATCCTCTGAATTAGTTCTGAAAAAAGCCCAAACAGCCATGCAGCACTTGTCAGCCTAACCTCCTGGCACATTTAGCTGCTTTTTAAGATGGGATCTTCAGACAAATTTTCTGGAAAAAAATGAGGTTGCTGGTGAATGAGAAAACAGGAGCTGTTGAGTTTGTCTAAGGTATTCCTCCTCTTAAAAGTTTCAAAGGTATCAATAATGAATAGGGTCCAAGAGACATGGCTGAGAGAAGCATGATACCCCTTGTATCCAGATTCATAACTATGAGGCATTTAAAAAATGTTTTTGCAAAACTAATCTAGGGAAAGTATGGAATTTGGACTAGCTTTGCTTTTTGGCAAGATTGAGCACTGCTGTGCAGGACATTCAGTGTTCTCATGTTTCTCTAATTGCGTTTGCTTATCTATAAGCATTAGTCTTTATAGGTGTAGCTTTCACAGGTTGGGATTATAACCTCCAAGTAAAATTTTTTTTTTTTTTTTCCTTTCACAGACAATATTCTCACCTGAAGAGACATGGCAGAAATCAATTCTCCTGTAAATATCAAGGAAAAGGTAGGTTCAAGTAATAGTACAATGCAAACCAAAATGATATTTGCATACATATTTCATCTCTGCTCCTTCAAACACTGTTCACATACTTAACTTTAATATGCATTGACTCTGTGCATAAAGTTAAGTATACAGGCAGATATTGATAGGATTAGTATATTAATCTTGGTGAGAGACATTTTTGCTTTTCTACAAAGAGACAATGTTTTGTCAGATAGACTTTTCTTATTCCTTTGTGATTCCTGTGTGTGCTAATGCTGTGGAAAGTAGGACTTTGTGATGGTTACTGCTGTACAAAATACAACCTTTGAAGAAATGCGCCCTTTAGAAAATACTTTTTCTAACAAAAAAACGTCATACCTGTAATATTTAAAGGCAATTCCTAGAATTACAGGGCCTGAAAAGAGTAGAATTTTTTTCCTGTGTAAGTACCTCTGCTTTAAAGTGTGTTATATGTGCTTGAGTATGTCCTCTGCATATCCTGGCTAGTGCTAGAGCCTCAGCCCTCATTCAGGAGCAGTGAAGAACCTAAAGCTAGTTAGTGTACAAATATGAGGTAAGTCAGAAGATCTTTTGTGACTCCCAGCAGGCAGATTGCAAAGAGACAATCTAACCCATAGATACTCCCCACCAACACAAACAGAAAACCAGGACATTTGTCAAAGAATAGGGGAAAAAAGAGAGAAGTGGAAAGACTGTAGGTGTATAATATGATAGGGTTGTATTTTAAAAGCCAAGGTTTTCGGAATTCTCCCGAATCATTCTCTTTTATAAAATCAGGTTTTGTTCTATTTCATGTTGGGGAAGAGAGATGGAGATGGAGCTTTGCATTTAGGAAGTTCAGAAAAGGCTAGTAGGTTCCTTGATTTACAGCTTTTTTAAGCCCAATATGGCACTCTGATACAGACTTTAAGGCAGTATGATAAATATTAAAGCTAGAATCCAATTTTGTCAGTGAGTCCAAGTTTGTCCAGGTATCAGTGAAAAGTTTATTAGGCCTATTCACTTCATGAAAGGTGTACAAGGAGAAAGGATCAAGCCTGATTAAGTATCAAGGAAATACAGAACAGTGAGGGCAATGTGAAACTGAGAAATGTAGTCATCTTCTGCTGTATCATAAGACCTGCCTGTGACACATTACACATCCTGCAGGGCAGCGGGCATATGAAATGTTCTCTTCTCTCTAAGCCTGTCAACGGAAAGGAAAAGAGTAAAAACTTGTGTATAATTCCTTGGATTAGCTCTCTTCCTGAGCTGATGGAAAAAATTATTCAGCAGAAAAAGATTTACCTAACTTTAGTTTTGCAATTCAGAACTTCAGTTTTACAATTAGGTGGGCTGATAACAAGGCAAAAAAATCATTTGGCATGAGGAATGTGGCTTTCCAAGCCAGAAAAGTCCCAAGAAGTGATAGAGAATTTAGATGTAATATGCCACAGTATGATAGACAAAAGAAATCACCTTGAACTAGAGGTTAGATTTTTAGTTAACTTGCTGTTTTGCTTCTAACTTCACAAATAATGAACTTTTCAGTCAAGTAATGTATTTCTCAAAACTGATCATGACTTAGTAGTTAATGGCTTAGACATTGCCTTTCGTTTATAAAGACTTGATGAATCATGACAACTACTGAGCTTGAAACTAGGTTTCCTCAAGTTTCAAATTGCTAATGATGTTTCCTGAGAGAACAGTTACAAACTGTTACCTGCCCACCAATACGTGAATGAAGCTGCTGAGGAAACAGCATAGCAAGTGATGATTTATACTAAGTAGTTCAGGTGGGAATAAGTTCCTGTTCAGGCTGTTGTGTCCATCTTTCACTCCTTACACACTTTCTTTGCTTTCAAAAGGATGTAGAACCTTTTTGCTTAATGTCCCCTGATGGGGAACAATTCGTTACCTGATGCACTTACCTGATTCCTTACCAGGTGCCTACTTTTTGAGTAGTTTTTCCTCATATTCAGTTACCTCCTGAATCACTCATTATGCTTGAGGATTTGCATGTCAATGTGAATCTTGGTGATGAGTATCTACCGTAGTCCTTAATAACAGCGTAGCATTTAAATATTGAGTAGCATGATGGATTTTGCAATAGAAAGTAATGTCATCAGATCTTATCCCCTAGTGCCGGAGTTCTGAAAGGTAAATTACAGTAACTCTCAAAATGCAACTCAGTAAATCAATTGAAGTTCTGCATATTTGCTGTGTAGCTTGGATTTTTTATTAATATATTCAATTTTTCAAGTGCAGGATTTTACAAATCATCTGTCTTTGCTAGTTTAAGAATGAAGAACTGCAACAGGACTTTTATTCACCCTAGATATTTGCTATTCCAAATCTAATATCTGCTGAGAGTATCTAAAATCAAATGTTTATAAACATATATGTTTTAAGGCAGGAAAATAATTGGATCAATACACTGTAATCAATAGTTCCTCTCTATTCTGTATCTTCTGTCAGTATTTAGTGCCACTAAATCCCTACGCCAAAGTGAAAACCTAGGTCAACAGCAATTAACATTTTATTGCAAAATCACTGGTTTTTATTCTGGAAAATATAGACTAATAACCTACTGAAGAAACGCTTAGTGACTGAACAGCATAAACCCCATGAACTCTACATACATCAGCTGAGGACCTAGCCTGTTCAGTTTGCCATTTCACCTGGACAAGTCTGCCTTGTTTTAAAATGAGATTGCCATGGCACAGGACCTCCATTTGACACCTCAGTATGGTGTATGGTTTACAGTATGCTGGCTTTTTCTGTCAGCAGCAAACAGAGTAACTCTAAAGCAACTGTAGCTTTAGAACCCTCATAGAAATATGAGGAAAGGTTCAACAGATGTGACCTGCTGAGTTGGCTTTAATTATATTTGCACATAGCCTGCTAAATATAAGGACTTCATTTACACATTTGAAAAGCAGACATATTTACAGTGTCCTCGTAAGAGAGTCCGAACCAGATCCCTTTCTCACTTAGAAAACTTGCAGAGCAAGACATGGTCATGCTACGCAACAGTGAAGCAGTGAGTTTTATTTTTACTTTTATCCACCTTTTGGGGGGGAGGATTTCTGGGAAACTAAACCAAGGTTTATAAATTTTATTACTTTTGCTGAGCTCTACAAATCCGTTGCCATCAACACAAATATAAGCAGGCCGTGTTAAAAAGAACACAAGAGAATACAGTTCCTTCCCAGTTCCTCTTTCTTCTACCTCGGTGATTTGATCCAGCTAAGACTTGAATGAAACCAAAGGAGCTGTAGATCTGTACACAAATACTTATTCTTGTAAGTGTCTGCAAAAGTAGAACACAAGTCTGTCCTTAAATTGAGCATTGTTTCTCTGTGTCAAAAATGTAGTACAGAGCCCATGAAGTTTTGGTGTTATGTTTGGTTTGTGTGTTGTTTTTGTTTGTGTTTGTGTTTGTTTTGTTTTGTTTTAAATGGTGGCCTTTCCACATGTTCTCTCCCTGATCAGCTTCTAGTTAACCAAGGAAATAAGACCACTGCCACTGTTCTAAAGGCCGAGGCAGACATTTTGGGCATTACGCTCATGCACGGGCTCTGTAAGACCCTACCCCTAACTTGAGTCATAAGAGAATGCTACTGTAGTGCTGCTACTTGTATAATTAATTCTTGGCATTTCAGCTGAAATAGTTCATAAAGTCCATAGGTTAAACATTCTATTTTACACCTTTTCTTTTATTTTTTTCACCCTGAGAGATATACATAAATATTGGCTTGTGATGTCAGGAAGGCTAATGGAAGTTTCCATAGCTGGCAGAGGCTCCAGCAGCTGTGATGCTCTCGTGGGAAGCCAGGACTGTTCTGATTACCATATTTTCATGCATATAACCCACAGATATTTCTGGAATAACAAAAGCTCAGCATTTCAGCAGCCGCAAGGGTTGTTAGACGCCTGCATAGCTAGTGCAAGAGATTTGCCATCAGGATCTTTCTGAGAATAATTCCCTCTGCCCTGATCCCTCCTATAGTCTTCTTTCACTGTGCCACTCTCCCTCTTTCCTCTGATTATACTTATCTCTGTGCCTGAAAATGCAGTATAACTGTGGACTTGTTTTCTAGTATCAGGATTTTCAGACTCAGTTATACGTAGTTCAGATTATATGCACACAAATTCACTGGATTAAGGGATAAAATGGGCCAAACTCATTGGCTTAAATCCAGAATAATTCCATAAAATTAATGTATCCAAGCATTAACTTAGTACATCACCAGAAGAGGTCCTGAGATTCTGACTGACAAGGCCTCCAAAGAAGCAGCATTTGGAGTGAGGAATACAAGCAATGTATTGTCTTCTGCAACAATTAGACCCTCTTAGTTTAACAAGAGAGTGAATGTCAAGCACTCCCCAGAGTAGCCATTCAGCTCTGGTACATGATTTTGGTTTTGATCCAAAGAAATAGCAGGAATTGTTCAAACCTCAGGACTTGCTGTTGGGCCTATCTTTTTTTATTTTTTTTTTATTCTATGTCTAAACATAATTGAACAAATGAGATTTGGTGTCAACTGGAATTAGCAAAATACTTATTCAGATGAAAATTCTCCTTGTGGGATTCTGTTAGGAGTGAAGTTTTGCTGAAGTTCTCCTGAAAGGCTTGCTTTTTCATTTGTCGTTTCAAGTGTCAGAGCTGTAGGAGCAGATGAACAAGCTTGTTCCATAAACTACAAGAAGGAATTTTTTTTCAGATGTGGTTTAGGGGGTTTCACAGTTTTGTTTACATTACACCATAACAGTGGTTTTCATAAGTGATAGTCAGCATGCAAGGAAAAAGTAGAATTCATAATGGAAGGAATGGAAGTAGTATATAAATTTAAAATCATACGGTACAAAAGCAGATGTTTCCAATCTATGATTTCACTAGGCCTCCTTAAAGTTGACCTTTGCAGCTGTTCCTTGCCCGTGTGTTGAAGTGGATGAACTTAGTCCAAAGACCAGCAAAGTTGATCAGAATGCACTTGTGTCACTTGATGAGCCATTTAACTTGGGTTAGGATGTCATAGATTTATGTCTCTAAATAGTGCTGTCATTATTCAAGCAGAACAGTTCTTACTGAGCCAGACTTTTTATATGTTCTTTCAGAATTCCTGAAATGTCTTGTTTTTCCACTTCATTAGTTTAAAAATTTGAGCGACAGGGGCAACATAATAAATCCATGATGATTGCCTAAAGTAGTTTAGTGCAGCAAGTAGAATTTGTTTTGTGCTTATTGGTGATAAATGATCTGAAGGTATCAGTGTGATAAATAGGTCATTTAGTGGAAAGAGAGGTGCAGACCTGATCAAAGCTGTTATTTTGCTCAAAGGGAATGTTAACAGCACTTGTTCAGTGTGTCGTGATTAACTCTGTTTTTACAGTTTCTGGAAAAATGTCTCTAACGTAGGAAATAGGCTCTTAATTCAGAAAAGTCAAATTGTATTTATGAAATACATATTAGGAGTTTTCAAAACCTTAACAAATTCTGCCATAAAGTTCTTTTAAAATGCATTTTCCTGCTTAATGCAGCCAGGACATCTGCTAATGATAAATTCCTAGATTATAGAAACCAGCAGAGTTCTGCAGACAGCCCTCCTTCCTTCTTCCTCTTGCAGGACTTAGGTCAGCCTCAACTGGAGGTGTAATGTCATTGAACGTGGCCTACACTGCTACCTGTTCTTCAGGTGCAGTGGCTATATACAGTGTATATGTGTACATAAAGATTTGTTACTGACATGTAGTAAAAATAAAATGGGAAAATTTCTGTGTATCTGATGATAACCGTGCTTCTAAATTAATTTACCTCCTAACTTTTTGAGATCTTAATGTTTAGGACAAAGTGAAAGTGCATCTGTATTGGTGTTCCTAAGTGTAAGTAAGAATATTTCGGAGTAAGTGACAATAATAGTAATGTACTTCAAGGGGATTAGAGCAGCTGTATTCAGGGGTTTCAGAACAGCCATGAGCTTTCAGCAAAGAAGTTTAATTTGTCACTATGTCAGAAATATATAAACAAATTCTCTGAACCCCGGATATGTTACTTATTCACCAGAAACATCCTCTTTGAGATAATGCCAAGGGGGAGCAGATGGAGTAGAGCAGCAAACAGGCAGCAATTGATTCCATGTTGTTACAGTTGCCTGGGAACCATTTGAAACTTGACAGAGAACCTAGAGGACTCAGATGAATACACAGCAATGTCAGCTTGGTTCTGGGTGCAGAGTAGGTAATCTGCTGTCACAGCTTTCAGGCAGGCTGTATTTCTTTTCAAGCTTGATTTATTAGGAAAGTCTCATGAGTGACTGTTCGTGAGGACTTTCAGAAAGATAGCACAGAAGGTTAGAATTTCAGTGTCCTCCTTTCCTGTGTACCATGCTCCTCCGAAATAACCTGTTACTGAATTTATTTATTTCTTTAAGGTGAGCCAAAAATTAGCCCCAAGTGAGATTACCTATAGTATAACAGTAATCCTCAGGAAAACATAGTCAAGTATGTCTGATCAGACCTTAGGGATTTTATTTTTGGGTAGAAACAGTTTATCTGAGGGGACTTGGAACCCTTTTCAGTTTTGATATCACTTCTGGGCAGTTCTCAGCAATTTGTGTAAGAGACTGATAAAAATGACCTCATGACTGTGGAATTCTGGTCCTGATGAGATGCAACCTGGCTCAAGCTGCAGCAATTTTAACAGAGCTTGAGCAAGCATTTCAAGCTAAGTGTGTGCTTAAGACTTCAACTCAGAAAAGTGGTTAAAAGTCTTCTAAACTTGGAACTAACTTTAGCCTTATCCAAAAGAGTAGCGAGGTCCACAAGAATTAAATGCATGCTTGCAAGGTAGGTCTCTGGATCATGGGTTTAAATGGAGGTGGCCATGGGTTCTGCCTTCCATGTTCTTGAGCATACACCGTTGTTTTCAACATCACAGCTTTATATTTTAGATCTGTGATTGCTTTAAAGTAGCTTTTGTAAGCTGAAATTCTGAGCAAGTCATCTTAATAGCAAACAAAGAAGTGTGCTTTCTGAGCAGGCTGCAGGGGGGAAAGTCCAAGAATTTAATTACTGTCAGTGACAGCCTCTCAACTAATGCTGACGCTAACAGCACAGTTATCTGTGGTTCAGAAGGTATGTTACTGAATTCTCTTCATGTCTTGGAATGCTTGTCTAGCATCCAGATGATGACAGAATTTCACTGGGAATCTACGCTGGATAAAGACAGGATGATTCACGCAATTGTTAAAATAGTTGACTTCCCTGTAGTCTGTCTGGTAATGTTGTTCTTCCTATTATCAGGTTTCAGTGAGTAGGAAAAAAACGTGTTTTTTCCCACATACACAGAAATAAATCTAATAAAGTAGGCTGCTGTGACTATATTCTTACAGACTGTTTGGGATTAATGCAGTATCACTGCATGTTAGGAGATTATTTGGCTCTTGTATTTTTTTTTTTATCCTTTAGAATGTTAAATATTTTTTAAATGGAATTTGTTGATGAGAAGTTGTACAATATTGGATTATTCCAGTTCTGTAATCTGTTGCTTACATGTTGAGAAGATAGATGTTCTTGGTAAATTTGAGGGGTATAAGTTTAGAGAGATAAAGTTGGAAATTATCTCCTGCCCTGGAATACCTACCTGTCACACCTTTAATAAAAATGAGGTCTATTTAGTTTTCTGGATTTGGAAAGTGACTGACTTCTCTCAAGCAGCTGGAGACTTGTAAACAGTTGAGATTTACAGCTGTACTGGCTAAAAGACTGGTTTATCATTGGAACTAGCAGGTGAACCACAGAGGAGCCAGCATATCTGGGCTGCCTAGATCCAGCTCACATCCAGCCCTTTAATATATCTCCCACTTGTCATCTTATATTTGTATAAGCGTTCCTGGAGCTTTGCTGTGCCTCTGTTCATCACATATCATCATCTGTGATATGTCTGTTATGACCTTCAGCTGTAGAAGTGCATTAGTGTTAGGGTTATGCTCTCAGGAAGGTTGTCTATTCTTCCCTTTGGCTTTTTCTTTTGTATTGCTATGTCCCTTTCCAGAAATATATGGGACACATTTTGCATGTGGACAGAGACCTGAGCTTCAAACATCCTCCCAGATACACTGGTAGGTCACAATTTGAGACCTGTAGCTGTTTGTCGGTAATTTCTGGATGTCCAGAAATTGCTGACTCTCTCGTTGCCTGTGTACGGTAGTTCCAGTGTATTCTGGACGAAAACATCAGTCAAGCAGTCCATATGTTGGAGACCTGATGTCTGGCACGCAGGTCTGTCTTTGAAATTCCAGAAAAAATATGGTAACGTTATTCCATGTTGTTCCTAAAATTTTTTAAGATGAAATATTTTATTTCAGAAAAAAACCTTTGGGGATTGCTCATCTGTTGGAGTTCTGGGTTTATATCTGCGTTTGTTGTTTCTGAACAGAGCAGTATATGTATTTTTTTCTTATTATTGGTATACCCTACTGGTTGCAAATTTTAGTTTTGATTTATCTTATCCCACATAATTCACTGCAGAAATATTGAAAGCAAAAATGCTATCTTGAGTATCAAGGCATACATACACAAGGGAAGCAGATTAAGAAAGTGTAAGCAACTTCTGATTTGGAATTTCCCAAGTCCTGGATGCTTTACTTTGCAAGCTGGTGTTCTTTTCCTGGGGAATTTTTTCATGAAACTTTCTTAACTTTTTGATTTTTCTAAATGGAAAGATAAACAAATGTATATTGTATATTTTGTATAACAGTCAACTAAGGATGTTGTTGGGTTTTGGCAGTAGAACTGTTAATTTGTGTTCGCTAAATCAAATTTGTTATATAGTCCAACTGAAATTGGACTCTGTCCACAGCGTTAGCCATATGCTTAATTTCTTTTCTCTGTATTGGTAAGTATTCCTGCTAAGATCATTATCTTGTGTATTTTGGGTTATCTCTACAACTAGAATGTTTCCATAATCTTTTTGTATTTAATCATAGTACTAGTTGGATGAAGCACTCTTTAGCTTTTAATTCTGTTTTTTCTATTAATCAAAAAGTTTTTAACGAAGACCATACAGTGCAAACAGAAAGTCTTCAGTAGATTCTGTAGTCTAAAACAGTCTGCGTGGTTGAGTTCTCGTGTGTCAGTGGTCTCCACCCAGCAGATGTTCTTCTTAATGTCTTTAAGAAGTTTCCAAACTGCAGTGTGTGGCGAGTCGCCTGATCCATCCTGTGGTCTTGGCCTCACTTCGTTATTTCCAGATGCTTCTTGAGGTTCCCAGACCTTTCATAGCAAAGAAGGACCTAAAAGCCATATGAAATTCCAATGCTTACATTTAAAGATGGTTAGAATACACTAGATACTTCCTTTTACTATTTTTCCTGTAAGCAGTTGCCACAAGGAGATTATGCAATTCTGAGTAGGCAGAGAGATGATCCACATGATTGTGAAAGGCAGGGGGGGAGGGCGGTGTGAGAATATGAAGATGTAATCCACATGGTGGAAATGTTTGGCAACTACCAGCTTGAACATAAAATGGACTGCAGCTTGTGGCCTGCTCAGTCGTAGTATCTTCGACAACTTTTATTGTTTTGGAGCCAGCTCAGTTTATACTTGTTGCAGCTTTATCGGTAAATAGCACGCCTGTGCCCACAACCAGAAGATGAATGAAACTCCTTTTTCCAGGGCTTTCTCTTCACGTCCTGTTGATTTGGGGTGGTTATCGCTTGTATGCCTGCAGTGCAGAGAGAGCTACACTTGCTACTTCCCTCCCCATGCGTACACGTCAGCTGAAGAGATAAGTTTGAGCAGACAGATTTTTCTGGATAGTTTCTGGCAAGCCTCTGGTTCAAGCAGTCCAGTTGGCAGCCTAGCCTGTCTGAACTTCCAACGTAAAGTTACCTGTGTTTACTAGAGACTCCCAAGCAGCTAGCTGTTGGGTTGAGAGGTAGCTTGTGGGCAAGCCGTGCAAACGTTAGGGTGCAAACATTAGACAAATTATTAGGTAGGCCTTTGGAGAGGCTCCTTGGGAAGTAGACAAGCAATATAACTCCACAGCCCTCTAAATTATGGCTATGGCCTAAGTTATCCAAGGCTAGACTTGCTACTTCAAATGTGTTGTGGGCAGATACGAAGTTGCAAAGAGATGTGTGATAGCATGAGGGACGGCAGTAGAGTAAATCATACTAAGTAGATGTACTAAAGTTGTATGCTGAAGTGAGAAAGTGGCCTTCCTTACACAGTGAAAGAGATGAGCTCATCTAGAAAGCATCTTCCAGAAAGTTTGATCCTGTGTGGATTTAGCTGAAGGAAATATCAACTTTTTGCAGTGTTGAAGCCAAGTCCAACAGACATTGTGAATCAGAGCCCTCAGTCGATGTGCATTAGCAGAATCTGAAATGAGTTATGGCTTATATTAGTATACAGGACAGGGAAAAACAGTGGTTGAGGAGTTGAGTGAACATACTACAGCAAAATAAGATTTTTTGGTCATAAATCTGAGCACTTGAGACACTAGAGGGTGAGCACTTCATGGATGGATGCTCCATAAAGGGAATCTAGAAAGATCATTCTTCAGCATCTAAATGGACAGCTAAGACAAGGTAGTGTGAATGCTCTCGCCATGTAAGCCAGCCTAGTTCCTTTAAACAGATCTGTTTTCACATATTATTTTTGCACAATTATATTTCACAGTACAATGTAAAGACCACCAGTGCCTCACAATCAGAAATTGGCATGATGACATTGTGATGCAGTAAATAAAGTATACCCTAATAAAGGATGTATTCCCACAGGAACAGGGCAAAGAAGGGTGCTGGATAAACATTTGCAGTGCAATAACAAGTTTCTAATAGTAAATACATGCTGGATAGCTTGAGACAGAAGCTCAAAAAGCTGATTTGGAACAACTAGACTGCTTTTGGCACTGATTCTCTTGTTTTTTCAGAGTACTACCATAGGCTTTTTTTAGTTTTGCGAATTACGTTTAACCAAGTATTTTTGGTTTGGTACTACCTAGTAAAGCTTGTCTAGCATTAAAAGGATATAGTAAAGTTTCATGTAACTATTTACTTTCAGCTATATTAAATGGGCATGAGAAAGTAAATCATCAACATGATTCCTTTAAGAATATTTTATTTAAAATATAGTGGATTGAACTCCCATTTGGTATAAATGAATACTGAACACAATACAGCAATAGCAAATGCTGTGAAAGTGAAGCATGGCATGCCAGAATCATCTGTGGGTGTAACACCTCATCCATCAACAGAGTTTCCTGAAGGAGGCATTTGGCTTCCCATGTTCTTTGTTCAGAACTTTGTTACACAAGCTTCCTGGTCACATATATCGAACAGCAAACTGAAATTATGCTGAGCAGCCACTAGAGCTTTCGAAAATGATACTGGTTTCTTTTAGCCATTGACTGTTTTCATGCATGTGACTGATCATAACTTTGATGTAGCAAGGCCATGCAACAGCCTTGTTGAAGTAGTTGTGGGCTCCCTAAGTTCGTGTAGGTCATGTGTCAAGTCGCATGGCAGCAAACAGAACATTTAGTAAAGAAGCATAAGGCCAAGTTCTGTCAGTTTAGTTAAACTAACTCTCCTGCTATGACTGAGGATAGGATTTGGTTCCAGGCTTGCTGGCTACCAGTTCTATGATTTGGTCTCTTGAAGAAATTGTTTTCATTAGTTGCATGGGCCAGGTAAGGAAAGGATGAGTATTGCTTCATACAGATACGCTGTTGTATACTTGTAAGCATGTCAGGTATAACATGCATTCATATGACCTTGCATTGGCACAGGGGTACCTTGTTCTCTGAAGGAGTATGATAAACCCGTATGTTATTGTCGTCTTCTTTTTTCCTTCCAGATCAATGCAATCCGATCAATTGTTCCGAACAAAAGCAATAATGAGATAGTTCTGGTGTTGCAGCAGTTTGATAACAATGTAGACAAGGCTGTTCAAGCTTTCATGGATGGTGAGTACAGTGTACCTTTTTCACAAAGGCATGAGGAATTCAATTGCATGCTAAAGTATTCATTGTCTCTAGTGGCTCAAAATATATTCTGTTCTGCTGAAATTCAGATGACTGTGACACTTAAAGTCCTTTTTTTTTCTTTTTTTAACATGGCTGTTTATCTGTTCTACCTGACTTTGCCGGTTTTTTGGTGCCATTCCAGTTGCAGACCTTCTTTATTCTGTGTGAAAATTAATGCTCTTAAAGTAAACATGTCAGAATATTATTCGCTATTGAAGGTACAGCAACTAATAAGAATTTATGATGGTTCTGAAGCAGATAACCAGGCTCCTAAACCCCTGAACTTGATGCATACATTGACATTCAAACCTCAATCTGAATTTTGCAAGTAGGCTTGATATTTATAATGGCTGAACTAAGATCCCATTGAAAATTCGAGCCATTCTAAGTCTGGATCTGAGTTTGTATTTTGCATCATGGAACCATCTCTAATGAAAGGTCACTTATATTTAAGTAATACTTTTCTGATAAATATATAATGGCAAGTATTCTGAACTTTTACCAAAGTCTGTAAAAAACCCTTTGCAGGAATAATAGCATACCATGAGCAAATCCTCTCAAAATCTTTGTAGCTTGGGTCTGTTTAAAAGGTACTAGAAGTTCAGTGGTCTCAAAAGCCCTGTGTAATTTAAAAATGCCTCATAGTGGTGTTTTGCCATCTCACCAAGTTGCTCATTTCATATCTATTTTACTTCAGAATAGTTTTGGGTTTGGTTTGGATTAATTTACTAAAATGTGCTTGCCAAAAAGCATCATGATGTACTAGGAATTACTTACCAGTATGCAAAAAGCAGAGGCAAGCAAACAGGATTATTTATAAATGCGTCAGAATTCTTCCATCAGATCTATATGGTGCCTCTTGATTCAGGCATCTGCATAGACAGATTCTGATAGATGTATGGAAATCAGAGTTTGTGCTCACACAGAGAGAAAGGAAAACGTGATGCATCTAATTAACAATAATTTTGTTTTCCTGTAATATGTGTCTTGGGAAAAAGTAGTGGAGGATTGCTTCGTGATTATTCAGTAAGTTCCCTTCATTCAATTTATTTTGTCTCATGTTACCATTGCTTGCTTGTGGTCTGAGTTGTTTCTAATGGCTCCTCAAAAGGGGAAGTGCTTTCATAGCCATGTGTCTCATCTGCTACGAGGAAGAAATAAAAGCAAGCCTTGCAAGAGTGCAACGAAGTCCTGAAGAAAAGCAAGCTGTTGTAACCTGAGTTCAAATGATCTTTGCTTGAACTTCACCAGTTTATGATCATTGTGCCTTGAGGTCAGAAGTCTCTGCAAGTGAGCATTTGAAAACAGCCAATATTTGTTACTGTCTAGAAACAGAGTGAGAAATGACATGTGTCCATTCGGTTGCCACTGTGGATGGAATGAATCTAGCATTTAGAGTGTCTTTTCATGTGAATGACAAATTTACAAGATTGAAATATCACAATTGCATCACCACTCGCAATGAAAAACACAGGGACAGTCATGCTGAGAGAAAAGGCTGGGCACCTCCATTTAATGCTTCTCTCAAAGGTGCTGCTTGCTGAATCAAGAAATGTTCAAATTTAGTTTCCTGTGATAAGTTCCTATCTTGCTTCATATCTGGAGTGGCATATAGGTGATGTCTCTGTAATTAATGTACATTTTAATGTGAAATTTCAGTTAAATAAAATAATGGTTAAAATGTTTTATTGGCTTTGTTGGTGTTTAACTAATTAAGCATAATAAGAAGCTCTACTCAGCTGCTTTGTAGATGTGTTCAAGAAAATATACTGGTGCGTTCAAATGAGGGCTTTGGGACTTGAACAGTTAGTACATTTCCAACAGGAGGAAACTGGGTTTAGTTGGGTGAATCCCTAAAATAACCCTCATCATGCATAGTATTCACAGGGAAGCCGAGGGAAGCGAAGCTAAGACAACACCAGCCAACACAAAAAGAGTGTGGGACGATGCTGTGAAAACACTTAACAAAGCTGTCAAGTGAAATCACATATTTTCAGCAGCATGGAATAAAATGGGCAGCAAACGTCTGGGTTTATTTCTTCATACTGAAATGCATTGTCTGTCAGAAGATAGCATAGCTTTAGGAGAGGACATTCTATTTATATATACATAAGTGTGTATATGTATAACTAAATATAGATATATGTATAGTTATACACGTAATAGAAGTTTTCTTAGCCATCTGTCTGCATTGTGATATCATCTAGGAAACAAAACATGGCTTTCATGGATTCCATACACATTTTTTCACAATTAACAAATCAGGCTTAGCACTACTAGCAAGGCACATCGTCTCTTCTGATGTTCATGATAGACTCACCAGATATTCTGGGATCTGGATTATTGTGATAGAAAAATAATTTTGGTATATTTGAAAACCTCACACATCTTTGGCTGAATACAAGTTGACAACTCATGGTGGTCTGAAAACAGCATTACTACTTAATCTAGTCAAGAGTTCCTGAAACAAATGAGAAATCCATTTGGAAAAGATAATAAATGAATGTTTACTAGAATTGCACAGGGATGGTAAAGGGATTCTTAAATTCAAGCAGAAGACCTCTAAACTGGTTGCGATTAAAAGGATTATTGTGGCAGATACTGCCATAGCAGTTTCAATGACGATATAGATTGCATGCTTACTGTAAGCTTCTATTTTCAGCTTTAGGGTCATACAAAATAATGATGTTAACTAGATGCAGAAGAGTTTTCTTCTAACATGGCAGCTGGCACTTGGTCTGACCAAGGCTCTGCTTGCTTTGTTCCATAAATCTATTGAACCAACTTATTAGAGCTGGCAGGCAAAATTTCAAGTATACAAAATTGTAGTCACTTTTTCAATATAGATTCTAACCACTTTTTTTCTGCCAGGCCTAAGTTTACTCTGTGTGTGTGATGCAGAATTTCTCAGCAGTCTGTGAAATTACTCTTTTGGATGCTAATTAAGTTTTCATTTTTATGTTCTTATGTCTTCTGGCTATGACAGATAACACATAGGAAGCATGTGATAAAAATGCCGAAAGATTTAAAAACTTTCGGAAGCTCTAGAGTCAGGGTGGACTATCTAGTTTACCCAGTGCTGAATTGCTTTCCTTTTCAGGCAAGAGATTTGTGTGTTGATTTTTCTGGGGCTTATGCTAGTGCTTTTAAGTTAGGCACACACTCAGTCATTTTGTGGAATGAAAGCCATAAGTGGTGCTAAGTAGCCCATCCATTGTATGTAGTGTAATCAAATAAAATGGGTAACTAAAAAGGAGAAAGATGGCAGTTCTCATTTGGTTCTCCTCACATAAGAGAATTCACAACAACAAATGGAAATGCTGCCCAGCTAGAAGATTAGAAACAGTTCTTGAACAAACTTGTTCTTTTTCATAGCAGGACTTTTGTTGAAATGTTTTATCTTTTCTTTTCTCTAGGCAGCGCAACTCAGGTTCTAAAAGAATGGAATATGACAGGGAAAAAGAAGGTAAGAACTTGCCCTTGAGAATCAAAGCAGACGACTGAAAAATGGTCTGAATGTAGTTGAATGTAGTACTTTTATTTTGGCCAGTGCTTTGTCTGTTTTTGCTAACATAGGTGACTCCTTTCACACCTGTAGTCAGAAAACTTGAAAGCAAATGTGCGTATAATTTTTAATCCTGTTCATCTGTTGCTGTCTCTCTACCCCACTGTTCTCAGAGAATTTCTGGTTCAGCGCACGTGTGTATACATGTGTGGGAGCCAGACCTTGAACAAGTACAGAACAAATCCCAAAACAGCCCATGTACAGAAACGCTTTTAATAAGAAGTTGTATCCTGGATAGGCACAGCCACTTACAGTGCTAGAGTTTTTGCTGCTGGGTATAAAAATAACTTATGCATAGGAGTCCTCCATTAGGAGTCATGCATTAGTGACACTAACAAGTCACATACTTCAAGTATGTGCTGGGATATGATCTTCATGCTTATGTATCTCCAAGCCAAAGCTGTACCAGGAGGCTGCCTTGTGAGTCACTGTCATGGAGGCTTCTCTTTATGGTTGTGAGAACTACAGTAGCAGTGGCCAATGTATGTCCTCTGTGATCGCTTTCTGCCTGATCAGGGTGATGCCCTAAGCATTTGTCCATGTTTTCTGTGTGGATGTCTCCTGGATGGTTAGGAACTACTCCTAGGTGACTGCAAACATTTTGAGCAGTTTCTTAGCAAAGGTTCTGCTACCATTCTGCAATGCAAGTATTTTGGAATGGGAAAACCAGTTAGGAGCTTCAGGTTTTATTTGAAATGTTTTGTATATTCAACTGAGCAGATATAATGTGTTGTGTAGCACAGCGTGGCCTGTGAATTGCATTACACTGATTTCAGTTGTATGGGCTTCTAAGAGCATGGACAATTTACTGATTATAATTGAGTTTATATGAGTTGCACTGAGTGATGTCTCTGTTCTTGCAATGTTTCTCTGTTTAGAACAATAGGAGAAAAAGAAGCAAATCTAAACAGCACCAAGGCAATAAAGATCCTAAAAATAAGAATGGTGGACCTGAGAAGGCATCTCAAGAGCCTCAAGGAATATATGGCTGCCACCTGAATGGATGCTCTAAGGACAACTCTTGCAGTGGTTCTGCCAGTCAGAAACTGGAAGCCTCTTCTCTTGAGAACAAAGGCTCAGGATTTGTAGAGTCTGTGCCGGTCTATCCAGAAATCAGAGGTCAGTTCATCTCACACAAGACATTTTAACTGGCAATAGCCAAGCCCCCATTTACATACAAAATCATGGTATTTTTATTGCCATGAAATAGAATATAGTAAAAAGAAGTTGGAGAGACATGTTTGTGCAAAATAACGCACATAGCTATTAGAGTCATGAAAGTAGATCTATATCTGGTCACAGTTCACCTTGCAATATGTTTCCTTGCAAAATGTCTTCTTTCCTAGAGACAAAATGAATAAACTATAATTAGAGGCCCAGCTGATTCAGAATATGACAGATATAAACACAGAAGAATGCAGGGTTAGAAAATTACTTGAGTGTGGTGACAGAAGCGATAACGTCTCTTATCTGGAGCAAAGTCATCTGAGCAGTATGAGCTTGTGGCATATTACAGGATTTCTTTATTGCCTAGTCTAGACTAGTCCCTTTTTTCTTTTCTTTTCTCCCCTGGATAGACTAGGCGCAGTAGGTCTCCACTGGCTTTCCCTAACAGGGAAGGGAGGGCCATTGTGTTTAGGGAAGCCAGTCTGATAGCTTCTTAGGACATGCACATTTCTGCTAGGGTCTAGTGGGGGACAGTAACAAAGAAAGTTCTTTCTCACTGTGGTGTAGTAGGTACAGAGTTATGGTTATAGTAACATTAATGAAAACAAACCTTTTCCTCTGGGGTGGAAGCTCTGTGAAAGCTTTTGCCTTCAAGTATCCTTTCATAAAGTTCATGTTTAATTGCTGTGAGTACTGGTAATGGTTTTTCAGCTCTTTGCATTTCAAACTTCTGCCAGCCCCAGATTATTGCTGCTGTTAGTATTTCCTTCCTGTGTCTTAAGCAGTATGTAAGAATGCATTAAAAGAACTTCTCTTGAAATTCCTTTTTCCGTGATTGCAAATACAGCTCTGAAACCTCATTTTAAAGGAATGTGCCAAATGGATAATTGTCCTGAAATGAATTCTCTGCTGCTTCCAGATTACTTTGATAGTTCCAACCTCTGGTTTAATTAAATGAGAGCTCTACAACATATAGCAGCCAAATAGATGAACTACTTATGAAGAAATTTTGTCCTAGGAATTTGGCACCTTGCAAAACACCAGAGGTACTCTTCCCGCCCTTGCTAAAGATACCCACTTACTTTGTATAGAATACGCCATAAACCTGAAAATTCTGCATTTCCATAATACTGAATGCATTCTTGCCACTTAGTCTGCAAGATGTAAACATCTGTGGTATAAATATGTGTCAAGGTCCCACGTCAAACTTTTTACAGCTGCTCTTTTTGAAACCATGCATGAATAAAGATACATAGACTGAATAGTCCATGCATGGGGATTGTTTCCTAGGGCATAACAGACCTGAATGCAAGACGAGTACCCATGGTCTTAGTGATCTTTTTCAGTGGCATTGGGTTTGAGTCCTTTTTCTCTTTGACATGATACAGTGTAGAGTTGTACCTGCCAAGGGCAAAAAGTATCTCAGAATCTTTCTTTGCTTTTACAAGTGGCAAATGAGATATTACCATAGCTGTACAATTTTTATAAACTTTTATACATATCCCAAAACTAGTAATTGGCCTTGTCAAAAACAGGGGGAGAGAGGGAGAAAATAAAAGAAAAAGGTGGAAAAGAAAAAAAAAAGGAAATTAAGAGAAAGGAAAACCTGAAACTTTCATATTCAGTTTTCCCTTGCACAGTAAAATAAGCTCCTGGCAATTAGTTTAATATTGAGAAAGAAAGAGTTCCTTCCCTTTCAGGCCCACTAAAATCCTGGTCTTTGCTGCCAGTATAATAGCTGCTTTCTTAAAGGTCAAAAGCGACCTATGTACATATTGTTAAATTTGTGCTGAAGTGCATGGAACTAAATAGAAGAGAAGGGTGACGAGGATCTGTCAGGGGCCAGCAGCGGCACTCTTGCAGTTTCTGAGCAAGTCACTCAGGCTGTTCTAAAGCAGTTTGAAATGCTGAAGTGAGTCCAAAGAGCCCCTGTTTTATATTGCTCCCTCTTGTATTGTAATGTCCTTTGTTTTGTCTTTGTCTGGCTTGTTTGTTTTAGTTCCTTCCTTATCAAATTAATGTTACTGTAGTCATTTCATGGCTTAGAAGGATCATAGTCAGGTGTCTGCTGACAGTCCCTTATGCTTTCCTCCATATGAGGGACACGAGATTGAAGCTTTGCTTATATCAGCTCACAGCCTGTGAGATTAGGTCTTTCAGAGCCATAAAATCCTGGCTGCCTGGAAATGACTGCAGGGACTAGAAGGGAGGATGTGGTGTAGCTGGTGTTTCTCTATAATGTGACTCATGCTAGAAAATTACATGGGACAATATGTGGCAGTTACCTTTAGTTCAGGTCTGCTTACTTCTTTCCAGTATTCCATCTTTCTTTTTCTGAGAAGTCTTTAGTTATTACTTTTCTGTGTGATGGTTTCCTAAGACCTGCTAGAGAAAATGAAGCACGGAATTCAAGGCCCTGGAAAGCCAAATTGCCTCATCATGGAGGACCTTAGGCAGTGTTTCACTTAATTATGAGTCAATTCAGGGGCTCTCCCTCTCAATATGTTGAAGGGGAAAAGGCCCACAATAAACCAGATTACTTCAAAATGACCACAACAAACCCTCCAACTCTCCTTCTTAGACTGCTTTGCAACACAGGATCTGAAGGACTTACAGCTGGTCTTTCTGTGTGTCTTCTTGTAAAGATGGGGCACAGATGCATTGAAAGAATATTCAATGCTGCCTAGCCATGCTATTGCTTTTGCAGGGACTTGGGTAAAACCGGATACAAATCAGATACTGATCTCTTTCTAACTTCTTAAAATTGTTTTTCATGTAAGATGATTTTTAGTGAATCTGTCAAACTTCCTGTTTATATCTCAAGGGAGCTTTTTTTCTTCTTTCAGCCAAAGAATCCATTGAGGTTCACTTTATTTTAAAGGTTTTGAATGGCAAGCTGTTATAAAAAGATAAACTTCTCATTTTGAAGATAGCAGCTCAGCAGATTTCAAAGCAAGTTTATTTGGGCTGCTGCCATTACTGGTAGGTCTGGTAATATTTGATGGTTAATACAGCAGAGGTCACACATTAGACTGGTTCCAAGCCACCACATACTGAACCCTGCAACAGTTTACTTGTAGCTAGTATTACCCAAACCTTTGGCTTCTCTTTCAAGTATTTGAGATAGACTTTGTCCCTGGATTTTGTTATACATGGTTTTTTAGCTGGCCCAAGTCTTCAGAGATTTGATGCAGATTTTCTCATAGAATCAAAGAATTGTAGGGGTTGGAAGGGACCTTCAGAAATCATCTAGTCCAGCCCCCCTGCCAAAGCAGGTTCATCTAGAGCAGGCTAGACAGGAATGCATCCAGGCAGGTTTTGAATATCTTCAGAGAAGGAGACTCCACAACCTCTTCGGGCAGCCTGTTCTAGTGCTCTGGCATCCTCAAAGTAAAGAAGTTTTTCCCCATGTTCAGATGGAACTTCCTGTGTTCCAGCCTGTGTCCATTGCCCCATGTCCTGTCACCAGGCACCACTGAGAAGAGCCTGACCCCATCCTCTTGACACCTGCACTTTAGATATCTATAAGCATTGATGAGGTGCCCTCTCAGTCTTCACTTCTCCAGGCTAACAGACCCAGGTCTCTCAGCCTTTCTCAATTTTTGAAATTGTTTAGTTTTAATTGTCCTCAATCAAATTTGAAAGTTCAGTTGCAGCATACGATGGTATTGATTGCTAGACTGTGATGGTCATCTTGCTGCTGGATTTCAAAGTAGCTGATGTGTCACTTTGGAAGAAACAGTGTCAAAGTATATTGCAGACAACAGATGGTTTAAAAGTTTTTAGAGTATAACCGTTGTTCTAGATTACTTTCTTCAGGCAAAAAGCTATCAGTTTGTCATTTGTCTTGAAAAGTATACCAAAGCTGCTAATTAAATGCAGTAAATAATAATTTTGCACTTTAACAACAAATTTCAAAAGATTTAATTCTGGGGACAGAACCCAATAGCCCTGGCCTTTCTGTATAGCTTAGCTGATAGCCAGCCTTAACTGACAGTAGAAAGAAGATTCTTTATAAATCAAAGCTATCTGCATTAGTGTGAGATGCAGGCAGGGTTGCATAAGATTGATTAATGGTAATTATCTCAGAACAGAGTTCCTGGCCGTGTGTGAGACTGGTATCTGCATTGAAACTTTGATACGTTCAGTGTGCTGCATACCTGGTGTTTCTTGCTTTCACAGATACACAGGTTTCTTTAACTTCATTAGATATTTTCTTAAATACTACTTTATGTAAGATACTTTTTCTGTTTGTAGACTCACCCTTTAAAGCCCATAAACAGAAGCTTTTTTAGAAATGTGGGCACTAATATTCTGCCCTGTTCCTCTGGCATTTTGTGATTGCCATGGAAGCATACCAGGATGTACTTCACACCAGTCCTAGTGCCCAGCCAGGGCAAAAAGACTTCATTAGTTGATTTCCTGGAGTTGCCCAGGCAGTATCCCTCAATAGTAGCAGTGTTAATCCCACTCCATGGGCTGTAATCCAGCTGGTAAGGGGCTGACAAACCCCTTTTCTCCAGACATCACATAACATCAGCTGAATAAAGCGATGCATAAAAAGCATCGCCAGAACAGACTATCATTCATTCACCAAAGTTAGTACAAAGATTAGAAAATGTTAACACAACAAATCATTTTCTATGCATGTTTCCTTAACCAAAATTCATAGTGGCATTAATTAGCTGGCTTTACCTGTCAGTCTTCATAGCCATTCTTTGCCTGCTTGCCCCTCTGTTATGCTGCAGATATCTTGAATCCTTTTGGAGTCTTGGAAAGAGTAAACCAGGTCATTTTGCAGCAGCCAAACAGGCTCAGTCATTGTTATCTTATCCCTTTGAAACTGTTGAACCCAGGAGACTAATCTTTGACATTTCCTGCTTAGTCCCTCTTAGCAGCTGCTTGTGATAGAAATCTGTAGTCAGGCAAGGTAAGTATTCCAGGTAGGAAAGTTTAATCAGTGCTTTTTAAAATGCTGATTGAATGATGGACCTTTTATTGTATGTGATATATAGATTTAGATTAAAAAAAACAACATTAAGGTCTCATGTTTTACATAGCAGACTTCATCTCTAGTTCTGTTCTCTAATATTTGGGAAAAGATAACAATTGGTAGTATGCTTTCTATGTCACGAGATATTTTTTTGTATCAGCATGGAAGAGTTGATTTTTTTTAATGGGTTTTTCTTTTTAGGCTGTTGAAACATAGACATGTTCAGATGAGTGTTTAATAACCAAAGACATATTGTTTTTGTTCTGTCATTGGTTGTTGTTTTCTGAGGCTCTGTAGAATGCATGCCAGTGGAAAAAAAAACCACTGGTTTTTCCAGTGTATAAACATAAAGTCATTCAGACTCAACAATAGGGCTTCTTATCTTTCTTAGTCTTGTAACTCCCTGTTTTCTACCTTAATGTTTTCTTGCAGACAAAGAACGAGAACACCAGAGAGTACCTGTGGAATTAAACCCAAAGATTATGAATGGAGTAGAACAGCATGAGTCTCTTCAGTCATCAGTTCAACTCCAGTGTAACCTAGGCAGGCCAAAGTCAAAATCTTCCTCAGTTAAATCATCCAGTGCTACAACCCAACTTGAAACAAAGACAGATGATTCAGTCAAAAAAAGAGGTAAATTGTATCCCTCGTTGCTGTGTGCTGAGGTGATCAGACAGCTGGTGATGTCTCTAGGAAAAAAAAAAAAAAGTACATATGTGAAGAGTTTTATTGGAAAGTTAGAGCAGAATCATGTTGAACAATTTATGGTCTATTTAACATTTGGGGAATGAATTCAAGCAAACGTGTTTAGAAACTGAGGAGCACCATGGAAGGACTATGGAAAAGTTGGATTTATGGACTCAGTAGGATAACTGCTTCATCCTTATCTGGCCAAATAATCTGTTGAACTGTTCGTGCTCCCTCATTCAGAAAAGCCAAAACCAGCTTTCTGACTTTTGTGCAATTTTTGTTTTCTATTTTAGGGCCAAATATTGAAAAATCAGTAAAGGACTTGCAGCGTTGCACTGTTTCTCTAACCAGATACCGCATGATGATCAAAGAGGAAGTGGATAACTCTGTGAAGAAGATTAAAGCTGCTTTTGCAGAATTACACAGCTGGTAGGTAAATCACCTTGAGAGACCACCTGAGAAAAGAGGGGCTAATCAGGCCACTGGCATTGGGGGGTGGGGTGTGTGTGTGGTCATTTACCCCCTGTTTGTTTGCAGCATTTGGTTTCATCAAAAAAATACATGGTGCCATTGAGTAACTCCCTTGCCAACCAGGAAGTGTAATACAGACATAAGAGTGTGTTTACATACGTATATAAAGGGGGACAAAACTACAGTTCTTTGACAAAGTCACACTATGGTTTGGATTTTTTCCCCCTAGGTGATCCATCTTGACCTAATTCTTTTGTATCAAGTTCAGTGGCAGCATATCTGAGCAAATGAGAGCTTTTCCAAAAATCCTGTTTATGGGGTTTTCTGAAGTCTCTTTTACCATCTTTATATCTCTTCTTTCTATACTTTTACTTTGATCTTATCTTCCTTGGCGGCCAGTCCTTTACTGTCTCTTCATTTCCCATCATCTCTGCTTTTTATCCCATGATTCATTTTTTTTCTTTCCCTCATAGTTTCTTCTAACTTTCTCATCCAGCACTTCATTTCCACTTCTCATATCTAGTTCATTCTTTTTCCTCGTTCTTTTATTTCTTCCTTTTTTCTAAATTTTTTCCTTTATAATTTTGGTTATTCCTGATCTTCAGTATATATGTCTACGCCCTTTGAAAAATTTTAGCAGAAATAATTGCTGTAGTAGCAAGTTGCACATTTTGTATATACTTGTCATAGAGAAACATTTTCTGGTTTGAGTTTTACTCGGCATTTTGTTAAGCACAGATGCCATATAAAACCTGTGTTTCATACAGTGTTGCAGTAAGCAGAAAAAAAATCATATTAAAATGTACAAGACTCAGTCACAAATCACAGAAGAGTACAGAAGCCCAGGAAATTTGTCCACAACATTTGTCAGTATTTTTGTGAGCATATCTTATGAAAACGCGGTAGCATTGGCAGAAGTTTAACTCTGGACTTTAGAGGTGTATTCATTGTCTTCAGTGATGCATCTGAAGTGACTTCAGGGCCACTGGGACTCCGTTTCTGTGTGAGGAGAATGTCCAAGTGCTACCGAGCTGATTTTGTGGAAGATTCTGTTGCACTGAGCCACTGATATAACTTAACTGTCTAGCAGTAAGTTTCTAGTTGTTTCTTTCTCTGCACCCCAGTGAGCGTGGGCTGTGATAACCAGTTGTACTAAACTGCATATTGTTGTCAGGAGTGCTCTGGAGCCATTGTAGATATGTTTGCTTAAGAACTAAAATGCAGTAATTGTAGTGTTGGTATATGAAAATTAAGTAAATTCATCAACTTCTTGCACTTTTTGGTAGTTCTTAGAGGTGGTTTTGTATGATTTTTAGAAAACTTATAAAATGTTTATGGTTTCTGCTCAGAAGGCTCTGGCCTTTTCTCTGAGTAAACTCATAGTTGGGTCTCATTTGTTGTGTTATTCTCCTCATTTGTTTTTTTGTAACAGTGTTAAAATATATAATGTCACTTACACGTCTAATCTTGTTTGCAGGCAGTCACAGTCAATTAGATCTTTAAACGATGGTCGCTCTGGTCATGAAGCAGGCTTAGAACTCTATCATGATCTAAGAATGTGGGGAGAGGTGCTATATTAGTAAAATCAGAATGGAAAGTCTTAATTTTTCATGTATTGATGTTTTAGCTTGAAAAAAAACTAAAGCGTATTGCCTGATGCTAAAATTTGTTACTTAATAGGTGATCTTAATAAGCAAAAAAAAAAAAACAGACAGAATGACCCCAAAAAGAGTATGTAAATTCAAGTAGACATAAAATGATGAAAAATGGCCTGAAATACTTTTGAATAGGCTTCATTTAATTTTACCTTCTATCTGCTTAGGTGCCTAAATTATTGGAGTGCAGTCTGCCAGAAGCTCTAGAATGTAAGAGATCTGTGCTCTGCATATTCAGGCTTCACAAAGCAATTTCATGCACGTAGCATAACATTGCAACAAGGACAGTCTAATGTCAGGACACGTTTATGGAAAGCACAATGCAGGCTACACTGCTTTTGGCAGCTCATAAGCCTGATATTTTGATTTTTCTTCAAATGAATGAAAGGAAGATTTGGTTTGAACAGTAGAACATGTGACTTAGCACCTTCTTTGCTAAAATTAAAAACAGGTTTTGGATATTTCATGTGACCTTGTGGTTTAAACTCTGAAAAATATGGGAAGACCTGTCTTTAGTGCCTCATTTACAAAAACTTGCTGCCAACTGCTGTAGATTCACTGGATTTGAGTAGAAATTACCAGAGCCAGTGATACATGCAGATTCAGACCTCGTACAGTCAACACATCATATTCCTGGGCTGAAAGGCATTTACGGTTATCTACATGGCAGTTTCCTTCCTTCGAAGTTGAACAAAGCATCACTAGTGCTAGTGGGAGGATAAGGTAATTAAGTGAGCACTCAGATTCTTGCATATTTATCAACCTCCTTGGGCATGGGAATTTTGCTGTGGCACAGTCAACTTGTCTATCAAGGGAAAATGAAGGAATTCAGCTAAGCTGTTGCTCCCATAACGCTATGGAGTAACCAAAAACAAGGCCACAACAATGGGATTTGGTCTTCTTTGGTACAGCGATTCCAAAGGTTTTTGCAAGATGTTCTCCCACTTGCTGTTGGAGTGTGGGCTTGTTGAGATGTACAATAGATAAACATACAACAGCAACTAAGTGCTGTCTGTGGTCAGAACTTGCAGAGAATACTTGAATGAGCTCAATACTGTAACCCAGACAGGAGCTTAACCAGCTCCTGTTACGCACAGCTGTCACCACTGAAGGGGTTTTAGTGAAGCTAAGTGAAGTCAGAAGCTTTAATCTTGTGTTGCAACTGAATACTGAAACACATACTACTTTCTGTTGTCTCTCTTGGGTTTGTTTTTCTTTTTATTCCTTTGGCAGTAGGATGAAAGACCTTTTTTGCATTTACTATCAGGGTCAGAATCAAAACTGCATTTCAAGAGTCCGTAATCTTTTGGACTTTCTCATATATTTTTATTTTTCTAATCTTGTCATGATTTTACCAATCACAGAAAGGATGAAGTGGTGCAAAGATAACATCATGTATCTTCCTCCTACCCTGAGATAGCATGTTAAACCATTATTATAGAGATAAATGAATAGCACATGTGGCTGAAGATGTCCTGAAAGCTTCCACAGAAAGATTCACAAGAACTTTTCCTTTTAGCAGCAGAAACTGTTGGGTGATAGTTGCCAGTGAAAGTCCATGTCTCTGTCTGGCTCAGTATTTCATAGCTTGACCTAACCGATGAAGGGATGTTACTCCTGAGCACACTCAGGGAGTACTGTGCTGCAATTTAAAAAGTCACATATATGGCAAAAGAGTGCATGCTGCTATCCCATAATCTAAAAAAGGAGTAGTATGGAGCAGGTGTGCTGTGAACACTTGTACATGCTTGAAAAAAATCAAATGCTTGCTTCTGGTTTTAACTTTTTAATGAAATGGGGCCAAAAAGCAACCCCAGAAAGATGTTTGTTTACAAACACTTCAGTGGACTCACTTTCTCTTTCTTAAAGAGCCTCCCAGGAGTTCCTGCCAACTGGAGTAATTATCTGCATGCTCAGAACAGGTGATAATGACTTGTTTTTATACAATGCTTTTCATGCCAGAAGACACCAGAGCATTTTACAGGCCATGGGCTGGACCAGGCAGCGCGCTTAGCCCCACTCAGTGAGAAGACTTTTGCAGTCTCGTAGGTAGTGCTGATTCCGTGACCTAGCACTTGTGTCACCCCTACTCTTGCAGGACTTTTTATGTCATTGCTTTCCCCAAGACTATGAGAGTATTGAGCAGAGTAAGCTGAAGGGCAGTGTTTCTCAGACTCATGAAAGCAATGAGGAAGATTCTTCTTACAGTACTCCCTGAGCAAATATTTCTCATTGCATCCAGATTTTGTGTGTGGTTGGCGGGAATACCTTTGTGTGAGTGAGAACATAAGCTGCTCCCCTTATTGCTTGGATGTAAAACATGTCAGAGCATAGCCACATCTCACAGTGTAGGGCAAGGAAAAGAAGAATACCAAAAGGGCTTAAGTTGCAGGGGAAGGTCAGAAAAGCTAGGTGAACTCCCCTCTCACTAGAATGCACTTGAGACATTTGTTGCCATGGTTAAAACCTGTGTGCTATAATTGTGTTCTCACTTTTCCACCAAGAATCTTGGGAACAAAAAGAGAGCCCCAGGAAATCTGAGTGAAATGTGTAGAGCACAAAAGGAGCCACAGTTCTTCATAACACCTCTTGCCAGGAAATCATTTTCACATATTGGGCATCCACACAGTCCTATGGAGTACTAAAAGGAAACATCTGCTACTTGCCCATATGGTCTGCTTCCAAACACAAATGGCAAATAGTCTGTAGAAAATAGTAATGGCCAGGTTTAATTACACTGCATGCAGAACTGGACCAAGGGAAGGCAAGCCTCTTCTACTCTTTTCATCTCAAACACATTAGTATGTCAATGCTTTACAAAGAGCATGGACAACCAGCACAATCAAGAATTTTTTTGAGTGAAAAAGAAGCACTTGGAAGCTTCATCAGAGGCTTGATAAAAAAATTGACTGTGACGTAATGCTGGAAAAATAGAGTTTGGCAATACTAACAATTTAAATATAAATTAAAATACATTTAGGGGACAACTAGGAAGCATGTACAGTATGTTTGGGGAAGATAAAGCCATTTTTCCTGTTGTTTTCTAAGTTAAAATCAAAGCAGAGGAGTGGTTGAATGGGGGAAGAAGTAATTTAAAAGAACATAGTTGTGTCTGTACTAACTCAATGCTGGGTGATGAGCAATGCTGCCAGTGCTCAGAGTTGCAGAGCAGTGAGTGAACACAATCATCCCCTTTCTGGGATTCCTACTTGGCAAACTGTAAAGATGACAGTTTTCTGTTTCACATAGCCCAGAATCAGTGCCATCAGATGAAGAGCTGCCTGTGTGTGTTAGTTTAGAGCATGGGCAGATGGCTGGAAAGGCCAGGGCTGGTATTGCTTTACACTGAACAGAGTTCCTGTGCTGTTTCTCTCTGTGTTTCCAGGGAGTCCTCATTAGCTTTCTCTCTGTGTCTGTCCGCCAGCTGACCTTTGGTAGTGCTTATGCCTCTAAAGTACAGATTTTCAAATTCTCTTGCAGTTCATTCTGATATTTGTTTGCCCATCAGTCACACAATCCAGTCCATAATCTTGCTAGTGCAGAGAAGGAAAAAAAGCTCTCCCAAGCATTTAAGTTCCCTCAGGCCCAGTTGGGATTTCAGGTCTGGTGTTCACCTTCAAAGACCAGTGCTTTTACCAAGGACCGTGGGCCCTGCCCCCACTGCCTGGGAGGTCTGGGAGGACCTGATCCAACAGGTCTGGCCTCAGGTTGGCTACTTGTCTGTGGAGCTGCAGCACCGTGAGAGGGGCTTGTGCTTGCTCCCTTGCAACCTCCAGCAGTTTGGGATTACCCTTGCTGTGTATTAGTGGAGAGAACAGATGGAGCTCATGAAACTGGGTGGGGGAGGCTGTTAGGTTTCAATGGGATACTTAATGTTCCCCTTCTGGCCCCTTTGTGTTTTACAGATACTTGTTTTATTCCCATATTTTTTACTAAGCTTGTGAAGACAGATTACATAGTTGAAATCCGAAGGTGGATTACACTGTCTCTTAACCTGCTGTTCATACTTTATAGCTTTGGGTCTCCCCTCTTTCCTCCCGGTCAGTCAATAGGCGTGTTCATCGTCCTCAGTAGAAGACAAGCACGTGTGCTTTTTGGGGCCATGGAGGTAGATTGTTGCTTTTGTGAATGTCATTGTGGATGAAAAGTTAATATATCCTTTCTAATCTCGTTACTTTCTGACTTAGGAGAAATCTAACTTATTATACACATATACACACATTGCCTTGCCAAAGTGTGTTTAGGCTGAAATGTATAAAGCCAGTAGATACTCAGATACCTCAGTAGGCGGATCAGAACTGAGACTCAAATAGGAAAGAAATACTTTACAAATTTGTGTAAAAACATGCGGTATGCTAACAAGCCATGGTACAACTCATCATTACAGTTGTTAAAACAATGCCAAATCCTGAGGTGATGCCTTCATTTCTAAATAAATAAAAATAGAAGTGTTCTTTCAGGAAAAGATTTTTCATATCAGTTTTAAGCTCAAACAAGTTTTTATGATCAGGCAATAAATTTCTAATTGTTTGTAAAGAGATCTTGAAAGAAAATGCAAATAGACCTTTAATATGTTGGCTTTACCAGACCCCACTGTGCTAGCTGGCTGCTAAAGAGAACAATATTAGTGAAGGTAGATAAAGAATAACACAAACTTGAATAGCTAGAAGCCTTCGACATTTTTACTTTTTCCAGATGGTACACTGCAGAGAGAAGGATTTCGGTGAAATTGATTTATTCTGTCTTTTGTTTATCTGCTTATTGCCGGACTGTATTTGTGGTCAGAATGAAAATTTGTGTAATCTGGTTTGCTGTGTAAACATTGTGCATGTGCTTAATACAGTGATCAAATAACAACCTTCAAGCACCATAAACATTTAAATACTATTGAGCTAATACTGGAAGAATATCATTTACTGAGACGTTGCAAAATATGTAACGTAACAACAACTTTTCCTACAGATTTATTAATATAAAGAAAACTTGGAGTATAATTTCTCCAGTTACAAAATTAGCATAGTTATTCAGTAATCCTATAAAGCTTGTAATCATCCATTACAGGTGATTGGGCTTTATATTTATGTACTCCTCACATCATTTTGGTTGCTTGTGCTGGAAGTTTTACAGGGACAGTTCTGGTTTTTGGACTGAGGTGGGGGATTGTTTTGTGAAATACACAATTGGCTTAGGGATTCTTATCAGTTGTCTTTTCACCCCACGTGTGGGTCAAATATGTTCATTCTAGAAGGGAAACGTGTACATGAAATAAGGCATAATGCTTAAAGACCAGCACTGAGCTTATCAGGACTGTCCCATGAATTTGTATGTAATCTTAGTTCAGATGTAGCAGAGGCAGTGACAGTACTAATGTCCCTCAAACTTGCTCAAGTTTGTCTGCAGATTGTTAACCAGTACAACTTTTAGGAGCTACTAGGGTCTGTTCCAAAGCCCACTGACAGAGCAAAGTCAGTGGAGAATGGTGTGTTGTATTTTTTTTAAGCCTAAGCTGTCAAACTGTGTCCCATAACTAACTCCCTTCCTCATCAAAAGGACTCAAATTGTACTTCAGTGTTCCGGTGTCTCACATGCTGAACCAGATGCCAGCGGTGCTCATGAAAAAGTAGCTCTTTCCCCCTTCCAGATGAAGAGCTCTGCTGCAGTCGTTCAGAATGCCACAGCTGACTGGGTCTTCATCAGTCTCCAAAACAACATTCATCCTCAAACTATACACGAAGCTGGTTCAGGGGAGAGTGAAGCTTATTAAACAACTCAAGGAGAAAATTGACATTTTGGGGGGGTTAACAGGATTTTGAAAGGACTCATTTGAATTGCACTCTTAACAGTAACCTCTGTGCCATGCAGCTGTGGCTTACCTTTGTGAGTTGTGTCAGCATGTTTGCCTCCATGTCAGCTTGGTCTTTTTATTTCCCCGTCTCTTCAGGCACAATAGGTTTATCATAATGCCTAGAAGAGGCAGAAGGAAAGAGAAGATTCTGGTCATCTGGAACCCTTCTGATTCTCATCAGTAAAGCTATAAATCAGCCAGCCTGGCAATCTGAAGCAGCTTTTCTGAAGAGGCACTAATAACTTTAATCATTTTAGTGGGATTTTGAGGTATTGCAGCTGACTGAAAATATCTTTTCTTTTTCACTGTGCAAGCACTAAATTTCATGCAGTAAACTAGAGAAAGATTAATTTGTTTCCACTAATGTCAGAACAAATTCTGAATTTGTTCTGAGTATGAAACTGTGAAATAAGGCAGCTGTCAGCATAATTTACCCCATCACTGCTGTGCCGGCATCGCAGTTTGGCATTTGCAGCACTTTTGCCACTGTATGCTAGTGTGAATTCTGCCAGCCTGCGTAAGTCCAAGGCACAAGTACTGTCCGTTTAACCAGGAATAGGACACTTATGCTCTTACCTTCAGAATGGCTGTAGTAAAATGAATCCCAGAGAGCTGCTATCTCTCCTGATGCATCTCTCTACAGCATGAGCACCGGCTGTGTCCTGGCCCCATTTGCTTGTCCTGTGTTAAGCCTCTGCCTTGCTGTGTTCCTTCAACAAAATTGTCTCCTTCCTGAACCTCACCTCAAAATTTCATCTGGATATTAAACCCAAGCAGTGCTGAATCCTGTGCTCCAAACTACAGATAATCACCTGCAGTGAACAATGATACAATGCTGATAGCTAGAGTTTGATACCCAGGCCCTGATACTGAAAAAGTGAGGGGTAAGAGAAGAACAGAATCGGTCCTTTCAGGAGAGAGGTGTGGTAAAGGGAGACAGAAAAGAAAAAGAGGTAGTGATACTCTGTTTTGGCTCCGGCATCGGTCACGGAGTATAAGACTCACTTGATTCAGGCCTGTCTTTGAGCCTGGTCAATGGGAGAGGAGATCTGAGTCTCAGTATTTGCTCCAGTGAGTGTTATAAATTTATTATAAAAAGCTGAACACCTGTAACAGAACTGACAAATACTACTACAGCAGAGGATCCTATGGACTGGTGATTAGGGCATGGATTCAGGTAGATTCAGAGAGGGAAGTGGTGGCACCGAGTTGTGTGTTTGTCACGGGAGTCTCAAATGGTATGTGGAATATACTCAAGTGCTGATGTTGGAGGGAAAGAGAAGGGATGGCTTCCATAGAAGAACCAAGAGAAACAGCATAGCTAGAGAGGAAGGAATTAGCAGAACATTTTCCCTGAGGTGTCTTTAGATCTGAAATGCATTCAATTCCTTGCTCTGCTAGAGCCCAAATCCGGTGGTGTGTGAGTGTGCGAAAAGTTCCTATAGCACTCGGTATCCGATTCTCCACAGCACACCAATGGCTGCTGGCTGTGCACTGGAATGTACCACCTTGATACAACATTTTGATATCAAGTGAGCGCTGAGGAGCATTGAAAGAAAATGCATTCCCAGTAGGTATTGTTGAGCTGAGGTTTGAGTAGTTCTAGCTAGCACTGTCATCTGATCATGACCATCCTACTGAGGCTGAGTAGGGCATTATTCCAGAAAATACACTGCAAACAGTTAAACTTCTTATTAAGTTAAGAAGCTGTTGAGCTGTCTGAGCTTCATGTGAAAACAGTGGGATCTTAGCAGGAACAAGAGACAAGATTCGATCCATTGTTTTTTCCATAGTGTTCTTTTCTCCTTCTATATGCTAGCATTTAGCTTTCTTTTTGTAATTGTTTTGTCTTTCTTCTTTTTTTTTTATTTCCAGTCCAGTTTTCCAGCTTTCTGTTGTTTTCTTGTGTCCATAACTTTGCCAAGCTCTTGTTGGAGGAGGATTTGGTCAGTTTTGCACTGCAGTGCTCTATGTGACTAGAAAGGAATCTAATTGATTCCTGCTCTATTTCCTTAATACTTGACCCTTACGTGAACTAAGAAGAAACGTGGCATTACCTAGCACTAGTTGGCCTATGACATTTCTAAAGAAATGTTAATTTCCCCCATTATTCTATGACATATGGTAGTTCATGATTTCTAAGCTGAGAAATGTGGCTGTACGCTTCAAGGTGAGAATTAGTGTGTTCCTTTCCTTTTGTTGAGAGAGAGTCAGTCCATATCCTCAGCTGGTGTAAGTTAGTAGAGCTGCATTATCTTCAGGGAAGGGCAACCCCATGAAGATCTGTCCATTAAAGAAACTTAGTTTATCACATTGACTAGTCTCATATTGACAAAGGCACCAAACACTTTTTCTCTTGTTTTATTTGTTAGTTTTCCCATTGTTAGTTTGTAGCTACAAGGGAAGTACTCAGGTGGTTGTTCTCCACCAAATTCGTCAGAGTCCTGGCCTCTACTACTACAACATCCAAATGCTTTCCTGAAATGTTAATCAGAGACCACACTAAAACATTAGGATTGGAAAACTGTCTAGTAACAGATGAGATCTGACTATAAAATATGATAAATATAGGACTGCTATGGCCTTGTTCCCATTCTGATATTAAAAGTGTTTTTATTTGGCATCAAAATGAAATGTTCAGGGCCAAGCAGTTTAGCAAGAATCTGTTGTTGGAGAGGGGAGAGGACGGTCATGGAATGAACTGGGCCAAAACACAGTTCTGATGAGCTCTGCTGTTACGAGCTTGTTGTTTGAATATTTTTTCCAGGCAAGTTTATATTTGTATAACCTGTGTAGTACGCTAGGTTTTTTAAATTTAGGAGAAAATGCTGAAGACTATTAAAATCTCTTTTTTGTGGAGGGTAGAAACAGGTGAAACAAGACTCATTTCAGCCACCTGCTGTGAAAGCTGAGGAAGTTTATTATACCATGTAGTTACAAAAGTTAATTGAAAATAGATTAATTCTGAAAAGCTATTGCTATTTAGATTAGCAAGCTGGAATTATCGCCTGCCTATTTGGAATCCAAGCTTAATGCTTTTGCCTGGAGAATATTGAGGGCCAACTGGAACAAGTGTGTCCTTTCACCGTAAGTGCATGCCTCTTAACTGATTTGCTCTACCGTAAAAAAACCCTGCTGTTTTATTTCCTCTGGTGTGTAGGTTACACTAAATTGATCTGGCAGGCCAAAACAATATTTTTAATCTTGTTTATATGTCTGAAACAGAAAAATGTGTTATGCTGCAATTTTATTGTCTTGCTGCCTCCTTTGCCATCAGCCTGCTGCTTCGTTCCTTCTCTGTTGGCTGTTGGGAAGCAGTGTAAAGGCAGTAGCCTCTCCTCCTCGAAAGGTGGCATGGTCAATTGGTAAAAGCCGGAGGCAGGACTCTGCAGAACTTCTGATGCAAACCTCCTGTATGAGCTTGGTTAATTTATGGGAAGATTTCAAGGAAGGCTGCATGGCACTTGAACACATTTTAGCTGGTAAATTTGTGGTTGAGTCAGTGGTATGTCTGCCATGTGTTCCACACGCTGCCTGCTCCCTAATCTTTCCCTGTTTTAGTTAGCAACCTGTCAGTCCTTCTCTCCTCTGTAAGTCTTCTGTCTTTGATTGCTGCCCGCTGAACTCTGTAGGGTCTTTCCTTTCTTGTGAAGGGAATTCTAGACAATTGTTTTGTTCTTGAGTTTTCTGTAACATCTTCCTTCTGATGGAAGCTAGTTCATATATAACTCAGTGTCTTCACTGAATACAAAATCTCACGTTTAAGGATGATTTTACTGAAACAGTTGAGAACTCCACTCTTCCCTTGAGTGCATGCCTGGATTTACTCCTGGTGTCTGACCTAGTTTTTGCAATTTCCCCTCACCTTGCATGAGTTTACTCACTTATGCAAACGTAAACATTAACATTGGTGGTGTTTATTAAACATGAACATGACTAAGAATAATATAGTGAGGGGAAAATGGAGTGGCACACCAGAGCACTATCCACTGGACAGCATTCTGCAGGGGTGGTATTTCACTGAATGGTGGTGTTGGGTTGATGATGTGAACAGTTTACTAGACCCGCTATCAGCTCTCTGTAGACCCACCTGATTAGTTTGCACTTTGACAGCTTAAAAGCACTGGCAGGGATTGCACACCAGAGATTTGTGAAAGAGGCACGTGAGGCCTTTGGAAGGCCAGAAAGAAGTGGGACCACACCTTCCTGGTCCTGGAGAGAATCATGGAGTGGGGGTGGTGGTGAGGAAGCTGACTTGTGTTATGGAGATACACTAATGCTTATTTGCATCACAAACCCTTTTCTTGTTTACCCTGACATGTTTTGAAAGAATATCTCTACTTAAGGAAGAGAAGGACCTCTTTCCACACGGCTTTAATTCTGTTTTATTCATAATATTGCACTGAGAGCTAAGGTGTATTAAGCTGGGTAGCAGCAATGGTATATCTGGCTTAATTAGGAAAGAGACTGTTTAGTCATTTGACGATTGCTGTGCCCAGGCAGTGCTGAAGAGGTAAATCAGAGTGATTTCCACATCTGTGTAGACACATGGGCAGGCCAGTAAATCAGCATACACTGAATATCACTCATTTTTTGTAGTCGGTTTGCCTAGCTATTTCTTCAGCTTCCGTTTTTTAAGTCTTATTAATTTCAAAACTGCCCATAACTAAGACCTGAAGTCTTTGTGTAGTTATAGCTTTTGGTTTTGATGGAGTTCTTGCATGGATTAAATTATGATTTTTTTTTTTCTTTCTTTTTTTTCTTTTCTTTTTTAGCATCGTAGACAAGGAAGTGTCATTAATGGCAGAAATTGATAAAGTTAAAGAAGAAGCCAGTAAGTAAAAAAATATGCAGGGAACTTTTGGAATAGTCATGGAAACATTTGTTTTGTTTGGCAGAAAATTACACAGTACATAAATTTGGTTAGCAGCATTCCAGCATTTTTCATTGTATATGTATACAATCAAATAAGTCTTTGAACTCTGGGAGAGTTTCTGTATGGTTTCTATCTATAAGGATTGTGCACCAAAATTTCAATACTATGAAATTAAGGTAAACCCCAAGTTCATATAAAGTTAGATTTAAATGATTTATTCCTTCAACTTACTTATTAGAGCTTTTTGACCCCTCCTTTTTTTTTTTTCCTTATTTCTGTGGTTTGTCAATTACTTCATTTCTATTTCTTAATCACTGTCTTCTTGCTTATATTAAATATATGAGTTAGAATAGTGGAAATTACTAGGGGAATAGGTTATTGTGTGGCCTTGCATAGCTTTAAGGGATAGCAATCAAGCTTATGAATTAGAACAATAAAAAAATTTAAAAACAGCTGTTTACTGGAATCACTTTTCTTAATAATCTGTGGGAGTTGATATGATTCCAGACTTTCATGTCGCCTCTGGTTTTTGCATAGGTAAGGTATATATATTCTGGATTGGGAAAAAAAAACAAGATGAGCTGTGTATTAAGATACTACAATATCTGTCTTATACCTGGTCTGAGATCCAGCATTCATGGCACAGGAATCAAGGGGATGTATTTCAATAAAGAGTACTGAGCAAGAAACTGAAGAATAACCGAAGTATTGTTAGAATGATACTTTGTCTGGCAGATGAAGATATCACTGCTATACAGCATACAATCCTTTTATTGATTTGTGAATTTAAGGCCCTTCCAAAGAGGGTCACAAATATATGTAACGTTTTTGAATGCTTCATTTGCATTTAGAACTCTCACTTAGTTCACAAATGTATACTAGTAAAATTTTTATTTAAAAAAAAAAATAATCTAAATCCTCTGTTGCTAGCTAAGTCTCTTGCGGTTGTATATGTGTGGAAACTAAAAGATACGAGTTGTTACAGCAAAGACTGGTATTAGTTTGTGTTTGGAACTTTGTATGCTATCTTTGCTAGTACTAACATGAAATAGAAGTGGGCTTGGAATTCTGTGTTATTCTGGGGAGGAGTTGTGGATGGAAACATATCAGCGGCTTTTTGGTTACCTGCAGAGCCAGGTAGCTGTAATCAGCTACAGGACATGCACTCACTCCCAGGAAAACCAATGGTAAAATTCCCATTGATGTCAGCAGACATAGATCTAAGCCCTGATTGCATTTAGGAAATCCACCATCCAGGGCTGATGATATCATAGGGCCCCTTCATTAATCTTGACCAGGTATAGTAGTAATTTTTCTGGAAAGTAAACCTAATCCTTATCTACAGGCATGCAAAGTGCTGCATTTGCACATGGCAGGTTCCATTTCTCTGCTTTCATGCCAACTCCACATGTGACACTGGATGGTCTCTGTACCTGTCTTTAACAATATAGCTTCTGCTGTCTTTCAAGGCTGTTGAAGGCTTCTAAAGTGCCTTCAGAACTGTAGGCAGAAAGTTGTTATAGGACTGTAACATGCTAACAAAGATTTACATTGTAATTTACATTACATTATTATTTATTTTCACATCTTTTTGCTGCACTGGAGGACTGTTTTACAGTGGGTAATCTCATTCTTACTGTCAATACTGGGAAAATTTCCAAATATGATAATTTCAGGTTGGGTGTTTTTTTAAAATGGGTATTTGGCTGACATCTCGTGGAGATAAGTGCCAGTATGAAATGAGATCATATGGTTTGGGCAGTCACTTCAGCAAACAGGATGTTGACCTTGGGGAGAAGCAATATTAGTACTACCTAGAATAAGCAATAAAGCAAAACTATTGGACAAAGTAAAACAGCTAGCAAACTGTTTGTTTAATCTGATAAAGAATCCTCAGATTTATAGACTCTATTCCACAAATACTAATTTAAAAGATCAGCTAGAGAGATAGATGCACACCTGTTCTTAGCATAAGTAATAGTGTAGGCACAGGTTTACCAACAGGGCTAATGGAACTGTAGCCACCCACTGCCTTCCCTGCCCTGTGTGACACACTCTCCTCTATCATATGGTTTATGTGGTTGCTCCCACACAGCTGTACAGCCACAGCTCTGTCTCCCTATGTCTGCTGGACCATGCTGTACGTGGTGAAATACTGGAACAGGCTTCCCCAAGAGGTGGTAGATGCCTCATCCCTGGAAATATTCAAGGTCAGGTTGGACAGGTCTCTGAACAACCTGACCTAGTTAAAGATGTCCCTGTTATTGCAGGTCAGGTTGGACTAGATGACCTTTAAAGGTCTTTTCCAACCCAAACTGTTCTGTGATACTTTCAAAAGAAGGTGTCATCTGATTAAATAAATGATAATGGGTTGATAAACAAACTCTCTGTGAAATATTATTAATTCTTATCTAAAAAATGGCTTTACAAAGTATGAGCTGATTAAGTGTCTTTTCAAGTCTGCTCTGGAAATTTGAGGCAAAAGAAGGCAAAGTAGCCAAAGTCTCCACATCTGTAATGGAGTCTGTGGTCTTAGGATAGTTTGCAACTACCACTCACCCTGACTGTAGGCATAAGCTCTAGTCAAAAGATTGTGATGGTTATTATTTCACATTTTGATGCTATCTTTCCTTGCTGCCTTACGTGCTGATCCCACTAGCCAATTAATCAGTTGCTGGGTTTGCATTGAGTCACTATGTAGGTAATAGAGTTTGCACATATTTAATTTTAAATTGTAATGTTGCATTATCCTGCGTGTAAGTGGACCATTGCTTTGTGGTTCATGGTTAGTCTTTTCCTATAAAAACATAACTATTCACCCCTTCCTTATATAAAGTATGCAAGATAGGCAGTAGTGAATATTTAGTATTTTTTCATAAAAACTGCTGGCCTTCGTAATACTGCTTTGCCGTAGAAACGGCAACTGTGTATATCCTGTACTTGAAAGCAAAATTGCAATGCCAGGGATTTAATGTAAACTATATATAAACAGATTTTTTTTCAGAGGAACTGAAATGCCCCTGTGTAAATAAAATAAAGCGTGTCTTCAGAAACAGCCTGTTGACTTAATGTAATGCTTCTTTCCATGTCTTCATGGAAGGCTCCCTGATTTTGTGCTTAAAGATAAAGCCCTGGAAAACTCAAAGCAACATGTCTCTGCCCCTGTTCGTATAAATGTTGAAGGACTGGCTTAACTTTGATTTTCTGACAGCTATCCCATTTCAAGATCTTTTTCAGTGTTAGGCAGTTCAGTTAAATACGCTGGTGGACTTAATCTGTGCCAGCAGCACATTGGAAGTCAGTTGAAGTCAGGGGTCCGAGATGTGTGTGTTTGTCTCACATGTGATGTACAGTGCTAATGCCCAAAGAGTAATGATTTACGAAGCAATTTACCTTCCTAGCATTAATTATTGGCTATTGATATTTGGCAGTGGAAATCCTGACTGCTCGGCAGAAGAAAGCTGAGGAGCTGAAGAGGCTGACAGACCTAGCCAGTCAGATGGCTGAAGCACAACTGTCTGAACTCAGGGCTGAAATTAAGGTCAGGCGTTCACTTCGGTTTGGGTATTTTAGCTGTTTGCGTAAATTCCAGGAAAGAGTTGTCACATTAACATGCCAGGCTGTTCATTCCTGCTATGGGCCAAAGGCAACTAGCTTTCCAAGGGGAAAGCATACCACCTTAAGCATTATAGCACCTCTGAGTAGTGTACCCGTGCTCCCAGAGAAGTGTAAGCTATCCCCTCATAAGTGGAGCAGTGGGAACTTTTGCTGTTTGTGTATCATTTGTGAGACTTAACAAGTAAACTTGATAGCTTCAGGTTCAGTGATCAAACACATATACTCTGATGAAATGACCCACTTCCCAAGTGGGAGAGGGATCTACCCATCTCTGGGCTGTGAGACATGTAATTTGGTAAGAATGGGAAAATACTTGGTTCTGCACAGAGATCCTGTCTATAGGGCAGGGTCAAGAGTTTGCTGAGCCCTAAAGTGAACTTAGGATATTGACTGGTTTCTGTACCATCCATATAGTCTTTTGCTCAGAATGCAAATCACTGTCAACTTGTCTGTATTTTTGCAGCACTTTGTGAGTGAACGGAAATACGATGAAGAGCTGGGCAGGTCTGCCCGATTTTCCTGTGATACGGAACAGCTGAAGACCCAAATTCAGCTCTGTGGAGAAAGTAAGTGCTGGTGATTTCTCACACCGAAGTCCTCAGAACATAGTGTTCCACATACTTGTTCAGGAAATGCCAGCAGAAATAACATCGTGTGTACTGCCAGTCTGTGTGTGTGTGCAGCAAGCCTGACATGAATGTGGTGTTGGTGTGTCTGGATGCAGTAGGCTTGCTGAACACACACAAGTCAACTTTACGGTGTGCGACATGTTAGACTCACTGTACGTGTGCTGCACAGTCCATCTGCGTGTGCACAGCACCCTCTTTGTCAGAGACTTCCAGGTATTACTCAGATCAGTTGGAGTTTTCCATCTAAACAGGATTTCCAAGTGCCATTAAAAGTCAGCTCTGGGGAACTCTCAAATTCAGAAATTTGTGAATAACTAGTAAACCGGAAGCTTCACTGCGTGAGCCTAATGTTATGAGACCAGTTGAGATCTCTTCTGCTAGGAAGTAACTCCCCAGCTTTGGAACAGAATTCACTGGGTTTTTCAGGAGCTAATGGCACTCCCAAATGTTTTTGTTTCCAAATCATCTGCCCTTCTGCTTGGAAATTCAGGTTCATTTTCTGCTCCAAGTATGATGTCCCTGTTGCAAAATACAAGACAGCCTATTTCTCATCTTTGTCATGGTTTTTTTCCCCCCAAAAAAGGAAATGCTATAATGCTTTGCCCCAAATGTTACCCTGTCCCATGATATCCCTTCAGTACCATCACTTAGGAGAAAAACTGCTAACACAACACTGAACTAGCACCTCTTGGAGGAAGGAAGACAATTTCAGGAAAAAAAATAATGTTTTCAAGGAGTTACTAGAAGTAATAAAAAGAAAAAATATCACACGATCTGCCAATAACATCCTCTGACTGCACAGCTAAAGAACTGACTCCTTTGAGGCATAACCAGTTTAATTCATTAGACCCTAAGAATCCTGTCTCTCATTGAAGCCAACACAGGATGTTTCAAAAGAAGGTGTAAGCTTCTCAGTAATGCATCTAATTGTTCACGGTCGCCTCATAGACTCTATCTCATACCCTGAAGCTGAAGAGATTGAGAATTCTGTAAAGATTTCCTGACTAATACAACCACAGCTGCCTTTGGTACAATCATAGACATTTTCTTAAACTCATTGAACTATTTTGCTAAATAACTTCCAGCTGCAGTTCATTCTGCAAGTTAATGATACCTAATTTCAGTAAAGCATTACTTAAGCATAGTTTGATACTGTTGAAATCAGGCCAGTGAAGTCAAAAGAACAGCTATTGGCAGGGAAGCAGTGCCATCTTACCAATGACTGATAGTGCACTGGCTGCCTCTAATCTGCCCTCAGTGACCTTAGATGAGCAACTCATGCTGTTGGCATGTCTTTGATAAGAGCTCTTCAGTGCAAAAGATGTTCCTGTTTGGAGCATCTCACAATGAGGCCCCTACCCTACTAGGAGTTGCAAGTACCCCTCAACAGAGACTATACCAGGCGTATACCTAAAAACAGCCACTATTGAGGGCTTTAACAAAAGCAATAACCAAAACCACAGAGCTTGTGCAATGGAAGTCATGTTCTAGCATGAGAAGGTGGTAGGCAGCATCACGATGAAGGACAGGAAGAAGCAAAATTAATTGGAGTGACATATACCCAGAATACCTGCTGGTGGG
The DNA here is from genome assembly GCA_002844005.1 of Limosa lapponica baueri. Taxonomy (NCBI): domain Eukaryota; kingdom Metazoa; phylum Chordata; class Aves; order Charadriiformes; family Scolopacidae; genus Limosa; species Limosa lapponica. The sequence continues at coordinate 1,059,464 of KZ505656.1, forward strand.
TTGTACCCCTTCCTTGTACATCTTTTTTGTCAAAAATACATTTTTATGGCACACATCTGGATTTTTATATGGGCTTGCATGTACAGCAATCTGTTTTAGACGAGAGAGCACTAGAATTCAGTGACAGCCAGCCTCACTGAACTTTTAGGACAGAAAATTCAGTTTGTTGTGCAGATCATTGCATTGTTTTTCTGAAGAGGACACCTAGTGGGAGAAATAGCTGATGTTGGCATAAATGAAAAGAGCCTCAAAAAAAGCCTAACAGATGATGCTCAGTTGCTAAAATTATTTTGCATCGTCTTTCTCTGTACTAAAAGTGAACAAATAGAAGTACCTCTTAAATAAAACAACAGGTGGCTCACTGAAGTGAGCTTCGGGTTGGTCATCTGTACCAGAAGGAAACAGGAAAATCCCATAATCAGAACAGCAGATTAAGATCAGTAACTTTACTTCAGTAGCCTCAGAGTCCTCTTGGAAACTGCTTAGAGGCCATTATACAGAAACAGGCAGCTTGAATACCTTGTGGAAATGCAGAGAGGTAGGAATCAAGGATTTGTTTGGTGCGTTTCACATCCAGGCATGGAAATGGTTAAGAAATCAGGCAGTCTGAAAACACTAAGAGGTAAGGAGCAGGAATATACTGAGATGAGCAATAGTGGTTCCTGATGGTGCCAACTGCCACGACCTACATGAAGTGGATGAGTGCACTGCATTCAGTTCCAGTTTTTATAGATATCCATGGTACAGAAGAACCTTTGTTAACCATGTCCTTAGAGTAAAAGGCACTAGACTTTTTTTTTTTTTTCCTTCTGCTTAAAAAATACTTAGACGTACTAAGGAAGCTTTCATGGCTATTACCTGTGTTGTAGCTAGTGCATATATAGACAGCAAATATCAGCCTCTTTAGCCTTCCATGATCAAAGAATAATTTGGAATCAAGTAGTCTGTGGTGTCTGCAGGCACAACTTCCTTTGACCTCAAGCAGTCGAGAGAGTTACTGGCGTAACACTCAGTTCCTTCTCCTCTTTCTTCCTCTGTTGCCTGAAGACTCCCGTTAGGAGCATTACTGATAGGGCAGCAGTGCGTGGGGCAGCCCTGACAGCACATGTGTTCAGCTCAACTGGTTAAAAGTTCACAAGCAAACCAATAGGTGCCAGGAATTTTGGAAAGCTTGCTTGGATGAGCAGAGCCTAGCCTTCTGCCAGGCTCCTTCCAGTTTTAGCGCAGTTCCACCACGTTGGCTCTTTTGTCTCCAGAAGTGCTTCACAATGAGGCAGTTTCACAGAAGTAAAACGCTATGATCTATTATCTGTAGTAAAGCTAGAACGATGCTACTAAATGAACTGTAAGCAGAGTAAGAATACAACCCTGTGTTTAGATGTTGATCATTTAACTGATAACACAGAACACTTTTTTTTTTCCCATAGTTTCTCACCCAAAGAACAACTATTCCTCAAGAACACCATGTAGTTCAGTGCTGTCTTCTATAACCTCGCATGTAACAACTGGCAAGCACAATACGCACACACGGAAGTCCTCCAAGAACTCTGATAACAAAACAGCCAGCACTAAAGTACAAGGTCATCTTTCTTCCAGTCCTACAGAATCTTCTTCCCAAGGAATCCCGACAAACAAGCAGGTAAGAAACCAGTTATGAACGAAACTAAATTAGTTCCAAAATCTCAGAAAAATATGCAGTATTGAAAGTTGTTAATACGAAATCAAATACTGGTTTTGCAGTCCACATATTTAATTAATAATTTTTGAAAATACGCAAATATGTATTTTCCAGCTTCATTTTCAAGGCAGTGTGAACATACAAGGTAGAAATGCCATACCGGCAAAGACCACTGTCTGACGTTCAGAAGTGACTAGTGGCAGTTAATAGACTGAAAAAGAAAAGCCCTCCATAATAGCTAATTGCTCTACATGCTACAACTGAGAAGCATTTTTTCCTGATCCTTGACAAACGATCAGTTGATGTGCTGTTGAAGCATGATTATTAGATAGACTTTGAAAGTGGAATCCTGCCAGGTTTAAAAGCATATTACTTCAGAAGCTGTATAATACAGCTTATGGTATTGTGCTACACTGCTAGCTGTTTTGTTATAAGAGCACCTTAGAATGTCCTTGTACTGTTCTGCTTAGGTAAAGCTGCCACTGAAGTTGGTTTGAATTTTGTCCAGTAGGGATTTTAGGCTCAAGTAGTTGCCTGAAGGGAAAGGTAGGAGCATTACGTTATGTCAGTGCATGTGGCATGGAATCAGCTGTCCCAGGCAGTCACGCAAATAAAGCAATTCAGCCACTTCCTACGAAGGATCAAAGCTTCCTCTGAGCAAGATATTGCAATGGACATCTTTCCCACTATGTGGATTCTTAACTTGACTTTAATTCACATGTGAATTTCTGTTCTTCCGCAGTCTTGCTGTAGTATTTACACAATACTTTACAAGAAACATATGCTTGCGATTTTGTAAAAAATCGGTCAGCATCAAGTTCTTCAGTGCTTCTTAACTGCTGCTGTTGAGACATCTAGTATTTCATCCCCTTTTCTGTATTCTCTTGAATCATGGCAGATTTTAATTTGGCGTCAGTGGTGAACCTGCCATCTCTATTTCCAGGCTACTCAGATGTAGCGTGCTACTCATAGTTCAGTTTTTAAGTGTAATAAAGAGAGAGCTCCAGCAACAATCAAAACTGTAGAGTGTTTTCCCTCTCCTAGTTACACTGAAAATTTTATTTTGCAATTTTGGTTAATTCTCACTGCTGTATTTCTTGTCCTCTTGGAAGGATTCAGATAACCTAACAGTTATCCAATTTCTTTCTGGGTAGAATGGGCCTTCTAACCAGAGGCGAAGATTCAACCCACAGCACCAAAACATCCGGCTGAATGGATCTCTGAAGTCACAAGCTGCCAGTAATGAGGCAGATCAAAATAATGTAAAGAGCGGTTCCAGGTCTGAACACAGAAGACAGCAGCATAACAGCTTCAGATCTAAAAATAAAGGAGCTATGAAAAATCAAGACCAATCCACAGCTACAAGGACCACAGAGAATCCAACACATTCAGAAAAGACCCGACGAAAGCATCATACACCAGACACCGCGCATCACAGGCCTTTCCAAGGCAGTGTCGGCAGGGTGTCGCAATGCAATTTATGTCCTGCGAGGATGGAGGTCTCTGCTGACGCCACTGTTCTTTCAGTGCCAGCTGTGACTTTAGTGGCTTAAAATGTCACGGTGACAGCAGGCAGAGAAATTTTAATCTCTTCATTTTAGTTTCTTGCTCGAGATGCTTGTTGGTGAAGAAAATAAGTCAGAACATAGTCATTTTAAATCTGTTGCTGCTTAAAACTTGTCGGTATCTTTATTACTTACTAATTATCAAAATCAATTCATCCTTTCAAGGCTTTGCCCAATACGTTCACAGTTATTTTGTCATGACAGTACAGAATCTTACCAAAGCAGCATTTACTTCTTAGAAAAATTAAATCTAGATTGGAAAAATAATTTTATAATTAAATTCATAATAGCAAAAATCTGTTGTAGATATGTGGATATACCACATTATTGTTTTCTAGAGCAGCCTGTGTTAGAAGGATCCCAGGAAGTCCGTATGCTGTGATCTGCAATGAAATCAGATAATCTTGTAGAATTTTTCAGCAAATCTCTATACACCTCTCTCTTTCTGTGTGTGTATACACACGTACATGCATGCACACTGTATACGCAGAGAATGTTGTTATATACAAGAACATTTGAAAAAGCAGTACATTTGATTTTAGCTTATTATTCCATAATCTGAGATCTTTAAATTCAAATATAAATTGTATTAAATGTATTACATATTGGTATTTTTCATTGACAAACTATTTTTATGAGGCTGAGGAAAAATGCTCATTTCTTAAGTTCTGAATGTATATAGTCATGGCACAACCCTATTCTCCATCCTTTTAAGCCACTTTTCTATGACTAGTTGGATTTATTTTTTTGCATATGAAAAATTGCAGGTGTTCTAGACTTGAATCCGATTTATTTTTCTATATTTTTGCTGTAGGAACCATCTGTCCATAACGAGAGCTACAACTAATAAATTTGTTACAGCGACATGCAGCAGAATGTGGAGGTACATATTTGAGCAGATACTCCATCCTTCAGAATTTTCTATTAAAATAAAAATCTTACTTAGTCTTAATGTTCTGATTCTGTATTTCAGAAAACCTGTTTCTTCAAAAAAATTAAAATCTTCTTTCTAAAATATTCTGATGTTTGCTGCTTTGCAGTGCCTAACCTTTGTGACCTTACTCAAGTTGTATTTGCTTAATTCACCTGGTATCAGTGAGAGGCTTTCAGCTGAGTTTGGATTGGACCAGGCTTTTGATTTTAGCTCAATTCTGATGCCACAAGTGCATGGAAGAGCCCCTTCCCATGAGAGCCACCTCCATCCTGGACATACTTTTAATATATTTATTGTTTAACATAGTAAGGTGTCAGAATCCAGACCTGGCATCAAGTGAACTAGTGGCCTAAGTGTCAGAATCAGAAAGGTGGAAAAGGTCAGTAAGACTGACCTCCCACTGAGGTCAGTAAGAGCTTGAGTGTCTTTAAAAGTTGATTGCTAGGTTCTTGTTTACTACTGCTTTTTGCCAGTTTCCTCTGCCTTATTTCTGTTAGCTGACTGCACGCTTCCTTGGTAGCGACTGGTTGACTTTTCCTCCGTGGCTCTTGAAAAATAATCTCAAAGTGTACAGTGAGGTGCATTCCTTATGGGCGATTTTGATTATTTTTATTTCTCTTGATATCTGTATACTGTTTTCCACCTGTGAATATTGGAAGACCTGATTCTAAAAGGCAAATAACTCATCTTCATCTGGAAGAATGGTGAAAGAAAAATGAACGTGCATAGGTAAACGCTTGCTTTCTTAGCATTGCAAGCATTGCTTCCATCCTAGTTAATTACCTATCGTGCTTTTAAGCCTAATGTTTTCAGTAAATGGAACTGGAATTCCAGAATCTGTGTGTGCACACCCGTCAGGTAGCTTTTAAAAATTTGTCTGCTGCCTCACAGTTTTTTATCTGCTGTGACCTCACTGTAAGAGATGTAATTATAATTTCCATGCAGATATTACACAGGAATGCTATTATATTGTCCTTACATAATTTGTGAAATGTATTATGTCTCTTCTTGTAACCCCTCCTAAAAAAAAAGAAAATCTAACTTATCTATAGTGACTTCTACTCCTTATAGCTTCTCCGCTTGACAGGAGTAATGCAAGTTACTTTGTTCCGTAAGCCAGCTTCTCACAAGCAGGCTTCCGCAGATAAATAAAATGTGTGACAGAAGTCATAGCTCAGCACAACAGGAGCACCTTGCACCCTTCAGTACAGCTCACCTTCGATGTGCTGGAGGGTCAGTGCGTGACAGACGCAGGACTAACAGGTGAGAGACACCATTTCTCTTCAGACCGTGGTGCAAACACATTTTCTTTGAGAGGTGCAAGCGTGGGTTTGCTTGGGCTGGGGAGCGGGCTGGTTGCGGGCAGGCTGCAGCCTGAGCAGCGCAGCAGCGTGGTTCAGTGTTGCAGCGGGTGTTTTAGCTACGTGACGTGGCGGTGCTCTGAAGTGTAGCTGTGTCAGAACGGTGTCTCTTCACCTTTCATTTCTTGTGTGTCTGTATGCTGGGAATCGTAATTGAATGCTCTTGGGCCCATCTTCAGTAGAACTCTTTTTTATCTTCTAATCACAGAGCTACATGTTGACACCCCTTTTAATGTGAGGGATTTGTACAGGGGGGCAGTGAGGGCAGGACAAGGCTTGACTTTCAGGCCAGCTGGCTTTTTTTTAAAAAAGCACCGTCAATTTACAAAGCAAATACAGCTGTTTGGCATCGCTCTCCCACTGCACTTTCCACACCCTTTCCAAAGTGGAAACACACCTAAAAGGGTGGTATTTTAAAGCAGGTTGGGTTTGTTTATCTTCTGTGTGAGATTAAACTCAGAGTAAGGTAAGAACTCAGCAAAATAAAGGACCAGATATGCAGTTGGAAAACTAAAAAGAGAAGGCAACACAGCCAAGCTATTTGGAAAACTTACATTGTTTAGGCATGTTTGGAAAAAAAGGTTTAAAAAACCTCACTTAACGTGTTTCAAAATGTCACCCTGAAATTAATAATTCTGGAAGGGAAACATTGATCTCGTAGCGCTTTCCTGCACCCTGTTGTTGTAGGGGAACACCTGGTCTGAGCTTGTATGAATGGCAGTTCTTACTGTGAGTCTGTTTCCCCATGGAGCGACTGGGCTGCATCAAGATTTTATAAATGAGCTACATCCTTCCTGTTCATGTACTTGTGACTACAGCAGAGGCACCGTGGGATCCAGAGCTCTCAAGTTCCAGTGCCACTGCTAATTACCCACATGAGAATATGACAGAAATTTGCCAGAGATTTGAGACAATACAGCTACTTTATTGTGGCAAACTACCACAACAAACTGTACTAAAATGTTTGTGTGTGTTGTACCAGAGACCACAATGAGTGAAAAGATATACGTATAGGTAAGGGGCAGCTTTGAAAAGGGCCAAATCCTTGATGCAAACTCTGGGCACAGTACACAGCTGATCGTGTCACCCTATACATTTGCAAAGTCATTTTCAGCCAATTCTCGTATAAACAGCGAGACTTTTTGGCAAGAAGAGAATTCTGTAAGAAGAGGTACTCAAAAAGCTCAGAAAGCAGCAAAGGTCTGTAACATCAGCCTCACCTGTTCCTACTGCATAGCATTTTTTATTAAAAGCTGTTGCCCAAAACAAATCTAGATCTTTGTGGGGCTTCATTACTACAGTGTATTTACAGAGTTTTACTTCTTAACCGCGCTTTGACTGTGTAACTGCAGCTAAGAGACAGACGGCTTCAATCCTGAGTTTTTGATGGCACAACTGGCCTCCTGTTTTTATCAGGTGAGAATTTGTACTTCATGGATAGGAAAGAACTAAGAAGATAAGATCTGCTTACTCCTGGGTAATGATAGTATTTCTTTTTAGCCATAGTAAGATTTGAACTATGTAACGTTTATTATCTAAGCAATTTAATGTATGCTGGTTTAAGAGAGTCCTTTTCTGCTCTGGAAGAGCCAGTAGGGAAATAAGCAGAACAGTGTGAAAGAAAAAAAAGCTGTAGCTTTGGTATTTCCATGGCGGTTCAGCTAAAAACATGCCTGATGACAACTCCCTGAGGATCAGTGGTAACATGTGCCTGTCACATGAAGTATTGTCTGCTTGCTCGCATCAACTGCAAATGAGTTCTCCATACTCTGAAGCACACAGATCACACAATTACGTGTTTGAAACACATCTTGATGACAATAGGCCCTCTGCATCACAGGCCCGTGTGTAGTCACAGAGGAGTAATTTTCTAGAAGTTTAATTTGGAAACATATTTTTCTTGTCTCCTTAACCCATACAATGCTGTATCATTGATGCTTTGGAAAGAAAGTAGTGTGAAAGTGAGAACTAAACTACTGGAAGATTGACAGCATTTGGGAGAAAAAAATAATGCATCAAACTACACTGGTGATACATATGTCAGCCTGTAGAGTGCAG
>KZ505656.1:1078735-1197840 GCA_002844005.1 Limosa lapponica baueri
AGCTTCGTGTCCCGAGGTGCAGCACTGAGGCGGGTGATTTCCCAAGGGGGCTGTGATGCTGGTTTGTGCTCTGAGTCTGAAGACGGACAGGTCTGCTGTGGTTGAAATAGGGGGCAAAGGCATTAAAAGTTAGTCTCGGGTCAGCCAGTGTTAGTCCCTTTGAGCAGACCAACTCGCTAGCTTGTGTGCCAGAAGCAGTCTATTTAGTTTTAGATAATGTATATGAATGCAGTCATCACAGCTTTTAATTTGCTTTCCTGATGCTTGCATGTGAAATACGGAGTTTTGTGTAAACTATTAATGCAGGCCCTTTTAACTGAAATATTCTATTCTATTCTATTCTAAAATAGTATGGATGAATGCAGGCAAGGTGTTCCACCCTCATACAGCCATTTCACAAAGTGTCCTGGTTTGAGGTAACACAAGGACTTGCAGAAACAGTGTCCTATTAAAAGAAATTGCCCATGTCTGACATACAGTCACCTGCTCAGCAAAATGCATGCATAAAACAATGGAAAGGTGAAAAAACTAGGTTCTCATTATGCTTTTATCTCAGCCTCATTATGAAAAATTTCTGTACACATCAAAAATGGTTCAGAGATACAGCCATATTTTCTAAAAAATGAAAGTTTGTCTAGTTCCCACTTAAATTTGTAAGTAAATAAAAAATAATTTCTTTTTTGCCATAACATACAGTAAGAACCTATCCCTATGGATACAACTACCAAATAACTAGTAGTTGTGTGCAAAAGTTAATAGGGCCAAGCTCTAAGTTTCTGAAAACTTTCTGGAAGGTATGGGCTGATTATATGTTTAGAAAATATAATAAGAGATAACTAAATCCCAAGTGTTAACAATATATTTTAACTGCTATCTGAAGTCCAGTAAAAACAGTTATTTAACTCTACACTGCACATATAAGAAATGTGCCCATATTATATTTAAATAATTTACCTTAGCAAATTAACTCAGTTATATCTGTTACCAAAGGCAGACCTCTGCTTTGTTTATAACCATATGCTAACTAAAATGTTGTTTGCTTCCTACTAACCTTCTTACTATGTGAGAAAATAGTTAATTACTGAGCTTCCTACTGTGTGGGAAAATGGTTAGTCACTCAGCTGATAGTGATAATGAGGAGACAGCTAGAAGTAGTTAATAACTTCAAGGTTCTCTCATGTGTCAACGTATGTACTCCCCTACCAATTAAGACAGAGCTGTGGCTACTTCAAGGAACATCCTTATCATCCTCGAGAAGCTGGCAAACTTACAGTAAACTTTTACTGTCCTGAGATGACTCAATACCTTAAAAGGATAATTTGAGGAAGGGTATCCCTATCCAAACGACCACCGAGAAACTCACACCTGCACACAAATGTTTTGCAGATGCTGCAAAATTTAATACACATGTGCAAAAGAGCTATTCAATCACCTTAATGCATACGTAAGCCTAGGTGGAGTTACGTATTAGGTAGGTGGAATAATGAGAATCTTTGTGTATAAATAATAGATAAATGTCCCTGATAAGGTGTGCTAGATTTGTGGATTTCCACCTGGCACCCGATGTCAAATAAAGCAATATCTCCTCTCTAGACTGCTTCTGGTTTTGAGAGCTTTTGTTTCAGGTAACACCCATATTGTATTTAAAGAGTTTATTTACCTTAGCAAATTAACTCAGTTCTATCTACATTTCTTATTAATTTTCATCTCTTGTCAATCCTGGCTTTTTACTCAGCATTTCCCTTTGGAGGCGTTTTGTTTTTCTACTGTATTTAAGGTATTTAAAACTTCAGCCACAATTGCTGAAGGGTCAAATCAAAGGACGTGTAACAAATAACTGCGTAGTTCTCTGTATTCTGATCTGTTACTACATTTTGATTTTAAGAATACCTAAATATTCTTAGGCTACTGTATTTTCAGTTACTATTTAGGCCCATAGACTTTTAATTCAGATTTCCATTCAGTGGAATGAAGGACACTGAAGGAAAGAGCCATTTAAATCATGTTGCACCTGGTCATAGAAGGGAGGTAAGAAATTCTGTTTGAAACTGTGTAACTCTGAGCGATTGCTTACTACTTTGAACTTGCTTCTCTTTATCTTAATGCACTTTTGCATTAGAATGGCAGTTAAAGCTACCCTAAATACTTCACGTGTTTCATTTTCCGTAGCAATTAAGGATGCTACAGTTGCACCAGAGAGGAAATGGCGTGGGGAGCACCATGGCTCTCATGTGCTCGCTGGACTGTCCTTGGCTTAAGAGTGTACCCAGAAGTCAGGTCTTTGATGCTTAACATGTAATTAATTAAACAAACCCACAAGGTACAACATGCCACTGAATGCAATGCAGACTGATAGTTCATGACTGTTGGAATTCCTATAAAATAAATGAAAATAAGTATTAATAGATTATTTTTGTGGAATAACAGTGTGTGGTTTAACTGTATCTTTAGTAAGGATGTACTGCATGTTGTCCTTTACTCACTGGTTCATACACAGCAATTGCAACTTAAATGTCACCACTGTTGTCAAATGTTACAATATGCTTTAAGTTATAACTTCCAGTTCTTCTCACTCTAAAACACTGACTTAATGAAGCTGCAGCTTTCCATGCTTATTTTCTCCTTCAAGGTCGCGTGGTTTTGTCTCAAAAGTCTGAACAATGTTCCTTTGTGTATTTATGCATTGGGGTACAATATATATGGTTTCAGACAATATATGTATACACACGCAAACAGTGCAATATGTAAGTATCTGCAATATGGAGATTTAACCATGTGAAATGTCATAACAATTCAAGATCAGTGCAGCATGTAGTTGGTATAGAGGCATGCAGCATGACCAGCCTGCATGAGCAAACTGCCTTTCTCAGGAAATGAACACAGGGACATTTTTGGTTTGCTTTTCACTAGTTTCCAAAGGAAGCCAGGCTTACACACTCACCCAGTGTATATTTGTGTTTTGTTTTACTAATTTCAGTCAAATTTAACAGGAGGAAGAGGCAGTAAGAAATGAATTTTCGTTAAGCTTGTGCAAGAAAAGGTGTGATTAGAGGAAAATATATTCTTAATACTATAATCTCAGGAGAAACTACAGCATGAGCTCAAGTCTTGTTGGACATCAGAGAATCCCAGAGGGAGAAGCTGTTCTCCATCATCTACCCACCAGAAGTGCTTTAGTCATAGCTCACGCTTTACTAGACCCGACAGGATTAATCGGAGACGGATTTGCAGGTACCTAGTAAGACACAAATTCAATACAACACTTCCCACATGGTTAGAGCTGTTACAACAGGTCTGTCTCTGCCTGTCTGTCTTTCCCTCATTCCCTCTCATTTCTATTCAGTTTAAAAGCCAGTCATAGGATCCCAAATGACCGAAAACCAGAATTCTGCTCTTAATATATATTGAAGATATACAGGCTGTGAAACCTGGCAGTGCTTTAAGTTTTTCCCCACTTTGAGTGGCTGGCAATTAACTGGAGATTTTTACATGTGAAATGTTACAGTGTGGGAGTTCCTCAGCGGAGTGTAAAGGAAAGTATGACCACAGGTGGAAACACAGAACTTCACATTTTGCTTTGAATTTATCGCCCGCAGTAGTGACATAAACATTAAATGGAAGCAAATTGGCAATTGCCCCTTCAGGACTTGGGATTGTTGTAAAACTGGAGGAAATGAAAACTCATGATTGGATCTGGAGGAAAATGCTGCCTCCTGGAAAGGATAAAGAGGTAAGTTTTATTTGATTGGTTTTCTATTTTTAAAGTTACATAAGGTTATTTGCTCTTTTATTTGGCTGGAGTTTTAGACTGGCTACAGTCACTTCTAAGTTGCCTTGTAAGGGGAAATGTACCAAAGGCATACAAGGTGTGCTGGATCAAATTTGCGTTTTAAGGGGAATGCATGGAAGCAAAAGCGTTTGCACCTTCAGAGCCACACTGAGAAATCGTGCCATATATCATACACAAGTTAAGAAAAGGCAGAAAAGAGACTCTCCAGATGCTGTTTGCAGAACATTATGAAAATAATAAGTTCACAAAGATACATTGCCAAATAATGCCACTGATACTTATTGCGTGATTCCTTTGATTTACTTTATAGCGTTTTGTAATGTTAGCTCATGGAAAAGTAAGATTTTCATGACGATTACTGTATTATGGGGCCAAATCCTGTTTTTTTATTTCAACCTTCCATATCTCTGTAAATCTTCAAATATATTAAAGCATTAAATCTCTTAAGATTTTCACAAAACTATTTACTATGAATTTGCTGATTCCTGGATCAAGTTTACGGACTGATGTCCGTCTGAACTAATGGTAGAACTGAACGTATGTAGACAGTGAAAGAGAATATATGTGAAGGGAGTGTTAAAGAGCAAGGGATTTGGTGCTCAGAAGAGATTTTGGGGAAAAGCATCTTATTAGACTAAAATACTTCCTTGCAATTCCCAGTCCTGATATTATCTAAACCAAACTAAAAGTGGGCTTGCTCAAATTCTGACATCAGAGACTCCTACTCTTCCAAGTCAGTAATTATGCAGGCAACACGCATACTTGCTTTAATTTACTGTTTTTTAAATTTATTGATTTTTATTTCCATAACTGTCTTCATGATTGTCTATTAATTGTTCATTGTTTCATCTATTACTATTAGCTAAAGATCAGCCAAAATCAAATTTAGCTTTCCACTGAGAAGGAATTACATGGATTTCTCCTTTCAACCTAATGAAACTCTTTGAACAGAAAGCCAAATACATCAAACTCTTCCTAAAAATCTCTCACAGCCAGGTGGAATATCTGCGATTCTCTAATCCCTCCCTCACAGAGCATGAGGAGTGATGCAAAGTGTTTATATAATTGATTTTATTTATTTTTTTGTTAATTTTAGCATTGTTAATGGTTGGCATTTAAAATGGTTTTGCAAAGATGTAGTTGAAAAGTTACATGCATTCCACTCTTTTTAAAATACCCAGGAATGTCACTAAATAACTGGAACTGTGGGTTAAAGGTTAATGACATTTGCATACTCCATTTCTGAAAAGAAATGTATGTAAGAGTACACGTGAACTATTTTAACGTGGGTGATTTTTTCATGTAGGTGACGAAACTGCTGTAGTGCCTTTCCCGGCTTGTCGACAGAGCAGCAAAAAAGACACAGAACAGGCGGCCGCGCCTGGCGGCCGGCCGGTCAGTCAGTCAGTCAGTCACGGGCCGTTTGTCCCCCCGGCCACGGCCTCCCAGCTCTGCCTGGCCCTGCTCTCCCCGCGCCGCCGGCCGCGTCGGTTGGGGGCGCGCGAGCGGCTGGGCCCAACGGCCGCCGCCCAACGGCCGTCGGCGGCCCCTGGGGCGAGGCGGGAGCGGGCGCGCGCCGCCTCTCGGCTGTGAGGACGGGAGACACCTGAGGGACGGGTGGCGGCGGCGGCAGGAGCAGCCTCCTCGGAGCGGTTTGCGGGGACACCACTATCTGTTCTACCTGTGCTTGCGGGCCGGTCTCTCTCGCTATTTATTTTAAATTTGCAGAGCTTATAATGCGGTTTATTTAAATGCTTCAATTTAAAATTTGTCCTGACAAAGCAAAAGCTGGTCTGGTCACATTGTGAAGTGATAGAACCTTGGGTTTTTTTCCCTTTTACGTGTGAACTTGGATAAATAACTTGAAGAAATGGGCAAGATAAAAAATCTGCAGTCCTTTTAATCTTCATGTTTATTAGCTAAATATTTTGCCACTCTGTGGTAATGTGATTTAAGTGTCAAGGAACAATTCATTAACCTGTTTGAGTTACTTGAACAAAGGTAAAGACTGAAGCAATTTTCTCAACTTCAGAGATAACAAATCCTGTTAAGAGGTAATGACACTTAATTTTTAAAAGTGTGAGAAAGGTGATGTATTATTTGGGCATTCCTCTTGACACTGTACAGGTTCATTGTGATGATGGAAAAACAAGCAACTGCTAAATCGTCTACCATTTTCATCTCGGGTGCTGTTAAAGGGCATAGGAAGACAAGGGATGGAACATTCCAAGGTGCAAAATGGAATGCTTCTTTAGCATCTAAAATCAAAAGTAAATTAATAAGTAAGTCCTGTTAAAAGAAATCTGAAGCCATTTACTGTACTTAGAATGTATGACTTCAAAAGGAATAGTAATCGTATTTAATGTGATTTGCTGAATTGCTGCCTGCTAAATATATTAATGTGGTATGTTGAGAATTTTAGGAGAGTCTGAAAATCAAAGCACATGATTTTAAGTTGTTTATTTATCTAATTTTCTGAGTATTTTCATTGCTTTTCTTTCTGGTATCAAAATTCACATTTTTGCTCAAAATGTTTGAACTTTTTAATTTGTAAAATGTAGATTGATTTTTAGAAACTTGGGAACATTTTTATGCCTGTAAAACTATTATTTTTTAAATGCTTTCTCCTTAAAATGACCTGATTATAAAAAATCCAGAGTAGAGCAGAATCTGTGCATGAAATAATTTTGCACTTGAAACTGACAGTAGTTGTCAGAATAACAGCCAACAGAAATAGTTTTATATTAGAAAGTTTCAGGCTTAGCTATTGTTCCACCAAAACACACAGGTAAAAATGTTGTTATATAGTGATTGTTCATGCAGAGAGGGCCTGGAATTGAAGCTGTTGAAAATAATACAATTTTGTCTTCTTTAGATAACTCATCTATGTTTAAAGTATCTTTAAAACAAAATAATAGAGCGTTAGCTGTGGCTTTGAGTGTGGAGAAAGAAAATTCTCGGAAGCTAAAGAATGAGAAGATTTTTCTTCAGAAGGAAGTAGAAAAGTTGCAGCTTCATAATATCTTGCTTCGTCGAAAACTGTGCTGTTTGGTATGCTGCAAATAATATCATTTAAACTTAGATGTGCTAAACCAAGCATCTGTTCTTTTCTGGAAAATTAATATTGCTTCTTAAAATGGTGATTTAAAATGTACATCTCAGATTTGTGAATTTATATCATCTGATAGCATAGTATTCCGATTTGATTTTTTGATTTTTCCTTCATAGGATTTTTTTGTATTTACTATTTTGTCCATCAGTGTATATTTCTATCCATAGCTATTCTGGCATCGGCTTCATCATTATATTTACGGGTATTGAGATGGTATTAAAAATCAGTTTGGGCTCAATTGCTGGAAAAAAAAATAATTACATCTTAGATTCACCTTTATATCTTCTCCTTTCTTAAGCCACTTAAAATATATTTTTAAATTTTTTTTTCTTTTACATGCAGAATAAAACTCTTATAGAAATAGAAGCATTTTTAAATTATAACCTCTTAACTGCAATAGAAATAAGCAGTCTTTCTGAGGTAAGATATTTTCTGAACTACTGCTGTATTGAACTCATTTTCCAGGATAATATTTTCAAAGCATCTAAAGCAGTGCAATGTTGAAATCATATATGCATTTTAAAACATTTACCCCAATTCCTTAAAAGCTTGGGATGAAACCCTAGTCTAGTGAACTCAATTAAATTTTGGTGTTGCTTGTACTAAAATTTAGGATTTAATCTTGTTTACAAAGTATCTAAAAGTTAAATATCAGTTAGCCCTGATGAAGTCATGTGGCTAAAAAAAAAAAGCATAGTACTTCAGTATGTGGTATTCTTCACCAATGAGTGAACTACTTGCCTTCCTTGCTTAGTGCTGCAATAAATATCTTGCATGTGGAAACTTTATCAGAAAACCTAGTCCATGTTAGTCCTTGTGTCATGGCAAAATTACAGTTAATTTTTAAAAATGTATTATTTTTATTGTCTGTTCCATACAGTTGCTTAGCGTTGCTCTGTGCTTCTATATGTATAAAGAATAGTTATAGCTCTATTAAAAAAGTCTATGCATTGCTTTGGGATGCAAGTAGGTTACAGGTTTTGATAAGTTTTGCTACAAAATATTTTTCTGTAAAATTATTGTGTGTTTGAATATCATGCACCTTTCATTAGTACTTCTATTTTTTTGCCCATTCGTAAATTTTTTGTCCTGTGGATACTTCTGATACTAAAAAGAATATTCAACTGTTTCTACTTCCCCACTGTTCTTCTTTTTAAGAATCTTCAGAGTTGTCTTCCTCTGTCAGCGGGTCCAAGTAGCCCTGCTGGTGACCAGTTCAAGGGTACATGTCAGTCTGCTAGGTAGGTGGTTATATTAAATGCAGAAGTTGCCAAGTGTCTATGGATTTTTTTGCAGCTCATCTTTGTATATTTTCCTAGGTATTATGAGGTAATGTGAAACAATTTTCATTCTAATTTAGAAATTACCTTTTTGCAACTTGGAATTTATATACAGAGAGAGTGGTAGACAAAACTTGTGTTTGAATAACTTGCTTCTTTCTTCAGGGAATCTCACCAGCACAAAGCAGGATTCTCGATCATAAAAAATACATTTGCCCCTAAGACAGAACCAGATTTCATACCTGAGTTCTTGTTTTCTGCTTTTATACATTATTAAGGGAATGTTTTAAACAATTGAATGTTATGGCATAAAATTTAATAAAAATCTTCACAGTAAAATTTCCTCTTTTCAGATCTGTAGAATTGCCAGTGAAGCTTCCTTTAATTGCAACAGCTAATGAAAAACAGCAAGATAGTCCTTCCGTGTGTGAAATACCAAATTTTAATAAGAGTACCACTATTTTGTCAAAGGAAAGGCATTCAGATCAAGTCAAGTTCTCATTATCATTGCCTTCTGGTAAAAATAATCAAAAGTTAATTGAAATAGAGCCGGTGGAAACAACCATTGACAAAAATAGTATGATAAAAGGTATGATGTATTTTTGTACAGGTGATTTATTTTTCAGAACTATCTGAGAATTAGAATTTAATAATTCATTACTTGATGTGCAATACAGAAGGTATAGTACTAAACTGTAATAAACTAGTAAAAACAGCATGGTCACCCATAAACGTAGGTGTACTGACAATCACTTGTAGAATAATGTTCATTGAAATAACACAGCTGAAATGTAACAAAATTAATGTGAAAAGAAGAGACCTTTTACAAGATAACCAAATAATAACTAATACAGTTATAGAAAAATACATTTTTATTTATACCCAATTTCAAAAGTCCAACTTTGGTAAAATATGAAATTAGTTCTAGTTAAGTAAATTTTTAAGGACCAACCACAGAATGTGTGTATTCAGTAAAAAAACCAAACCAAACAAAAAACCCCCAAAACACCACACACAGAGTTTGTAATTTTCTGTGCTTCTGGTCCAACCTTCAGTAATCTTATTCTGATAACTATAACCTATTCTTTCTTTCCCCAAGATTCTGATATTTTTCTCTTTGCAGAAAATCAAGTATGCACAGAACTAACTTGCGATTGTGCCTTCCTGACTCATGTCAAAAATACACAACCTTTCAGGCAGTCCGAGGAGCTTACAAAACAATATAATGATAGTTCATTGCCATTCTGTGGAAATGTGACTGAAAGAAAGAAACATGCAGTACTTTGTCAGTCAAAAACTCAACCTAATATAAAGGATTCTGATAAAAAAGGTAGCTCAGATAATCTGCCTTATGGTATCAACAGCGGCAGCACCACCAATGATGTGAATTTGCGGCAAAGTTCAAGTGACTTGCCTCACATTAGTCCTTCACCTCTTAAATTTAGCAATGAAAGTAAGAAAGATGTAAAGAAGCTGCTTTTTACTGACAAGATGAAGCCTGAAGAAACTGTTTATGGTGCTGATATGGAGTTGACCGCCAGTGATGCAGGTGAACTACTCACAGTTACAGCGAAAGACAAAGATAAATTACACCAAAATAGAAATAGTAATGCTAATTCTGATAAAATATTAGCAAATTTCAGAAAAGTAAAATACTCTAAGAAGGAAAAAGAGAAAATTAAAAGCAAGACTGAAGTCAGTTCAAATATATATGCAGAAGAAAGACTCACTAGGCCTGACAGTAGTGAAGCTTCAAAAACTACTGACTCACAAACTCAATTATTCCAAAATCAGACAGAACAGCCACCTACAGGGGATTCTGTAGGGAAGCAGGGTTTGCAGAATACCAGCAAAGATTATCAAGCACAAAGTTGTCCAAGTAAAGCTAGAGATACTAGGAGGACATACCAGGTTAACTTAAGGAGTCCAAGAAAACAGGAGACAAATAAAGACACTTTCTCAGAAACATTTGAAGAAATGGAAAGCAAAATACAAAAAGCAGACTCAAACTCCTCTATTAACAAGATACCACCAGAAGTTTATTGTGCTGAAAATTTAACATTCCAAGATAACGCTTCTAATGTATTACCTTTACAGCAGGACTTTCTGCATACAAATGAGAAACATAGCAGTCCAAAAGTAAACAGGAAAACTTTTCAAAACCCTCCTAAAGCGAACACAGCAAAATACTGTAGAGAGGAAAATGGGCAGTATGGAGAGTATGTTTCAAAAAAGTCTCAAACAGAGATACACCACCATGACAGCAAGAGAAAACAAGACCAGAAGAATATTGTAAAGAGAAAATACAACAACAAAAGTAGTTGCAGACAAAGTGGAGAAACTGAAAGTGACAGCACTCAGAAAATTACTCAGAAAATAGACCAAAAGACTAGCCATTTTTCGCCAGGCAGATTAAAACGTACATTGGCGAGGGCTAGCCGGAAAGCACACATAATACCAAAAGAAAACCTTACACAGTTCTCACTTTGTAAAAATGAAGAATTAAAAGATAAGGATGCATTGCGTGCAGAGTCTGTATGTGGAAATAAAGTAACTGAAACTCAGCAAATGCAGGCAGCTTTAGTTACTCAGAATGGTGTAGCCATGAATACCCCACAAGCTAAAGAACAAGTTGAGGATGATTCTAATACTTTAAAGAAAGTAGATTCCTCATCAGTGGCTCATAAAACCCCTCACATTAGTAATGCCGCTGATAATCCAGTAAAGCATAAACACAAGTTTAGTTCTGATATTACTGAGACCAGACCAGAAAAAAAATATTTCAGGCATATCGATCAGGGGGAGCAGAATATTTTAGATGACCAGGAAGCCCCTCATGAGATAGGTTCCTTTATGAGCAAGTTAAAGCCTACAGTTCAAAAATCAGAATTTTTAAAATCCTTATCTGTCGAATGTTCTAAGAATGGGCCATTAAATGTAGATGGCTTTTCCCAGGAAGGTCTTTCCAATGCAGAGCTCCCAGCTCTTGACAACCGCAACGCTTCCATGAACTTCTCTACACTGAAAATCCCTGAAATATGTGGGGGAAATGATCATAATAAAACACTGGATGGTGGAAAAGCAGAACAAAAACTGGATCATATTTCTAAAGAGACTTACATAAAGACTCCGACATCTTGTCATGGTAAGTGTACAGCTGAGGAAAAAAATGGCATTTTCAACTAGGTAGTGCCTGAAATTGTGGTAAGGTATCTTAATACTATCTTACTCTCATTGTTTGCTTAGAGTGGATAAAACAGGAGTGGAAAAAGGTAGGACTGAAAGTCACTAAAATATTCTATACCATATATCAGTCACTATCTTTTTAAATTGTGGTAACTAATACCCTTGTTACTTTTCAATATATTCCAACACGACATTTAGTTGGACAGATGTAAGTAGTCTACATTCTTGAGCATGTATTATTTTTCAAAGAATGTGATGGAATTCAGAAAGCTGGGGATAGAAAAGATATATTAGCGTGAGCTTTTATACAAGGTATATAAGAGTGAACTACACTGTTCCCTTCATTAATGAAGAACCTAGCTGGACTTAAAGATTTCATTTGTATTTCTTTAGAAACACTGCAATTCAACAGAATTCAGAGATCTAAAAGAAGTATTTTGAGCAAGTTTTCTCTAGAATCTACCCATGAGCAAATTTTCATGTGACAACCTCTTTTTAAGTAAGATACCTTAATTAAGACAATAATCAAACTTTAGTGTAGTCTGGAATATAGGTTTAGATTCTTCTATCATACATTTAAATTACTGTGTAGGAACTAAAGGAATATATTACGCCTCTATGCTAGAGTTTAAATATGCTTTAAAATGTAGCTTTGAAGTTTTATAGCATGAGGTGTCTATTTTGTAAATGTATTTATTCTCAACACGTTCCTGTTTACTTTAATTGTCTATGAAAATGTCCTAACACCTAGACATTTTAAATTAACAGTTTGAATCCCAAACTATCAAGCAAATACTGCCTTGGCTTCATTTGAATGCTGGGACACAATGGCCAAAAAATATCTCCTATTTTACATGACCAAAGAATAGGAATATTGGCGGAGTTAGACCATCATGCAAAGTATTAGCCCTGGTAATATGCAGTTTCATCTTCTCATCTTCAGTTCTTTCACTGGAATGTAGAAAAAGGATCCCATAATTTTATTAGCTTTAATGATGAATTAGTAAACCCTTGTGATCAGCAGTGTCAAAGACTACTGAAATAAAAAGCAGATCATTTGATCTTCATCCATTTAAGCATAGTTCAAAAACCATTTCATTTTTAATCCTATATCCAAATCCATATCTTGAATTAAAAGACAGCAAGGAAACACCATCCTTTCTGATGATGCTGGCTCTTTTGTCACTGCCTTGAGCTGTACTTGGAAATACACCTTAAAAGTCTCATGTAATGGAACTCGCTGTATAGTTAGATCTATATGAACATAAATATTCACACACAAAGGCATCCAACTTTCCTAAAGAATGCAGACTCATAAATGTCTCAAAACTCTTCCTGCTTAAAAAGAAGCTAACTTGATCTCTTAGCATTCAAGCTTTAGGAAAAGCTCAGAATAACAGTTTACTTTCACTTTAAAACTAGTACAAATCAAGATTGATTTGTGAGGCAGCCAAACTTGGGAGGTTTTTCATGATGGGAGAGACTTCTGGTTTAAACCAAATGAGCATTGCTCTTCCTTAATGGAATTCCTCCAAAAGATAATGCTTTTTCTTTTGCCTTCATAAATCAGGAGGGACTTACTGGAAGCAGTGCAAAATCACCTTAATACGTCTCTCAGAAGTGAAATTAGCAGAAATCCAATCAACAACCTCTGACTTTATGTCTCTGCTTAACACATTTCAGAACACTATTGATGAAATGATTAGTCTTGCCCACTAAGATATTTCACTTGATCTCAACACAGAATTCTACTACAGGGCAATAGTAATTCAGCACTATCAGCTTGACCATCAGTTAAGAGTGTATATGCTAGACTGTACAAGGTATTCAGATACTATAATAGAGAACAAAAATCTTCACTTTTTTTGACAGGAATGCGAATATACAGTGATATAATTTGTTAGTCTCAAGATAGGCACAACAAAAAAATCATTTATCCCATATGTGTATGAATTTCCTCTGTGAGATCAATAGCATCCATTCACTGCTGCAGAGGATTTAAGGTAAAGCATTCAAACTCAAGAAGTGAAGATAAGAGAGTTTTAAATTCAATTCCTTTGAAAAACTGCGTTGCAGATGTTCTCATCTGGATATAGTAAATCTAATACTTGACCTGTATCAGTGAGGAATGTACGGTCTTGGAAGAACTTTTAAGGAATACAGATTAAGATTATTTATTTCATCTTGGATTGCTGCCCGCATTAAATTGTAGTGCTTTTCAGAGAAACTCTGATCTATAAATAAGTGAGAATTTTTTGAAATGTCGACTGAATAATAATTTCAGTATTTCTCCCAAGTTAACAAAGTATTTATCTCTAAATTAAATATTGATTGTTTAGTCTGGCATTCTGAATTGGTCTTAAAGGGTTACGGAAAGCTGACATAAACAGTACTTCTACCAAGGGTGGCTACTTTTTCTTTTTAATGAAGTATTCCTCTTGGACATGTTCAGCACTTCAAAATACAAGGCATAGGAAATAGCTTGGTAGTATACAGTTTTGAAGATAAGGAGGCTCACTTAATCACCACGCTATGCTCATTTTATACATGTATGCACAAAGAGCAGGCATAAAGCTGGAAAATGCAGTATTAAGAGAGCTCTTGTATAGGCTGAATCTTCAGACTATACAAATATGCCCTCTCCCTGCATTCAAAGCCATCAGCTGTGTGCAGTTTTGCCTTTTTAAATGCAGTAACTCTTGGGAGTCTTTAAGCAGCTATCTGCCAATTACAGTGCTTATGGGCTTTTCTTAAAACGTCCCAAGAGTCATGACAGACCTCAAGCAGTTCCAAATTTTGGTAGATTGAAAGCTGATGTAGTAGCACTTCCTTTGATCCTTTGATCATCTACCCCATTTTTGCTGAGCATCTTTAGAGTAGGAGCAGTAACCAAAGTACCTGAATTAATAAATACTAATTAAAAATAATTATGAATTGAAAGTTTACTTAATGATCAAGAACGTATTTAAAATTAAGCATATAAATTACTGTTTTCACAGGGAGAAAGGCTCTACAAGATCTGACAAATAGTAGAATACAATCCCATACATCCTTACCAAAATGCCTCCAAACTTTAGAAGAAAACTCAGCAGCACCATCTAGACGACAAAGAGCCACTATTTGCTATAAAGAACCCAGTCTAGTCAGGTAGGTATATGTAAATTAGAGCTTTTGTTTAGAGTTGGGTTTTTGTGAGTACTTAGCTTTCCCCAGTAAAGATTTGCTATTAAAACCACCAAATAAAGATTTGAACTATCTCTTTCACAAATCTCTTCTGTGAAGATACTTCAATGTGGATATAAAACATTTCCTGTTAGTCTGGCAGGATTTCCAAGTGCCAAAGAAATATACCAACAGTATTCAAGTCTGAAAAATTAAATATAATGTATAATATAATATTTTATACTAGTAGTGAATAATGGTGAATTCTTAATATTTATCATGATATAAAACCCTTTAGAGGTGGATAATTGTAAATGTTATACTTAAATACAAACTTATACCATAATAATGTCCTTGAAATATTTTCAAGTGGCAAGATAATTTATGCACTAATATTATGTAATTCAGTCAGTTTGCTTTAACTAGCTGTACCTAATATGGGAAATCATTTCAGTTTAAGATATATTACTTTGATATTTAGTTATTTATTATTATTAACTAATGTATATACATATTAGTTATTTACCTCTCAGTGTTCCTAGCAAATTTAGTGGCACGGGATTTCTAAGACTGTTAAAAGGCAAGACATAAATTGTGTACTAACTATTAAAATGTAAAAGCGGTATTTAAAGCCGAACTTCCATTAAGAAAACTAATGTTTGCACTTAGAACCATAGAATCATAGAGTCATCTAGGTTGGAAGGGACCTTTAAGATTATTGAGTCCAGCCATCAACCTAACACTACCAAGTTCACCATTAAACCACGTCGCTAAATACCACCTCTATATGTCTTTTAAATACCTCCAGGGATGGTGATTCCACCACTTCCCTGGGCAGCCTGTTCCAATGTTTGATAACCCTTGCGGTGTAGAAATTTTTCCTAATATCCATCCTAAACCTCCTCTGGTGCAACTTGAGGCCATTTCCTCTTGTCCTATCACCTATTACTTGGGAGAAGAAACTGACCTCCACCTCACTACAACCTCCTTTCAGGTAGTTGTAGAGAGTGATAAGGTCTCCCCTGAGCCTTGTTTTCTCCAGACTAAACAACCCCAGTTCCTTCAGCCATTCCTCCTGAGACTTGTTCTCTGGACCCCTCACCAGCTTTGTTGCCCTTCTCTAGACACGCTCTAGAATCTCAATGTCTTTCTTGTAGTGAGGGAATAGATCTAAATCCCAATGGACCTTTAAGTTGACTACTTCTGAAAATATTCTGAGTGTTTTTTGCCGCAAAGTTGGTTGGGTTTTTTTGTTTGGTTTGTGGTTTTGGTTGTGGGGGGTTTTTTTAAGTAAAATATTAATTTAAGAAAAAATTACACTGTATTGTGAGAGGTAAAGACAGTATCAAGATTTTCCCATAACAGTGTTGAGAATGAAAGGATTATAGCAACTTACTTTATGACAAAGGTGTAAAAGGAGTATGTCTTCCTTTTCTGGCAAAACTGGGGGAGGAGAAGAAAATAAATCCACAAACTGAATAAATTAGCACAGTGTTCTCATACATCCTCAAAACCTTTTTGTTTACCTCTGTAAGTTAGCAAACAATTGAAGCAATGAGACTGAGGACAAATAAGTGGTAAAAGTAATGTCGAAAGTGTCTTTTCACTTTACCACTGGCTTTTCAGGAATATTTATGCCAGATAGCTTGTAAAAGAAATGCAAAGGGATTAGCAATACATTTTTCTTTTACTAATTGAATTGGATGCTAAAATGCTGTAATATTATGACTTTGACACATTTGCCTCTTTTACTGCACAGTGATAAGGTTCTGTATTTCTGGAGAGAGACAGTAACTAATAAAAGAAAAAAATGTGGATGTCACTCAAGATTTTAGATTACTATCCCTACATATATTTTATTTCAAGCATATTGACTTGAATGGATGCTGCTAAGCTTTTGGTTTAAATAATTTTTGAGTTTTGTCTTAGAGGAATAAGTTATGATTACTCACCTTTTAATATGATACAGGCCACATAAAAAGACTAGTATTTTTAGCATTATTTTGGAAAATAAGACGTTATCTATGCCTTGCTATTTCAGACATTCATTTTCCATAAATTTAATTTCTTTAATGTATCAATCTTCCACTCAGAGTGTTTACAATTTGAAATTGTTGTTATAATTACATAATTATTATAATTATAGTTACATAGGTGTTTGGTGATATTCATACATGATGTGTTTTATTTCTTTTGTTTACAGCAAATTAAGGCGTGGGGATCAGTTTACAGATACACAATTTTTGGATTCCCCAATCTATAAAGTAAAAAATAAAGTAAGTTTTAAAAGTAAATCAAAATTCATTTGAAGAAGACAAGAGAATTGCCTTTACGAAGAACACTTCTAAAATGGGTACAATTTTTAAAATATATATATATATGTGTGTTTATCAGTACAGAGTGCTTATTGTTCTTTGATTAGTAAAGGTCTTCCAAAGTGGAATTTCCTGGAAAGGAGCCTCTATGTAAGGGACACAATACCTCACTGAGGAACGCAAATACAGGTTAGGCTCCACTCTTGTGTTTTGCATTTCTGGTCAGTAATTTATAATCTGTTCAAAGGGTTTGCAGCACTTCTTAATTTGTAAGAAAGGTGTATGTTTTAATGAGAATTAGAAATAAATCACCTTTGGGAATTTTATTATGAGTTTTTCATATTTACCATGAGTAGAACCATTTTCTCATTGCTGGCTGGAACAGATGCAAGCATCCCAAATTTTGATAAATTAATAAATTACTGAAATGGATAGAGACGTTCTTTTTTTTTTTTTTTGATAGTTGACTTTTGGATTTGACAGAGTCACACTGAAATTTGAATGAGGAAGTCTCATTCTGAGGAACAGTAGAGAGAAGTCATAGTGTTCAGAGTATGTGCCAGAGGCAGCCAGAGCAAATATAACGCTGCAATAGAAATTCAGTAGTAAATAGGATCCAGACAAAGCAACACCTTGAGTTTTCAATTGAGTGCTAGTGTGATGACTAATACAACCACATCATACCACTCAGCTGTGAGGTTTTTGCACTCTTTTCCCTCTGGATTCTCATGAATCACTTCTGCATTCCATAACCCACTGTCAGCTGATAAACAGTTTTCTGGCATTTTCTGAATTGTAGATGCTGCCAGCTGCAGGTATAACTCACAGCATACACAACTTTTATAGATTATATCAGATAAGGTTCAGGCTCATTTTGCAACCAAGATAGCCACAGCTCATTTTTAATGAGATACAAATAAGTTAACTTCTTTTGGTTATATAAGTTACACACAGTATGCAGTTACGCTGTGGAATTCCTTACTACAGGAGTAGATATTATTATTTTATATAGGCTTAACAATTGATTGCACTATTTAATGGAAGAAAAATCCGTGAGGAATTACCAGGAACAGCATTTCTGGCAGAGGATGATTATTGAAGGCTGGAAGAATATTCTGGAGAAGCCTCACTATGCATTTGACCAATTTTTATATTTTTTCCAAGGGCATTCACTGTTGAAACTTTCAGAGACCTGTTCATTGGTTAGCTAGACCTTTCGTCTGATATGGTACACCTCTTTTTAAGAGGTGTAATTAATACTCTTAAATTTATAATATATATTTTTAAAATACCAAACCAATTGTCCATTTTACATGGACAGGCCATAAACATTAAGAGACACAAAACAATTATTTACAAATAAGCAATACCACAACAGTTTTCTGTTTTTTGTTTTTTGGTGGGTTTTCATGACAGTCTATAGCCCCAGCATCCTGTAGAGCATTCCATGTATGAATTTGGAGTTAAAGATACCACTAGCGAGGTAGTTTACATAGGGGACCTTTATCCTCTACGCAAACAGAGAGCTTGTCTAGCTGTGGCCACCGGTTCCAGAGACCATGCAAAGATTGTAAATGTACAGCAATAAGGACAGCAAAATGTTTTAATGTAGAATTCTTCCAATATTAAATTTACCTTATCACCCAGGCAATGTGATCTGTATTGCAAAACAGTGAAGTTTATTTGAGAAGTTTCGGCAAACAGGCTTTTTCTTTCTGAAACTTACTGTGTACTTACATCAGCAGACCATTATGAAGAGGTGTAGAAATGGTTGGGAAGATAGAGTCTATCCTGATTCAGTGTGATTTGGAAAAGAATTACATATAGAATATTTTTATACATTCTTTCTTGTATTTTATTACCGAGTTTGTGATTAATTGGGGTTTTTTAATTGAAATTTGTTTCAGTGAAATATTCACTGTTTATCAACATCACCAGCTGCGTCATTAGAAATCCAAAAGGAGTATCTGTTACAACTTGTGTTCCCTGCGCTGGCACTGAAGCAGTGAAACACAGTGGCTTTTTAAATGGTTGTTTCTGTATTGCGTGTACTTTGAAAGCTAGAAGCAGAACCGCATGCTTCATTTTCTCAGAAAAAAAACAGTCTTTTTGGAGATGGTCTTAATTATTTTTTCAGTGAAGGTCCTGTTCCACACAGCCTCCAGTGTTACCAGCTAGACAGCCACGGTGTTCCAAATAAAAGCGTGTAATGAAAGTATAAGGCCTAGAGCTTTATGCCTTAGTTGCTTCCATTCCTTTTAGTATAGATATCTTTCAAAGTAACAAATGATAAAGAAAATTACCTCAAGATGCATAGAAGTTATTTGAAGTAACTCTGAAATCATATTGTTATTGCTGCTGCCCTTCTTTCCTTGTTTTCTCCATCCTTACTGTTTTTACTCAAATTGACGTTGTATATAAAGAGAAAATTTAGTTTGTTAACAATTTTCTAGGATGCAGTTCTTTTACTTGTTCTGCAAAATGGTCATTTGAGGTACTGCATAGCTAATGTTACATTGCCTGTTGAATCTTCACTAAATGTGCTTCTTTTACTAGATCAGTTGATATATTAGAAGCTCTTGCCAGGAAAAAGATGTAAAAACAGCTCAGGATATTCAAGATAAAAATTAATCTGTAGCTATCACAGGGATTAAGATTTTTTTTGCTGAGGATATGATAATGTGAGCTTTTTATAGCTTCAAAGTTGCTTTTTCTCATGTTTATTCAATTTAAATTTTTTTACATTTAATATTTTAGTTTACCACTGATAAAGATTTTGGTTGTTTTAAAATTTGTAGAAAAATTAATTCTAGATATTTAGATTAAACAGGACGAAGAAAATATTTATGATTCTATAAACCTTTGCTTGCACAATTAGCCCTTACAAATGCTTATAAAACCTGGAAGTTACTGCCTGTTATTTTGTGAGTGCAAGTTTATGCAAAATTCCCATTGGGCTCTTTCTCACTACATTGCTGGATTTTATCACAATTTTAAATGACCTTTGGAGATGTTATTGTTGGAACGTAACAACAGTTCACATTGCTCGTGTTGCCATTTTGCTCTGGAGGAACATACATGGCCTTGGAGAAAGTGTGAGGTTATGTCGTAGTGTTTTACTATACCTTAGAAGGCTCCAGTAAATATATTTTGTGGTTAGCTCTACGCGTTAAGAACATCTGACTTGTCCCTTCTGGGGACACCGGACCCCAACTCCGGCGCGGTGCTCCGCGTCCCTCTGCGTACTCCGCTGACCGCCGCCTCCCCGTCCACCCCGCGGCAGCCCGGCCCCGGCCCCGCCCCCGCCTGCCATGGGCTCTCCAGCTCCAGCTGCTGCAGCTGCCTGTGATTTCCTGCCGCTGCTGGTTCCGCGGTCGGGGTACAATGTCTTTGCAAGGGGCGGCGGGGGCTGAGGAGCTGATTTTCTACGTGAATGGGAGGAAGGTAAGTGTTGCCCGGAAAGAATGTGGAAAAAGGGGGGCTGCTGTTCCAGAAGTAACCCCGAAGGGTATGGGCACAGGTTTGGTTCCTTCAGACTTCTTCGTGGGAGTATAACTGAATCCTTACACAAGCCTACAGAAGCATTCCTTCCCATCTCCACCTTGCTGGGTAAGATACAAATCAGCCTCCAAGTATTGCTTTAGTTAGCTAATGCTCTTCTGCAAGTGGTTAGAAGGGGAAAAGCAGCAGAGGAGCACTAACATGATTACAGCGTCCCATTTTAGCTAGCTCTGCTGCATTTGGGGGAAAAACAAGTCAAAGTGAAATGGACTTTCAGCTGGGTATCGAATTTGGCTGGTGAGCAAACTAGTTTTTCATTTGTACGTGCCTGGCTTCTCATCTTTAATGGTATCAAAGAAGAGGCATCAGATGATACCAGATTTTGAGAGGCACAACAGGAAGCTGGCGAGACTCAGGTGCCAAAGAGGACTACTGGCCAACATAAAGATAATATTGCAGGAACAAAATTAAAATGGTTGTTGATTCAATGAGACTGGGAGGAACAAGCTGGTTCTAAGAAATGGAGTAAGAAATACTGTAACCGATCAAGAATGCAGGCATTTCTATTGCTCTCTGTTGTTAGTCTATCATGGCAAGTGAAAGTTTATATAAATAAAGCTAGAAGAAAAGTGGTTCCTGCTGATAGCCTTACGGGCTTCCTCTGGTGCTCATCCCAGTAGGTTAAAGTGCCAGGGAAGCCCTAAAATCTGCAGATCATTATTTCTTTGTATTATGCTGCCTCTGTTGTAGCAAAGTTCTTCTGCTGCATTTTTATGTCTAGTGAGGCTGAAGTTAAATTCCTTCAGTATGACCTTTCACTGAGCAGCAGTTATTTTTAGTAGTTGCAAGGTGCCTGGGCACTTCTTTGCTGGAAACATGTCTGTCAAATCCTCTTGTGGTCTCTGGCAATTAGTCTAGTTCTATGAGAGAGAACCAGAGAAGGATTCTTTTCTAGCTTTGTGGGAGTGTAGTCTGGGCCCTGAATTTTGAAAAGCCTTGGTTTCTTGGTTAAACCTTGTTTTTCATTTCTTGCTGCAGATAATAGAGAAAAATGCTGATCCCGAACAAATGCTGTTGTCTTATCTGCGAAAGAGACGTATCCTTTTCTTGTCTGTTCCCTGAAGTCACTCATTTGAAAGCCTTATTTGAGCAAAATTCTTATAAATGCTACTTCAAAGGTGATTTACCAGTTTGAGGAAGTTGTGATTGCCTTAAGCTAAAACAACCATATTAAATGAGGAGTCTTTCTTAGGCCAAATACTCTTCAGCAAGCTGCTGTATTTTTAGCCCAGTTTCCTAAACAAACAAAGTTACGCCATCAGGCATGATGTCTATGTGTGTGTCTGTGTTCCTCCCCTCTCCCCCCATAAAGAAACCCAAGAACCTTTTGGCCAGTGTACATAAAGCTTAACAGAATAGGCGTCTCCCAGTTTTGTAAAAGTCTCTCCCAGGAAGATCTTGCGATGAGACCCTGACTCTGATGGAATTTTGAGGTAATCTATTTTTTTCTTATGATAAGGACTCCAAACAAATTTCTAAACTCAGAAAACAGGTTTAATAGTAAGTAAATATGAACAAGTATGTTTTTAAAACAGATTACAAAAATTAGCTAGACAAGACAGAACAGAAATTGGCAGAGCTAGAGCTCTTACCCTGCCAGCTTTGTCTTTGCAGACAAGGTTCTTCCCTGCTGTCTTGGTTTCAGTTCACAGCTTTCTGGGTTGCTACAAATTGTGCAGCACTTGATTTGATCTTTTCCTCTCTTTCTCTTCACCATTTCAGAGGCCTGACCATGTGTCTGCTCTCAACTGTTCTTAGGAGTTTTCCAAAATCTGCTGCGCCACAAGCTTATTCCCAGCATTCATGAAGCTGTTGCATAATATTCTGAACACATGTGTAGGGACTCACAGCCAGGGGAGGGAGCAAGTCGGGGGAAGAACAGAATCTCTCCTTTTTGCAGCTTCCTAGACTGTCCCATGAAACATACTCCCACTGGGCAAGTTGATGTACCATAAACTATAGAAATCACAAAGGAGAGAGTTTTTATATTTGTCTCGAAAGAAAAACTTACGTAAAAACATATTTATTACTGGTCAGTCGTAAGGAGGAGTCTGGAGCAGAATAGGTTGCTGTAGTTGTGGTGTTTATGAAATTATTTAGGAATTTGAACCTCAGACTCTATCAGACTATAAAAAGTAGAATCCTAGAATTGTTTAGGTTGGAAAAGATCATCAAGTCTAACCATTAACCTAAGAGTACCAAGTCCAGCACTAAACCATGTCCCTAAGTGCCACAACTACACATCTTTTAAATACATCCAGGGATAGTGACTTAACCACTTCCCTGGACAATGTGTTCCAGTGCTTGATAACCCTTTTTGTGAATAGAGTTTTCCTAATATCCAATCTAAACCTCCCCTGGTGCAACTTTAGACCATTTCCTCTTGTCCTATCACTTGTCACCAGGGAGAAGAGACCAACACCCACCAAGTAGCTCAGTACCAGCCCTATCGCAAGAGTTATACTTCGTTGGTTAAAGCACATTTATGAGTGAGATACTGTAATTCTGCACTGACTTGCTCTGACATCTTGAAAAATCATTTAACCTTTCTGTATCATTGTACCTTGCTTATAAAATGAGGATAAGATTGACTTGTTTTCAGGAGCTAGTTGGTTTCACCATACAGTTTAAATGCCATATTGTAGTATTCCTGCCCTCTCTTGGTTAGGTCTGTTTGATGTCTGTAAGTCCCTGAGATGTACCTGCCCAGCTTTGTCTGAGACCACTTTTTTAGCCAGATAGAAGAATTGATCCTGTTCACAGCAAGCCTCCATATATAGTTGAGTTAACATAGCTAGGGGGACAGCTAACTTTTGTAAAGAGATGAAAATTAATATCAGGCAACAAAAATATAGGACAGGAATACCTTATGATGATGTTGCCAAACTCTTTTTAATGTGAAATGAATGCTGGAGTGAGCGTGAGGAACTTTAGCATCTTTCAGTAATGTGTTTTATAATTGCAAGGTACAGTATAATACCTCTCTAAGCACCCTAACATCTTTTTTTTTGAGGCTAAATGCCATAGGCATTTGCACATTAGACTGTTGTTAATAACTGGAAGACCCATTGTAAATTAACAAGTAAATAGAAATGCAAGAAGGAAAGAAACTGTATCTTAAAACATATTTGCTTTATCTGACAGGTTGGAATGCCTGTGAAAGGGCTCAATAAAGCACTTTATGGTGAAAAAAGTGATAGAGATTAATTAGATGAGATCTTA
This sequence comes from Limosa lapponica baueri, assembly GCA_002844005.1. NCBI lineage: Eukaryota > Metazoa > Chordata > Aves > Charadriiformes > Scolopacidae > Limosa > Limosa lapponica. Next base: position 1,102,364 of record KZ505656.1, read on the forward strand.
AAGCATCTCAAATCTTTACTGCAAGTGAAGAGTGCTAACTCTGACATAGACAAACATTTTTTTTCTTTTGATGATATGGTGTGAAAAGAAGGTGGCCTGTTTCCACCCCATCATTCCTGGCTCCTGGCAGACAGTCCTCTTCCTGCACCTTATGCCAGCTGTGGAGTTCCTCAGACCTATCTGTGTAATAATTCTACTCATTAGGCCGGCAGAAAATTAACCCAGGAAAGAGAGAGACTTTAAACTAGATTAGGGACTTAGTCACTGATTAGTCAGATCATCATTAGTCAGCTCATGGAAGGAGTTGGTTAGAGAAAGACTTGGTGCCAAGAGTGTTGTGTTTTGGAGCAGGTAGTGTTGGGAAGAGAACGGACAGAAGAGGAGGAAGAAATGGGGAGTAAGGCTTCCTTTTGGTGGCTGTAGAACATTAAATTAGATGTTTCTTTATTCGCAGCTTCAGATTGGCTACTGTTCCAGATTCATAGAAATGATCACTTCTCTCATAAGCGTGATCTTTCAGATCAGATGCAAGGTTAATATCCTGACGATAAAGGGCCTTCTGGGAAAACCTGGGATATTGGTTTTATTGTTCCACTGGAACTTCAGATATATAGCTATTTTGCCCACTGCATGCTTTTTTCTTTCATATTTTCACTTAGAAAACTATTTTTCACTTCCTCTTTTTGTCCCAACTTACTCCTTTACCAAAAGAAGTCATCAAGTTTTCTGAACAGGATTTTGGTCGTCATTCCTTATCTTCAATCTTATTTTTGCTGAAAATTTTAATCCAACATAGGAAGGAGTCTGATAAATATGCTATCATACCAAACCAATTCTATGTTCCTTAGCTGGTCAGGAGAAAAGGTGGCCTCATGCTTTTCAGCAGAATAAAGGCCAAAATGAAACCTGATAATTTATTTTTTTTTCCCTAATGACAGTATTTTCAGTCCGTCTTACAGGAACAAAGTATGGCTGTGGAGGAGGTGGCTGTGGTGCCTGCACGGTGATGATATCAACTTATGAGCCAACTTCAAAGAAGATAAGGTACCGTTAACAGAATATTTTTAAAACTACGCAAATTTTATGGCTGTAGATACCATTTGCAGTTACAAAGCTGTAAAAACAAAGTTGTAAAATCTGTACTTAATAAGTGAAAGAATCCAAAGGAAGGGTCACTTTAGCCCAAAAGAGAATGCTCTAAAAAATACTGTCCATTCAGACATGTTGTAAATTTGCTGAAATATCGTGCTCAGATGCTAAATTTGCTCATATATGCTGACAGTTCCTGCAAGGAGTTTTCTCATTAGGAGGCATATATTTAACACCCTTTGTATTGACCACTGGAATGTGGCTCCTACCTGCAGCTCTGTGATGTGCCTGATGGGAAGATAGGGCAGGCAGAAGTTTGAGTCTTATCAGCCCTTTGATACTGAACTCCCTCCCTACACCCTACCCACAAAAAGAAGGACTTCAAAACTCAAAATCAGAGTTTCATTAAGATAAAACCCGCAGTAAATTACTTTTCAATTGAGAAAACTCCAGTCAAATTGTTAAATGGTAATGTGTCATTGTCAATTGAATATTTTTAGGTGGGGAAAAAGTAAAAATGTTCCAGTTGTTCCTTTTCACAATTGCATTACATTGGAATACAATGCAAATGAAAATCTTTAAAGTTTTTATAGGAGCCGAAATTAAAACAGTCAGAATAACAGTTGAAAAGAAACACTTGAACTGTGGTAAAACAAAATATTTTATTGTTAATGATCAAAAGCTTTGAAGAATTTCATTTTGGTATGTTGTTCCTACTTAGAATTATATTTATTTTACACGAGGACTTCCTTTGGGTCAGAAAATTGATTGCAAATTTTCTGCAGTAATTCTTTACTACCTGCAAATAACTACACCAACCCAACCCTCCCATCTTCCTCCTCCAAAACACACTTGACAGGTTGCTTGTGGGTAAGAGAGACAAGAGGGCAATTAGGAAAGACTGAAGTACTAAGGAAGATATAAATTCTACAGAACTGTCCTCATAGACAGTTTTTATACTGGGAACAAGAGACACAGCTAGTAAGTGATCCCTTCTATAAAGCTTATTCTCTTCTCAATCCAAATAACTGTATAAACTATAAACTATGGCTTGATTGCAAAATAATATTAATGAATCTTTATTATAATAAAGTAATATTCATGCTCTTTATTCTCTTTTATGTTCCAAAGACATTATTCAGCAAATGCATGTTTGCTTCCCATTTGCTCCTTATATGGTGCTGCAGTCACCACAGTGGAAGGTGTTGGAAGTACAAAAACCAGGATTCACCCAGTTCAGGTGAGAGTACAGTATCACTGTGTAAGAGGATTACTGATTTCTTCCTTTGTATGGGCTGGCTTGAGTGGCAGTGCTTTTAGGGCATGGGAATTTCACATGATGATTATTCTCCCTGATAAATGGTAACAGAAGACAGCACAAGTTTCTGATTGTTGATTGATCAAGGCTGATGAGATGTGGCTCATGGTGGATCTTGCTTTAATACTGACAGCTTGATCAAACAGTTGACATCTAAGAATTGCTGGAGTGGATCAGGCTTGTGTTCTATTTGGGCACATCTTGGACAGTGCCCCTTTAGCTGGTGTTTTAGTATGAATGCAAAAAAGACAGAAATCCACTGAAGATAAATTAGCTTCCTTAGTAAGATGTGCCTGGGCATCACATTCAAAATAATTATTCTTACTTGAGATTACTTAAATCGTTTTACTTAAAAAGTCCAATTTACTATGAAAGTCTCCCATTTATGAGAGAGTTCATTAAAATGGTGATGTACACTGGGAGGAGTTCTATTTGTGGTATTATATTTCAGGAAAGGCTTGCCAAATGCCATGGCTCCCAGTGTGGTTTCTGCTCCCCTGGAATGGTGATGTCCATATACACTTTGCTAAGAAACCACCCAGAACCAACTTCAGAGCAGATGATTGCAGCTCTGGCTGGTAAATATTGCCACTTTTTAATTTGTAGGTATGTCCTTGAACCATTTTCTTCAGGCACTTTGTGTATGTGAGTGCATGTCTGTGTGAGTACACATGCATGTGTGTGTGTATGTACTGTATACAAGTTGTGCTTCCCCGCAGAGTTGCTACTGGATACAAACCTCGTATTCCCTGTCATTCTTTTCTCCTGGAAAATAAAGCCTGTACATGTGGATTGTTTCAGAAATAGGTCTTCAAACCATCCCCATATGTGTCTTCTGAAGTGCTTTAAATCAAATGTGCAAAAATGATGGCATACTGGAGAAGTAGAAGCATCTGAAGGTCTCTGAGATCCTGTTAGGTCTGGAGTTGAGAATGTGATAAACCTCGCAGGAGATCCCCTTTGTGGTAGGAATAAAGCAGTCAAATAAGCTAGAGAGATGCAGACCATCTTCACTAAGGGAAAGTATGAGCATTTCTTGCAGGTAAAATAGCCTTCTTTCTTCTGGTGTGCTATAGAGTCACAGTGGAGCCAAAGGCATTTCCTGTTACTATGAGGTCAACTTAGATGGCGGTGTAATGCTGACCTCCTTCACTATTAGAAATAAGTCAGGGGTAAGGAGAAAAACATTTTGAGTGGGTGAAGAATATTGTACAATCTCTTATTCTCCTGCATACTGAGCTGTAGTTAGCATTCCCTCTAATGCAGCTCTCAAGTATTTCATACTCCCCTTGAAACAATAGCCTTTTTCCTCAAGCTGCAGGGTCCTAAGTCTTGTGACACTGATCTTTTTTGTCTTTGGGAGAGCTAACACTTCTTAAACTTTGAAAACGCAAGTTTCATATAAAGACATGACATTTTAAAGCCACGTGCTTTAAATCAAAACTTTTTCTTACTGATTTCTTGTTTTAAGGGAACTTGTGCCGCTGTACTGGATATAGGCCAATACTAGATGCCTGTAAAACCTTCTGTAAGGTAAGAAGTAATGATGACAAGAATACTAGATTGTGCCCATTAGTATGGGCCCATATGTATACTAACCATCATGATTTTCATTAAGATCATCTCTTTCCTCTGTTAAGAGGTGTAGGTCTAAGTAAGGTGTATAGTGGCCAAGCCCATTACCTTAATTGGTTGTCACAAATGAACTTGGTGTCTAGCCTGGATTATGAAAAGTAATCTGAAGTAACTCCATGTGTTTTACTGTGGGTCAGTACTGACATAAATAAAAGCAGAATTTGGATCGATATTCCTAATAATTTATCATGTAATTCAACATGTCAGAAACCTACAGTGAAGGAAGTAGGAGAGCAAACAGTGGGTAAAAGAAATAATGCAGACCATCTATGTGTGGTCTCACAAGGTCAACTGAATTCCATGTAGTATGAATTATTTTGTATTAAGGACTTCAGCATTCAATGATTTTAAGTATTTTTAATACTGCTTCTTTAACATATAATCCTTCCAATTTAGCTTATTAGTAAACTTCCTGTAGAACTTCTTTGAAATACAAAGAGACATTCTTATCAACTTAAGCAGGCTAAAACTCATTGACATTCTGGGCAGTATTTCACTAATGGAATATTCCTACTTTAGGAATCTGTTTGTTGTCAAAGGAAACCAAATGGAAAGTGTTGCTTGGATCAGGAAGATGATTTGTTTGACAAAGAAGAGAAGGTAGGGTTTTAAGTATTTTACCTGTCCCATTTAGATATAAAATTTATAGAAAGAATATTGCATGGCTTTTTCTTGTAATTAAAGTAAATGCAGTATACTCTGCCATTTTTGCCTTCACCTTATTCACCTTATATAATATTATTTGTAAAATAAGGTATTTTATTATTACTCACAAGAGATTTGGAGATATTTCTAAAAATTAAGGACTCTATTTGTATATTTGTATGAGGAGGCAATGATGTGGCAGGTAGTTGCTATAAGGTCGTTTGGACCTCTAGAGCTGAGATTTGAGCATTTCTTCAAGTTCAGGAATATTAATAGTCTCAGCTCTACTCATACAGCGTTCATCATATTGTGTAAGAAATCAGGGCGTATGTGGAGTTGTCTTAAGTCAACGATCAGTGATGATCTTAATGTAACCACCGATCTCTTACGAATCTATCTGCTGCCTTGAGTCTGAAGAACTGATACATTCTTAAAAATCAGAGTTATGATTGTAATATTTTATATGAAACCTCTTATTCATACAAATATTTGACATTGTTCTCAATTTTCTTTCAATAATATCTGATCTATTTCTTTGCTTTTGAGTACTGCAGGTTGGCATGAAGCCAGCTACTTTCTTATAGTAGGACTACAGGAAGCCTGTAGTTAGTCTTTCAGTTGCTTGCCTCTACGCTCTTATTTGTGTCATTTGTGAACTCTGAGAACTGTTATGAACACTTCCTTCACCTCACCGGCTCCAAATAATGCATTATAATTTAGCACCAAATCCAAATCATAATGGAATTACTAATTTTCTACTGACTTCAGTGGGACACTCATAGTTTGTTCTTGGTTATGCTTTTTTTTTTTTTTTTGAATTAATGATGAAAGAAAATTCTTGGTCTTTGCTTGTTTCCTTTCTTTTTAAGGTTTCCACCAAACTATTTTCAACAGATGAATTCCAGCCCCTAGATCCCACCCAGGAGCTTATATTTCCTCCAGAACTAATGGTAATTTTTGCTGCTTATAGACTCTCTTTCAGCTCTGTCTACTCCTTAGTAGTCCATAGTTCAGAACTCATTCTGAAGTCCTGCTTAGCAGTAATTCATCAGAAGAAATGTCATAACATTTTAATGTAAATCCAAAATTATATTACTTTTTTTTTTTCCAGGGAGCTTATTGAATATTCACATACAAAAATTAATCATAGTGGGGAAAATGAAGTTGCAGAACTGGGTATTTGGTGAGAAGACAAGTAATCTAAACTGTGTTTTCAGTGCAGCACCTGAAGATACAAGTACTTCTCAGCAAACTGAATGGCAAACACTTTTTAACATTGGCAAAACAACGCATTCTCCCCATTTAGTGGCTTAATAGTTTAGTAGTTCTTTTCTGTCAAAATGTCAGCCTCAGATAGCCACCTAGACCAGGCAGTGTTTATCCCCAGTGATTAAAGTATGACAAAGACATAAGAAGCTGAAGTAAGGGCACTGGAATGGAAAGTGTCAGGCATCCTTAATTATCAACAGCAGTATTTGCTCTAGAAAAAAATGAAAGCTGTTTGCTTTACATTTCTCAATCTATAGATTCAAAGCCCAATTCTCTGTAACTAGCTGGCTGCTTATGGAGAAAGATTGATAACTGTGGGACAGGAGTTCTTCACCCTGTGTTTGTACTACCATTAGTTCACAAGCTATTTCCAAGTGAACAGTGCTAGAACAGCCATAGACATCCATATGCATGCTTAATCTAGAAGGGAGTGCTGCTACCAGTGTCATTGGTGACCTCCAAGCAGGCTAATTGTGGAAGCACCTCCCTAAGTATTTTTTATCACTTTTCTAATTTCAGCATTTATGGGATCTATTCCTACATTTTTTGCTTGGGGACTAATATCAATCTTTTTTTTATTAGCCTATTGGAATTAATTGAAGATATTTCACCTATGCAGTCTAGAAATCTGCCACTGTGCAAAGAGCACAGCATAACAGTCCCATTTCTGTGCAATTTTGAAGGATTAACTAGAACTGCCATTGTTTAAGAACTTCTTTTGACTTTCAGTCTCATGTCTATTAGACCTTGCATCTGTCTATACATCTAAATATTTAAATCTGCCATATTTCCCCATCAGAGAATGGCTGAAAATCAACCAAAAAGAACTCTGGTTTTTCGTGGGGAGCGAATGACATGGATTTCTCCTGTAAGCTTAGATGAATTACTGGATCTGAAAGCTGCCCACCCCAAAGCACCTCTTGTGGTTGGGAACACCAGTGTGGGTATGTATACAATCAGAATGGCTCCTGTTGCCATAGTTCCAGTGTGCATGGGAGGAATGGGGCTATGTTTATCATTCTTTTTGCATTTTCATCCTTAAGCTTACTCTCCACTATGCTGGAGTTGTCATTATGGAAAATGTCTTTTGTCAAAGTCTATTCCTATCTGGTAGGACCTGAGATGAAATTTAGAGGAGTGTTCCATCCAATTGTCATTGCTCCTGCAAGGATCCCAGATCTGAATGTGGTGACCCACACGGATGATGGTCAGTAGCCTTTACTTTGTTCAAACATATGAGATTCTTCTGCAGCAAGGGATACTGCTCCATTCCATAGTGCTGAAGGCGTGAAGTGCTGTGCAACTCATTCCTAAGCATGCTTGATTCTTTCCCAGGTCAAGACGGCTGTGGCCGCTGTCCTAGTGCATGATACAGGGTTTTGTCTTCATGACACACTGCAGTACTTACCAGAAATGTTATCTTGGGCCCTATTAGTCATAATAGTGCAAGGGTAACTATTCTGGTAATACTGGTTCTGGTGCTAAGTCACGCAATATTTGCTTTGTGATCTGTGTACCGTGCTATGCTGTATAGTAGAGAGAGAGCCATACAGAACCACAGCGAGTTAGCAACATTGCATGCTTAGCTACATTAGAAAAAAGGCTGTGATTAAACTGACCTAGCTAATATGCATTAACTAATCTTATCTCAATCAGAATAGCATTAATTATTGTAGATTAAAAATTTGGTGCCTTAATTTATATATTTAAGATAAGCATGGATTTTTTTTTTGTTAAAGTTAGACTAGATTTTAGTTTTTAAATAAGTTCTATTGAAATTAGAAATAACAACTAGAAATAGATTTAAACCTACTATAATAGCCTAAATTAGGCTAAATTAAATGATAAATTAATTTTAATTAATTAAATATAAATTATATTGTCAGTTTACTGCCAAAGTTTTAAGGAAAATTAAACCCTATCTCTGATGAAAGTTACTTGCTACATGCCTGAAGCCACTTTTTTGAAGTGGTAAACTGTATTTAACAGTTCTGTCATTGCATTTAGAATATCTTTTTCATTTCAGATCAGTCTGCCAGTTGTAGTCAATGACCAGTTTGTTCTTAGCTGAAAAGTGGTTGGGAATTGAAAGGAAGCAGGGAGAATATTTATTGCTTCTTTTAATCTAGAAATAAAATCCAGTTATGAGAAGGTGAGCCTTAGTAGTTCTAAAAAGAGAGATGTGCAATTTAGTTTTCCAGCCAGAAATATTATTTCCTCGCTTTAATCAAATTTAAATGCAAAACATGTTTTGATTAACTTTTTGTTTTAAATACATAACATTTAGTATTGCTGTACTTGATTAATTAAAAAAAGCCATTTTAAAATTATGTATATTTTGATTTAGATTTTTTTATTTAATTCCAGTGTTCATTTACAGCATTCATAGATTACATAAATACAGTCTATTAATAATTTTGAATAGAAAGGCACTGTTTACCATTTTATAATACTGACATTTTTATAAAGTATAAACTTTAAAAAATGTATAAATTCTCAAATAAATGCATGTGGTTACAGTTGTCTTTCTAGTGGGAAAAAGAATACCATATTCAGTGTTAGGACTCTTTGGGGGTTTTTGCACCTTAGGAGAAAAATTAGAATATACATATGCAAAGCAAGATCAAATTATGATGAAAATCATGTTTAAAAATAGGAAAATCCTGTTCAAAGCATTTTGAAGCTTTTCAACTTTGGGTGAAACATGACCTAAACATTTACTTAATCAAAGTTGGTGCAAGGGAAACAGTTGGAATGGGCAGCTGGAAGCAGTGAAGAGATTTCCCTTTTAGTAGAAGTGATGAGATATTAACTCAGTTTCATCATTTCAGGAAATACTATCCTCAGTCTCCTGAAACGAAAAGTCACAGAACTTGCAAAGAATTTGCAAAGGCCCCTCACCTTATATTTGCCTGTATTCCACATAAGCAGCCCTAGCTCTACTGTCTGAACATAGTTCAAAACCCAGGCAATAAACCAATGTACATGTTACACTTTCATAACCTTTTGGTTACAGGATTAACTCTGGGAGCTGCCTGCAGCCTCTCTCTAGTGAAAGACATCTTGACAAATGCAATCTCAGAGTTCCCTGAAGAGAAGACAAAGGTTTTCTGTGCTGTCTTGCAGCAATTAAGAACTCTGGGTGGAGAACAGATAAGAAATGTTGCTGTAAGTTGTGAGTTACTTGTAATAACAGTTGTAACAAATTGTAACAAATGTGAAATTGCTTCTGACCACATGTAAAACTTGCATTTTTAATTTTGTTTTTAGCAGTGAGTTTTTTCTATCAATACATCTTTTTTGAGCTTTTGATCTTTATAAATTTATATGTAGTCTGCATGTTATATTGTCACTTAACATAAAGCTGTGAAGATGATGGAGAAAAGTGACATAAATTTATTTTTTTCAAGTCATTAGGTGGAAACATCATAAGCAGAAAATCAACCTCAGACTTGAACCCTGTTCTGGCAGCCAGCAACTGTGTGCTCAATCTGGCTTCAAGAGGTAAGAGGATATAGCCTGTCTCTGTAGTAGTGCCAGAGGTACAGGATCCTATTGCATGGGGAGAGGGGAAATAACAACAGGTGAGCATTTCTTAAGGAACCCTTTTCCCACTCCCATACAAGATCACATCTGCAAGAGATGCAATTTGCAGATGAAGAACATGTCAAAGGTTCTCATGCCAAGGGTAGGCATTCAGACCGACCAGATCACATATACTTCTGTGGGCAGTTAATTACTATAAGCACTCATAAAACCTTATAATTTGAGTAGCTGTATATACTACCTTCCCACTTCCCTGGTAGTTTTTTTTTCTTTAATTGATGCTTTGCCCTTGTTTTGAAATCACCGTCTGGCACTGAGGAAAGCTCTGGCTTCTTGTTTCTCTTAGATGCTCCTGATACAGAGCCACTAGTCCATGCCCATTTCCTCAGTTTTCTTCCATCACTGTATATATACTCCCCTTGACCTGCTCATTTTCATGTGCACTACCTTACCATTGGAAGTTGATGAAATTATTGGCAAACATGACCTATCTGGTGGTATGGAATTGCATGCTCTCCCTTCCAGATGGCTCATGTCCTTTTTGCTGTTGATGCAGACAGAGTGCCTGTTGCCATTTCAAAGCATGTAATACACCACTCAACACCCTGAAATACACGTTCTTTAAAGTGGTTGTTTCTGAGCCAGGATTTCTTGGACCAGATACACAAAAAGTTATGCTGTGTGTTTCCTGTGACTTCTTCCTGTGCGGATTGGCACTGAGAGGAAAAATACCTGTCAGAATGTCATTCTGACAAGTGAAAGTACAAACATTTGCATGTTCTTAACAATTCTAATGATGTGTGTACTTATTTGAGTGGTGAGTAGGATCACTGATTGATACCTCTTTCTGTTAAACTACTGGGAGAGGGTTTTAGGCATTTTAACAGGTTTTTAACATATTTCTTTACAAGCAGTAGTCAGTGAAACATAGGAAAAGTGGATTATTCAAGAAAAGGAGTTTGCAGAAACACTGTTAGTATTTATTTCGGATCACATTGTAAGAGAAAATGCTCCTTCCTATATCCTGGCAGGCTCACAGGTGGGAGTCAACAATAATCTTTATGTATGTAAACCAAGTGTATTCTGGATGGAATTGCAAAGGCAAAAATCTAGAAACACCAGTGCTGCTATTCCTAACAGTGTTATTTTTCAGATTCACGCTTCAGCAAAATAAAATTCCTTTAGTAAAGTTTTGATGTCACACTAGTTATATTTGAGGAATGCAATTTTAATGCTAAATTATATTCTAGGATGAGTACATTACAGTGTCATCATTACACATAACATGAAAAACATGAAGAAAATAATCTTTCTGTAAAGCAGCTAATCTTGAAGTATCACGTTCATTGAATGTGAGTGAAATATTTTAATATATGAACCTTTTAAAAGAAGATTATCTGGTTCTAGAAAGTCTTGCAATAGGTCAGGGCTACTGCAAGATAAATATTGTCTAGTAATAAGAAATAATTTATTTTAAAATGCATTGGACCCTTTTTAGGTAGCATGTGAAAAGTACAAAGGACATAGAAAACTAGGAAAAAAGTACACTTTGGCTTCATCTGCCAACATGGTTAAATTCCACACAGGTGAATTGCTGTGGATTTCCATCTGTACGATATTTATGCCTCTGTATTCTTGCAGAACGACAACTCTACTTGACAGTTGTGTTACTGGTACAGTTGCAGTTCTACCAACAAAAGTCCTTGAGCCAATGGAGCTTGTTTAATTAATAGAATCAATTATACATGTTAAAATGTTGCATTTCCAGAAGGCTTGCTAGCTTAACTGTGTAGTGATGTAGCATAGATTAAGTGTTCAAAGGGCTATTGCAGATTTAGGTTCCTTGCAGAATTTTCTCCTCTAGCCTTTTGAAAATCCCATCTTTAATAGCATATACACCATAGAAAGACTAGTCACTAGAAAGCATAGTCACTTTTAAAATAATCTACCAGAAAGAGAAAGGAAAAGGCAATAGTATTTATTCCCTTCTGGACTCCTAGAAGTGTTCAGAATCTCAGAACAAAAAAGAAAACAAAACCAAACCAAAAGAACCCAAATCTTTTTTTTTTTTTACTTTTGCAGAAGTTGTTTCCCATTCAGATTTCTTCCTCATTCTTTATGCTTTAGAAGGAAAGGTAGTGATGACAGGAGCTGCAGGGATTTGAAACAGATTGAGAGGAGTGGGCATGGGATCGTCATGGCAGTATCAGAAGGGAGGATTATGGAATGGGGATTGATCTCTGGGCACTTTCTGGTGTTATGATACTATGGAAGATGGAGCAGTCATTTGTATTTATAGAGCATACTGATAACGTTTCATGTAAACTCTGCAGTTATTATTTACTCAGGAAGGCTGCAGGTATTTCTTGCCAATTAAAATGGTTAGTATATGTTAATTATGCAATGGTACATAAGTCTCTGGATTTGGGATTTTTTTTTAGGAAGAAAGCGACAGGTTCCCTTGAGTGATATTTTTGCAGATGGAGTTGGTAACAATACCATCACATCAGAAGAGATCTTAGTCTCTGTCCATATTCCTCATTCTAGGAAGGTAAGTTACTAGTTTGTTTAGATTTGCTTTATGTAGAGTTAAAGACTATTAAATAAGGAGCCGGACATGGCATAATCCCTATGTTTAAAGTAACACTATTACTGCTCACTTTCTGAATTCTTTATGTTTGATCCTGTCAGTGCCATATTATGTCCCAGTTTTAGCCAAAGAACACAACTCAGCAGGTTGTTGGTGATATATAAAAAGTGATGTTCAGACAAAAGTTTACCCTAAAATGACAAGGGCAATAGGAACTGCCTAGACCCTCTGCAGAAAGGGGTCTTGGACAAGCTGCCATAGTCCTCACCAAAGCAGGCTGCTTACCTGTGATATGGTTGGCACCAAGCAGGTAAAGCATTGTCATGTCTTGAAGAATTTTTCTTAAAATGAGATAAGATTGGACATGTGCATGGTGGTTCCATAAATGTTGCTGAATAACAGTCTTTAAGTGCTATTGTGTTTGCAAGAGTGGATATGGGATCTTGAGCAAGTTAGGAGTTGTGTTACCTGAGCACTGAAGTTTGGCAATACTTTGAAGCCTCTGTGCTTTTGTACTTGTTATAAATGCTCCACAAGATCTCTGTCTTCCAGCTATCTATCATGAAAATAACTAGGTCCTCTGAACAGTGTAGATGATGGAGGACTGGGTACAGGCTGCTAGAAAATCAAAGATGGTAAAGCTACTGAAAGGTCAAGAGAAGGAAAAGTATGGTCTTGAATGCTCGGAAAGTTGAATTTGGGCTCTTCATTTTTTATTTTCTTGCTTCATGTAGTATAATAGCAAGTTCTGCTTCCAGATACTTAAATGTCTGTAGGTTACCCATATCTGTCTGATCTTGCTTAGGGGGAGTATGTCTCTGCATTTCGACAAGCACCAAGACGGGAAAATGCCCTCCCAATAACCAATGCTGGGATGAGAGTCATTTTTGAAGAAGGTACAGACATAATAAAGGACTTAAGCATTTTCTACGGGGGTGCTGTCCCGACCACAATCTGTGCAAAACAAACCTGTTGGACGCTTATTGGAAGGTACAATATCTCTGCCTTCTCTATATCTCTAAATAAAGGGACTTTGAGAGCTTGGGTGCACTTCCTTGGAGCGTGAAAGTACAGAAAGATTTCACTTGCCTGGATGATGCCACATATGTTCAAGTGAATGACCTGGTCGAACCTTAATGATGACTTTTCAGGACTGTTACATTTTGGAGTCTGCACATGGGTGCAACTCCGATGTGAAGTATGTAGAAAGATATGACAGAGATACGAACTGGGAGATATGTGGATGAGGTATACATAGTCAGCTGTGCACCTGAACGCAAGCATTGGTAAATGATGCTGTGTCATGTAGGTTTGATAATCCCCTAATATCAATATTCTTGAGTCCTTCAGTTTGGCTTTAAGAGGTACAAAGCTTGAGAACTTCAGATGTGCCCAATAAAGTTAGGAGCACAAATCAAGCCTTAACATTTTCAATATCTCTTCATCTACAAGATCCTAATAATATCTGAAGTTACTCTCTGACATTCTCTCCCACTTTCCAAGGTTTGGAGGAAAAAATTACAAATAATTCAAGCAGTATAAAACCATTTATCTAAACAGACTCCCACTGGACTCTTTTACCATTTAATATGCAACTTCACTAGTTGAAGTACTCATTATTTTTTGCTGCTTTATATGATTAAATTTATTCTAACAGATTTATATTTTGATATTTAGGGTTGTGTAACTATGAAGTTGAGATACTTCAAGGAGACAGCCTTTTCAGAAAATGTAACAACTATCCAGCACTAATCAGATCCACTGAAAGCATCTACAGTTTGCATCTATATCGTTATCCATTTTTCTTTAAATATAGGATAGTATCTGCAGAATAGGGATAATCTATAAAACTGTTAAATCAGCTTTAAAGCTGTAATAGGTTTTATTTATTAATTTATTTATTTTTAAAAGGCTGATATAGCACTCAATTCCATTGACTTAGGGGACCTCACTTCTGTGAGCAACATTGATCTACTCTGTTTTCAAAATTGCAGGCCATTATTAGAATCAATATTTTTGGCTTCATTCTGAGCAGGATTATGCCTGTGATCCATGGTACAAATTTATTCCTGCAATTTGTGTTTAGTTTTTTGAGTCCTGGTCTGATTGTTTCTGTCATTCTTCCTGACAGACACTGGAATGAACAACTGTTGGATGAAGCTTGCAGACTACTTCTTAAAGAAATTGCTCTTCCAGGCTCAGCCAGTGGTGAAAAAGTAGACTATAAGAAAACTTTGATAGTCAGTCTCTTCTACAGATTTTTCCTGGAAGTATTGCAGTCATTGAAGACAAAGGTAAATTAGTTCTCCATGTCTGCTTTTGTGCAAGTAAACGAAAGGGCTTTTGTTCTATTTGTTGATGCTTGCAATTTGTACAATGTGCTAAATACTGTCTTTGGGGTTCAGATCTGCAGAGGAATGTAAGCATTTAACTCCCAAAGTGATTGATGGAGAGATGCCCATTTAACTTTTAGGTGCTCAGATGTCTTCACTTTGGATATTAGGCTTAAAAAAAAAAAAAAGACTAATGTTAATGCAACAATATATCAGTATTGAGCTCCCAGGCGCAAAAAAAACATAAGGTCTTCTTCCATCTGTCTGTAGCTCAAAACATAAATAGACAAAATAGATATAACAGCTTTGGAAAGCAACTGTAGGTGTTAAACAACCCCTTCTTTGTGTATGAGTTGTTGGCTGGGAGGGGAGGACTCTAAAAATTCACTTCCCAGTACTTTCTAGGTGTGATTTACTTGTTTTTGTCTTAAATCTGTTCTTATGAGGTAAAATATCCCTTTTGCCTTTTTCTTCTGTGCTACCTTGAACTCCTTCCTCTGAATTACCATTACTAGGTAATTTATTATTACCAGGAGTAATAAAAAATAAAAAACCTGCCAGTTTTGATCGGACCCCAAAACAAAGCTTTTATGACTATCCCTGCTTTATGCTACTTTCTTTAAACAAGCATATGTGTTGAATCCAATATATTTTTAAATATTATTTAGTGAAATCTCAAAGCTCTACATTGTTTTAAAATTGTTATTATAAAGAGTTTGTATTTGATGATTTTGGTTTTTAGCTTTTTTAATTGGAATGTTCAAAATTTGAGTTTTAGTAATAATTCGCTTCCTTTTCAGGATCCTTGCCACTATCCTGGCATACCTATGGAATATAGGAGTGTCCTACAAGATTTCCAAACCAAAATGCCTCAGAGTATCCAAATATACCAGGCAAGTGATTTTATTCTAAGATTGTTCTGTGCTTTATAAGACTTGATAAAAAGTCACAGTTCAAGCATGACCCTTGCTGTGAAGCTCAGGTACAAATTTTCTAAAGGATTGAAGGCAACAGGCTGTTAGTGGTTGATTTTAATTGTATCTCAATTAGAAAAACCTTGTCTGTAAAAATAGATTCATATGGGCATACTTGCTCCTTCTAAACAGTTCTCAAAAGATAAATATGCTGAACGAACTCCATTGTCAGACTGCTTAAACATGGTATACTGCAGTGTGCAACCCAATTGGGAAAAAAAAAATATTGAAAAGCCCAAGTCTATAGCTGTCACTATAGTATTCTTGTCTCAAGATACACTTTCCTTAAGATCTCAGAGGGCTCTTAGGTCTCACTGTAGTTTTAGGAATCAAGTTGGAGTCTGTTAACAGCTATCTGATCAAATTAACAAGAGTGTTCAAGGAGAAGTCAGCAGTAGAGGGCGGCAAAGAACCTTTCGGATTTTCTGAGCTTGCCCTTATGACTAGATCATGGTGGGAACTCCTGCAAGGATTTTTGATATTTTGATACCCTCAATACACAAATAAAATTCTCAGGCTTTTGGAAACTTAAAGAGAATTCAAATTAAATCTAGGTAAACTTTTCCCTTTTTTTTTTTTGTTTTCAGATATTCTTTAGAAAAACATTTTAGCTTTAAATGCTTAAATTTGTTCGTTATCTTTAGCTTTCTTCAGAGTTGACCTAAAAAAACCCCAAAACATTACAGACTTATAAAAGGGGCCAGCATCAAAAGAACTAGTTCTTCATGATTTCTGGCAATTTATTCTCCAGCTGTAAGAAAGTAACTAAACTGAAATGGAAACAATTTGTTACTCAGATCAGTTGGCATTGAGCAACAGAAATTATTTAGAAACCCAGAAAATCTGTTTTTTTCACTTTACATTTCTGTCTAACTTTTGCAAATCCATATCTTTTGTCTGGAGTTCCTCATCTGAATATTATTAAGCTTATAAAATGAAGGGGCAAAAATAAGAATGCGAATCCTGAAAGATAAATGCTTGGTCATTCTGCTAGTGGAAAAGTGGAGATGGTTTGGCTGAGACAGCCATTTGAGGAACTTTAGGCAGACAAGTGAAAAATGTCAGTTCTTGGCCTTGGACTAATAGCAGACAGTGTGCCAGAAAGTGCCAGAGGTAAGAAATGTGTAGCGGGGACACTTGTGTACTGGAAGCTACAGAAGAAAAAAGGTTTTAAGATGTGAGCAATGTAGTAGTTCTAAATGTAGAAAAGGAAACAGTTAGTGTGAACACTGACCCAGAAATTGGAAAAGTGTTCTGGAAGTTGCCAATAATTAGTTGGTGTGGCAGAATTAACTGGCAACACTGAATTAACTTTCAGGAAAGACTTAGCAAAATAAAATTAGTAAGACACTAAATTCATACACAGGTGCAAGGAAATAAAATTGGAAAGTAAGTATTTAAACAGCATTTTCTCACTGATGTACATTGATCAGCTGCAATCTTTCAGCAAGGAAGACAAATCCTAGGAATCACTGCAAGTAGCTCAAAATACAACACCAGGCTCTGATAAAATACAGAGTGGAATCTTGTGACAATAATTCAGAAATGATCAGAGCTTCATGACACCAATCAGTAAGGGAGGAAACTGTCCTTCTGAAAAAAGAATTGCTGTTTGTATCACTTGGATGTAAATGATTATGGAAAAAAAATCCAAGTAGACAAACCTGTGCAAGGCTCTCTGAAGGCTTCTTAAGAGAAGAAGTTGAAGAAATGCCCAGGAGTAGCAGTCGGTCCTGCATCCACATCTTTTTTCAATATTAAATCAGAAGATGATAATATGAACAGTTGTTCCTTCATCTGATTTTCTGATTACTGTAAGAATAACATGATTATTCTTTTGTAACTGTTTGGGGTGTGTGTATTTTTGACTGCACAGGACATAGACCCGAGTCAGTCTCCCCAGGATCCTGTAGGACGGCCCATTATGCACCAGTCTGGAATTACGCATGCCACTGGTGAAGCAGTTTACGTTGATGACCTTCCTTCTGTGGATGGGGAGCTCTTCCTGGCTGTCGTCACTAGCTCCAGAGCTCATGCTAAGATTGTGTAAGTGTTCAAAGTGTGTCTGCAGAATGTGTTGTTATGAGTTACTGACTGAGATTTTTAGAGCAGACTAATGAGTTATGTGTATATGGAGCAGCATGCCTGATACCTGCACCAGCTCCAGTGCTGGAAGCAATATTGTCACTCTAGTAGAAGATTCTTTGGATTTACGTGTCTCACCCCGTATTACTGTACTAATAAGGTTGAACTGTTTCTGGTCTATAAGCCAACCTAGGCCTAGCCTAGCTACCTCCCCAAAGTGCTGAGCTGTGCAGTGCAAGTAGGCATCGAAACTCAGCTTTACCAACATAGCTTTGAAACCTCAACTCTATTATGAAAACAGAAAATTGTTAAAAATGTAGAAAATAGTGTTGCAACATTGCAGCAACAAGGTAGCAAAGCTCATATGAGGCCTTATAGGAGAGGAAGATGGGAAGAGGATTTTGTTCTGAAAGAAGACTGTTCTCACTTATGTTTTTATACTGCCAAGATAAACCTATTCTAGCAGTTTGTTCAATGTTCAGGCACCAAAATGCACATATCCAAGTTGTTTGCCCAGCATTCAAGCACCAAGACGTGTATCCAGATGGGCTGGTCAGGATTAATTGTGATGACAGAGCAGACTGGAGCTGCTAGCTATAGAGTCTGTCATATTTCCTGGCTTATTCTTAGGTTGGTGATAGTGTGCTGGGTTTGGATGTGCTCTTTTTGGTACCCTTAAAGAGCTGACATCCCCCTCATCTCTGGGAGTCAGTAGGATTTATTCACTCTCCTTTGTCTTCCGATCTGAATGTCCAGAGAAGATACCTGTAGGTGTGCTGGGATCTTGATGACCTCCTAAACCAGGTGCTATCAAAGCAAACCTTCTGCCATTCTTTCTGATTCTTCTACACCCATCCATTCCCATTCATTCTCCATTTATACTGGTCTTGCCATTTCTGTTATAATTCTCTACATGAACTCTCTGCTTGCTGATGCTTATTTGTATCAGTTTGATATCTGTGTGGGCCATGAGGTCTTAAAAAGTTGCAATTGTAGCATCATAATTGTGCAGTAATTTTTATTAAATCAATGCAGTTCAGGAAGTCTAATGGGCCAATGATTTCCCTGTTTCATCTAGAGTATCTCCTAGAAATGAAGCAGGTTAGTAGAATTATAAATTGCCTTTAGCCTGCGTTTCTTTGCATGCCAGAGATAGAAGGGAAAGACATGTCTGAGCCTATGAGCAGATCCTGGCAGTACAAGAAACTGTGTTCCCTTCCTCTGTGCAATGCTTTGTAAAACTAATGAATTAACGCTTCTCTCTTCCCATATCCCAATCAGATCTATAGATACCTCAGAGGCTCTACAAGGACCAGGTGTGTTTGATATCATAACAGCTCATGATGTACCAGCTACAAATGAGTTTTACTATTCTGATGATCCAGAGATTATATTTGCGAGAAACAAGGTATAACTACAATCGTTTTTTAAATACTTTTCTTAATTTTTACCATTTTTCTTCTGTCTTTTATAATGAAATTTTACTTGCTAACTCTTGGATTTCTATATTGTGTTTATGTCAGGGAATCACTTTAGCTGTAACACTTCCTGACAAAGTTCTTACAGTTTTTTCCCACTCCCTTTTCAACTTCAAAACAGCTGATATGTATTATATTTTGCTTAGAGAAAAATACACCAATCAGAAGAATACATAGTAAACATCACAAAACCATCTGAGTTGTTGGGAGAGTTTATTTCATTGAAAGTTAGTCTCCCAAATCACTTATCTATTTTTGAATACTGTATTTTCCTTGATTTTCCAGTTACACTGGTATTTCTAATAATTTGTTAGCTTCATGGGTGATCTAAAAAATACAAAAGTCCTAATTCAAAACTAAATTCTAAAAAGGAAATATGAATAGTGTTTATACAAAAGAGGAATATCAGCACGGTTCTATTAAGTGATGTGTATTTTACAGGTGATTTGTGTGGGTCAGATTGTCTGTGCTGTGGTTGCGGATTCAGATGTTCACGCCAAACAAGCAGCTGCAAAAGTGAAGATAGAGTATGAAGTGCTGGAACCAGTGATCTTAACAATTGAGGTACAAATAATTTCTTTTATCTTGCTTTTTTATTGTTTTATCTATTTAATTAATGGCAGCAGCAGTTCACACTTTTCACCTGCTTTTTAAACACGATTTTCTAAGGAAACAAGGTGAATATGAACACACAATTAGCCAGTCTGCCAGACTCCTTATAAATACGTTTTCAACCTTTTGGCTGATTTTGACCACTTCTGATTGATAGGCAGCAGTCTCAAAAGTATTAAGGTCTCACAAGTTTCATAATAATAAACATAAGAGTACAAAAGAATTGTTTTAAGGTTCCCAGTGAGGAAAAGGCAAGGAGCGCACTGGTTGTGTATAATTCTATTGGTAGCTACCAGCTGGGCAATCAGCACGTGGCTGAACAGTCAGCTTCTGATTATCTGTAGCATTTTTATCTGTTGTCCAGCTAGCAAGCCAACAAAGTTAGGCTGGAGATGTACAAGTGTTGGGAGAATGTGATGGGAAAGATATTAGGGATATAGAAAATTTTAGAAATGTGATTTGGGAGTCTTAGGGGCAATGGACTTATGTTGGGTTAAAGAAATGAGTGGAAGTAGGGAACAAAGAACACATTTGCAGGGAACCAGCATTAGTTCTGGTAGTTACTTTACAGCTTGTTTCTATAATGCATGTGGGGTGTAACAGAACAGTCTTTCTGGTATAAAAAGTAAAAGTAGGCTCTTTTTAAAGACTTGTGAATTTTACTAACATTTCATTACAGTTGAAACTTAGTGAAGTCTTATTAGAAATAAAGCAAATCATACTTAATAAATAGATTCCACTTTTACTTAGTACTTGTGATTTCTTCCCCTCCTAATGGCATAAATTTTTGGATGATGTGGTTCCATTCTTATTCTGTGCTCTCTTGGTCACTTGTTAGATGTATGAGAAGGAAGAGCAGGTTGAATAAACTGAATGCATTTCCTTCAGAAACTGCTATCATCAGTAACACAAGATACGTCAGGAAAGACTGGCTGGAACTGAACACATGAACTCATCAACAATGACAATAAAGTGATGAAATACAGTTGTTCATTGACTTTGGTAGCTTGTGGTTCAAATCTCTGAAGAGAATGTTGTTTCTCCTGAGAGTAAAATGGCACATCAGGCTGAGAACCTTTAAACTGCTTCAAAAAAAATATTTCTCTTTTTCTCCACTGCAGGAAGCTATAAAGCACAACTCATTCTTTGAGCCAACAAGAAAATTAGAACAAGGAAATGTTGATCAGGCATTTGAAACTGTTGATAATATAATTGAAGGTAAACCGCAGAATACATTTGATATTAAGTTGTTGTCAGTATTTGGGTTTGTCTGTCTGTTTTTCAAGTCCCAGTTCTAGCTTTTATCCATATATGAAGAAAGTGTGATTAAATCTAGTGGTCTTGTGATTCTGCTACTACATTCAAGCTTTCTGAATCCTCTGTCCTTGAAACAGAATCACACAATAATTAGGTTGGAAGGGGTCATCTAGTCCAACTTCCTGCTTAAAGCAGGTCCAGTTAGAGCAGGTTACTAAGGGCCATGTCCAGTCAGGTTTTGAATATCTCCAAAGATGGAGATTCCACAACCTCTATATGCACCTCTTCCAATGTTAGATGACTTTCATGGTGAATTTTTTTTCTTGTATCAAGTTAGAATTTCTTGTGTTCATTGCTTCTTATCCCTCTACCATGCATCTCTGAGAACAGTCTGGCTCGCTCTTCTCTACACCCTCCAACTAGGTAGTCATAGACAGCAATAAGACCTCCCCTTAACCCTTTTCTTCTCATGGATGAATAAATCCAGTTCTCTCAGCTTCTTCTCATACATCCCATGGTCCAGCCCCCTGACCATCTTGATGGCCGCCTTTTTGACCTGGTCCAGTATGTCCATGCTTTGTTTAATTTATCTATGTTTTATTTAATGTTGTCACCACTTGTAGGCATTATTGTTCTGCTCTTAATCAAGTTCTGTTGATGCCACTGGAACAAGACCAATTTAATCCTTCAAGGAGTTTAATCTGTGTTTTTATTCCAGATTTTGCTCCTTGATACAAGAAATATCAGAAGATTTGGCACTGAATACTGTAATTTACATGATGATGGGCCATTATTCTTTCCTAGTTAATTTCTTCTGTCTTTTTTCTCAGTAACACTTGTGTTTTCTCGTTGGATCAGGGGAAATTCACATTGGGGGACAGGAACATTTTTACATGGAAACTCAGAGTGTGCTTGCTGTTCCAAAAGGAGAGGCTAAAGAAATGGATGTGTATGTGTCAACACAGCATCCAGCTATTATTCAGGTAATACAGAGCATTCTCAGAGAAAGTCGTTGAACCCGTGACAGTAGAGGTTTTTAAGTTTACTTTAAAAAACCATCTTAACAGTTTAGAAGCAGTAGGAACACAAAATTGCACGTCTGGATTACCCAACAACAGATGCTTTGTGGTACTGCTGCATCCTGATAAACACTGAATACTACACTGTGAGGATAAGGAGGAAGTAGGAGTCTCTAATTTCCCTTTGAACAAAGTACCTCATGTCCTGCCGTTGTAGGCATGGCGTGCTGAGGCTCCACCATCACTGTTAGCTTTCCATTGAAGTAAGTAACAGTCAGCACCTTGCAGAGTCAGACCCTGCCAAGGGTTTGATCAGCTCTAATAGCTGTAGGTGAGACTGCTGCTCCATGCCAAAATCATAATCATAGAATGGCTTGGATTTGAAGGAACCTTTAAAGATCAGCTAATCCAGACATGGACAGGGTTATCTTTCACTAGATCAAGTTTCTCAAAGTGCTGTCCAACCTGACTGTGAACACTTCCAAAGATGGGACATCCAGAACTCTGGGCAACCTGTTCCAATGTCTCACCACCCTCATTGTAAAATATTTCTTCCTTATGTCCAATCTAAACCTACCCTCTTTCAGTTTAAAACCGTTGCCCCTTGTTCTGACAGTTCAGGCCTTGATAAAAAGTCTTTCTCTGTTTCTTATAAGCCCCCTTTATATATTGAATGGTCACAATAAAGTCTCCCTGGAGCCCTCTCTTCTCCAGGCTGAACAATTCCAACTCTCTCAGTCTTCAGGGTAGAGGTGTTCCATCCCTCTGATCATTTTCATGATGGTAAATGGAGGCAAGATAATGGAAGTAAATGGAGGCAAAATAAAAAGCAAGGCTGACATAGGGTATGGTCTCATAGCAATAGCTACAGGGCATGAAACTGATAGTATTTCAGACTCAACACTGGCATTTTATGTTCAAAACCCAGTTCAGCTCCTTTTATCATTTCCATTATTGTTTTATTGCCAATAGCCAAGAAGGATGAACCATTTTGTGTTTAAGAAAATTATTTGAAGCAAGAGCATTCCTGACACTAGCAAGACCTTAGATTATTAAAAACCAAATGGTTTTATTTGAATTAAAAATTAAAATCAAATTCATTATCTTAGTAATAAAAATAACAACTGATTTCTAGTTTCTTTGTCTTATACCTGAAGCTTCTTACTGTTTAAGTAATGAAATCTAAGGGTATTATTCTTCAATTCTGTCCGTGGCCCATTCACAGTCTCCATGCTAGAGATTTTAAATGTGAACAATGCTGAGTGTTTGTTTTTATCTTTTCCTTGCTTTGTAACCTAGAGTAAAAGAAAAATTATTTTCATCTGATTAAAAAACCCAAACAAACTAGAAACATCTATGGAACCCTTTTCTAGACAAGATTTTTATTTCAGAACCTAACTTTTAGGCTTCATTTGAGATGACATAGAGGATTAAAACTGGTTTTACAGGAGATGGTAGCTGCAAGTTTAGGCGTTCCAGCCAACAGGATCATGTGCCATGTTAAACGAGTTGGTGGAGCTTTTGGTGGGAAACTCCTGAAAACTGGCTTACTGGCATCAGTTGCTGCAGTGGCAGCAAACAAGTAAGTGTGACATGTGTATTAGGATATGAAGAGAAAATGGAGTGAACAAGTTTTGCATTTTGGCTAAAAAGCTTTCTCCTTTCCCAAAGTTGCTAACCAAAAAGTCATAAAATCCTGACTGTTCGTATTTTGTAAGACTGTTCAGTGCATTTCTTTGTTTTGTTTTGTTAGACTGCTTATGTTAAGCAGCTCTAGTCTCAACTAGAATTAATGGGACTTGAATAAATTGGTATTAGTATAAGCTAGAAATACCCTTGAAATGATTGAGCATTTCAAAAAGACCAGTCCCTAACTATTGAGGCTTTGTATTTACATTCAAAGCATGACATTAACCATCCAGATGTGAACTTCACTGGCACAGCAGGATGCAGAAGGAAGAGTTCATGAGTGGAACTGCTTTTAAGAACAAGTAGTTCTAGTTCAGTCCCAAACATCTTTCAGTCAAAATTAGCTTAAATCTATTAGGTATAATGTTTTTGCTAATACTACTTTAATTAGTTTAGGAACCTTAACACATAAAGCTCCACCCCCCGCCCTCCAAATTTTGCAGCACAATATTGGCAATTAGCTGTCAGGGGATAGTAACCTCTTTTATAAGCATAATTGATTTGCTGCAGAATGCTCATCAGGTACATCCTGCCTTAGCCAAAATCACAGAATCTTCATGGTTGGAAGGGACCTTTGACATCATCGAGTCCGACTATACACACACAGAAAAAACCCCCAACAATCTCGGGCCCTGAAGTGCCACGTCTACATGTCTCTTAAATACCTCCAGGGATGGTGACTCCACCACCTCCCTGGGCAGGCTGTTCCAGTGCATGACCACCCTCTCAGTAAAGGAATTCTTCCTAATATCTAATCTAAACCTCCCCTGCTGCAACTTCATACCATTTCCTCTGATGATCTTGTAATCTGAGTGGTCAGCTCAATACATTTCTCTTATTACTACTGTCATTGTTGTACAAACTGCTTTTGATCATTTTTGGCCATGTTTTCTGTGTTTTGGATTAACCAGGCCATGCTAAAAATAATCTTTTTTTATAGTTCAAACAATCTTTTTTTTATTGTTAGGACCTTATTTTACATCTTATGTCATGTTTTCAAAAGTAACTATTTTTAAAGATATATGCATTTGTAGAGTAATTTTTATATTTTTATTATTATCCATGTTTTGGTTTTATCCTAAGGCACTCTATTTCAGTATGATTCTGAATAGCTAAAAGGCGACTATTTCTTGCTTAAGATTGAATGCTAACTGCTGTGAGCTCACGTAACACAGTTCAGTCTTAACACTGAAATAACAGTTTCTCCAGAAGAAGTTTGCACTGAGTTATCTCATTTGCTTTCAAGATGAAATTAAAAATCTGATATGGTTGTAAATGCAAAAAAAAATGAACTCTAGACATAGCTTTATGCACATGTCTAAGCTTATTACATTTAGATTAAACTTAACTTTATGTTTATATGCATGGCTAGATCTGGATACATGATGAATAGCCATCTGTTAAGGTTATCTCTTATTTTGACTGAAATGTAACTTTTTTTTTTTTTTTTTTTTTTATTTAGAACCAGCAGAGCAGTCCGTCTGATTCTGAGTCGA
This sequence comes from Limosa lapponica baueri, assembly GCA_002844005.1. NCBI lineage: Eukaryota > Metazoa > Chordata > Aves > Charadriiformes > Scolopacidae > Limosa > Limosa lapponica. The sequence continues at coordinate 1,127,399 of KZ505656.1, forward strand.
GGGGATGATATGTTAATCACTGGTGGCCGACATCCTTTTATTGGTAGATATAAAGTGAGTGCCACAAGAATTCAGTGAAAAAATACCTGCCCATATTTTGTGAATAAGTATTTAAATGTTACTGGTTAATATTTGTTCTATTAATGAAAATGAGTATAATCAATTTAATTTTAAAATAAAACAACTAGCCAGGAAAACCAAGAGATGAAGTTGCTGTACAGCTCTTTCTCTGCTTCTGCATCTATCTCTGCAGGAGTTTGGTTTTCTTCTGTTTTTCCTAATCCCTTTTCCTTTTATAGCTCTTTCTGTCTTTCTTTCTGGGAATGGGAAGCTAAACTCAGAATTCTTCTGCAGAGGTTTATTTTAAACCATCCATATGGTTAGGTTCACACAAAGGAGCAGCTAGTTTTTCACAAAAATAGTGTCATACAGGAAAACTCACCCTATGAAGGAAATTAATCTTTTCCCTGTCCATTTCTGCCTTCTATCTCTAATTGCCATGGAAATTGCACATGCTAGCCACCATAACAGGGTTCGATTCCAGGTTTCCTCTGAATTGATAAGCTGAAAGATAGATTTCTCTATAAAAGTACTTTTTATTAATAGAGCTACAGCTTGAGGTTGGTGCCACCAAAGAGGGACTCTGAACAAAGAAATCCTGGGGCAATTATACCCTTACGATCTAAGTTACCCACCCCTCACACAACAGTTTGGACCACTAGTAATATTAGGGTCTGGTGCCTTCCCATTCTTTATTGGGTCCTTCCGCTGTCTCTAGGTTGGTCGTTTCTTTTCTAATCTCTAAAGTTGCAGCTTCTGCTGACAATTGTAGCTTCCTTATCTTCTGGCTTGAAGTGGCTCTGAGGCCTTCTTTTACTTAACTAGGTAAAAGTTCAACGTTTCTAGGTGAAAGTTCGCAGCTTGCGGCCTAAGGATTCAGCAAATTTCACTACTAATACTAAGCAAGTTATGCTAAACAAGTTCTACATAAGTAGCATATCAAATTGTATAATATACTACATAAGTAAAGTAAGAAAGTTTTTATAAGACGCTTCCCTAAAGTTGAAAATGAGCTGTAGCTCATCCTGAGAGTTCAGGAACTGTTAGTGGCAATAGGTGAAAAGAGAGATGTGAGATAAAGATAACATTTCTTCGTCAAGAAAAGCAAATGTCATACTCCGTCTGTCAGACAGTATTCTTACAGTCAGAGTGGAATTTGACTTTATCTACAGAGAACATTCCTAGATGACACACTTATCAGCCATCTCAGGCAATACACAGGAAACCACTGGGCTCCCCTGCTGCTTCTTTTCCCAATGAGCTGATGTTGCTTATTATATGCCGGGTGGGAAAGCCAGTATCTTAGGAACATACTTTCTTTCTCTCTTGCTCTTCTATAGTTTCAGTGAATGCTTCCCAGAAATTAATAGTGCAGTATGACCCTAATTGTGTGGGTTACATTCATTTCCAAAATAGACAAGTACTGAAGAAATGAATGAATGCCAAAATCTAACTAAGTTATTGTTGATCCTTCTAGGTTGGCTTCATGAATGACGGTAGGATCAGAGCTGTGGATACCAAATATTACATTAATGGAGGATGCACACCTGATGAATCTATTCTGGTAAGGATTTTATAAGCTGACAAATCTTATTACATGGAGGAATCATTAGCTGGAAATAATGAAGGCCAAATTCCCTTGCACAGGTATTGTTAATCATATAGCCTTTTGATGTTGGGACTATGGGTTGCTGGTAAATCTACACCTAATAGTTTAACTTTTCCTTACTCAGTTCAGTGAAGCACTATACTACTTTTTGATATTTTCCTACACGTTCACTTTATGAATGGTTTCTCAGGCTTATTTTCCCATTATAAACATGTCAACTGACAATGTATTCCTTTTAAAATACATAGTATACAATAGGAGCAAAATCAATCATAAAAAGAAGTATTTTTTTTACTTCTTTAACTACTGATCAGCACTCAACTACTAGTAACATCATCTGTGTTCTATGAGTATCAAAAAATAACTTGCCAAATTAATATGCTGCATGAGAAATGTATGAATAAAGCCCATATGTGTGCATAAGAGTATTCTTACTACCAGTGACAGAAAGCCAATTTTAAAGCTAATTGTCTCAAGTTAAGGTCTTTATGTGAGATGAAGAAGATTTAAAATATGAATTTGAAAGAAGCACTGTTCTGACACTTAACTTAACCTGTTTGTCCTCTTCCTCAGGTAGCAGAAGTATCCTTATTAAAAATGGACAATGCATACAAGATTCCCAACTTGAGATGCTGGGCTTGTGCCTGCAAAACAAACTTGCCATCAAACGCAGCATTCCGAGGGTTTGGCTTTCCCCAGTCAGCACTGGTGACAGAAACTTGGATAACAGGAGTTGCAGATAAAACTGGTTTATCACCAGAACAGGTGATGAAATGAAGGCATCTTCTCTCCTGAAATCAAGTCTGTGCAGTTGGAAAGTTAAAACGTATTAGATTAGCTCAACTCTCTGAACAACTCTTTTCTAAGTCAAACATAATTTGTGCTAAAATTAATATATTTTTAATCAATATCTGATTGTTGAGTGAATAACATGCTCTTACAAACTGAACCAAACTGGTAATTGCTCAAAAAACATAACGTAATCTTGTTGTCTACTACTCCCCCACCCCAAGATGGTTTGTCTTCCTTTAACATGATTGTGTGGTAGCTGTTAATTTTATTATTTCAGATCAGGGAAATAAATATGTACAAGGAGAACGAGCAGACACACTTCAAACAAAAGCTTGATCCACAAAACTTAATACGGTGTTGGAATGAATGTATGGAGAAATCTGCATACTACAGTAGGAAAACAGCTGTCATTGAATTTAACAAACAAAATTACTGGAAGAAAAAAGGGATTGCCATTGTACCAATGAAGTTTCCATTTGGACTAGGCACACGTTATCTTTCTCAGGTTAGTTCCTTTCAAGAGTAAGTGAGCTAAGCTTTTTATCCATAGAAGATTACAGTTACTCTACCTTAGGATGCAAACCAAATGTGTTATCTTTCAACTTCTGGAAACCTATCATCCTTCTAATGGTTGTTCCCTGAAGGCTGCACGAGCTACCAGCTCTCTTCAAGCTGAGATCAAAGTTGTTTGGTCTTCAGAAGCCAGGCAGCTTAGACCCTGCCTACCCAAAGGCCAGTCCCATCTCTTGTGGTGTGGTGTTAGTATAGACGAGTTGAACACTTTTATGAAAAGGTTTTGAGGACTGATGGCAAAGTGTTCATTGGATAAGTTTTCCATTCTAGAATGAGCTCTGAGCTTACTCTTTCTGACCATTGGGAGTACTATGGGATGCTATTCTTAAAGACATAACACTTTGATATCATCAAAGATTAAGTTTAAGGAAGAAAAGAAGGACAGTGGTATTTTTGGTCTTTGTGTTTTGTTGAATTTAGGTGTCCAGTGCTTCTGGAATGGAGAGCATTTTATCAATTGAAAATTACTTGACTGGCTCGTATCATATCAAACTGGCTGTCTCTGTTCAAGACTAAAGTCACAGGGCCTTTGTAGTCTACAGTGCTACTTCCAACTACGTCCAGGAGGAAAATCTCATTCAGAACCTCACTGCTGTGTCTAATGCCGACAGCCTGCCCAAGCTATGCTGTTGAAAAACCTGGGGCCAAAGGCTCTCAAACATCAGTGAGAGAGAAATGGAATTTGCATGTACAGCCACTAGTGAGGGAAGTCCTCCAGCTTCTTTTGGAACCATTGAGATACTGTTGCCAGGTGTAGATTTATTTCAGGATCTAGCAGCAGAAAAAGCAGACCTGCAAGGATCTGTATCTTTTCCTTCTGAAGTTCATATAGATGAAGAGCAGGGACTAGCATTCCAAATTTTCCAAATTTTGCCTTCTATTCAAAAGCACTAAACAGATAAATTGAAATACAGTTCAAAACTGTGTCTTTTTTGATTCATCAATTCATCACTATACATAACACATTTCTCACTAGTCTAATGTTGGTTTTGTTTTTCTTTTTTAGGCTGCTGCTCTGGTTCATATTTATACTGATGGGTCTGTGCTTCTGACACATGGTGGAATTGAAATGGGGCAGGGTATTCATACGAAAATGATCCAGGTAACAAGTGATCCAAACAAATGTTACTTTGTGCTTTATTTGTCATGCAGGTAAACAGTGTGAAGGTTTTCTTCTTGGTTAGTTAGTGTACCGGTAGGACAGTTTCTTTATCAGCATAGACACTGCTTCTTTGCATTGATAGAGTTAGAAATCAAAGATGCCTTCATTAAGAGTCATAGAGACAGCAGGAAGAAAAAATAGATTTTTATTCTTCCAATGGTATATGAAGAGGCTTATTAAAAATTAAGGTCTTTTAGGGAGCTAATCCCATAAAACCTGGGGAACTGTTGGAGTGTTTTGAATGTTTCTAAAACAGAGAAGAATATGTTGTTCTTCCTGGAACAGGTTGCTAGTCGGGAATTGAACATCCCCATGTCACATATTCACTTCTGTGAAACGAGCACAAGAACTGTTCCCAATGCATGTGCCTCAGTAGGATCTGCAGGGACAGATGTCAATGGCATGGCTGTGAAGGTAAGGAGTAGTATTTAGTTTAACAAAACACCCTATCTCTCGTAGTATTTAATGCTTGCCAAACTTAAGCATCAGTGATCCCATAGAAATCAAGTTTGAGATCACCAATAACACCACTGGAGATTGCTAAGAAGAAACGTGACTTGTTGGCAGTTTCTCGGTAATGGTGCTTATGAATTTTCAGAATTTTATTAGAGCTTTACCCAGAAGGTTTATGTTTGACAAAATCCTTCTTTCATCTAACAAACTAACTAGTCTCATACAAATCTCATGCCCTGTTCCTGTTCTAAATCTACTGATTCTTGCAGATTCCAGCCCTCTTAACTTAACCCTTTATAAGGCTTTTGTCAATGCAGTTAAAATGACACCTCCTATCGTACTTTTTCAAACCAAAATGACAGTAAAGCATATGCCAATTAAGTACTAACTAGAACATATCTTGAATAGTACTGAATGTATTTATGTTAATTTTGTGTTATTTTCTCCTGACTTCTCACCAGGATGCTTGCCAAACTCTTCTGAAACGCCTGCAGCCTATCATCAACAAGAACCCAAAAGGCACCTGGAATGATTGGGTAAGACATGTGAACCCTACTAAATGTGTTTGTGTGCTTGTGTATGTGTTGTAGTCTATTAGTCTGCTCAGCCTAATAATCATAAAGTTAAAAACTTTAGGAACAGGTTATTTTACAGAAAGATAGACTGTAGGTACTCGGCTTAGACGTGTGGGAAACAATCCCCAAATCATATCTGGTTGGAAAGGAGGGGAAGCTATGTGTGAAGTCACTTTGGAGGCACAGAAGTTTTTAATATACAAAAAATGTCAGCTTGTGCAATAACATGATCCACCACACCTTACCCTCAGACAAGCTGTTGCAAAAGATTGTCAGGGTATATGTGAACAGTGTCAGTTTTCCTACATGGCTATTCTTTATTTTTACCAAATCAATAAAGAGAAGCCTTTTCAACTTCTTCCTTCCATCTCACTCCTGTATGCAGTATATTACAGAACTACACAAAAGGTAGCAGGAATCCTTGCTCCCATTCATCTAATGTGTAATTAGTTATGATATTAGTTACATTTGCAGTAGAGTAGTACAGAAGTAGTGCTAAAGCTATTTATAGAAATGGCCCCTGTCCGGTGCCCACCTGAAACTGGAATAGAATTTTAGGGCTTAGAAACTGAATTTTCTGAACTAAAAGTTTTCTGCTATAATATTAACTTTTTATAAAGCTATGGCTGAGAATGTAGTCCTCTGTAGTAAGATGTTAAAAGAAAACCTGTTTGTTATGTCTTCTTACCCAGTATTGCTTGTTATCTATGGCCTAATGAAAAGGACAATCCCTGCCTTGAGGCATTTACAGATCCGGTACACTAGGGTGTTTCTTCTCAAGTGATTAAATACTATAATAACTGCAAAAATGTAAAGACTTCCTTGGCAGTAGTAATTCCTAGTGATAGCAAATAATATTGCAGCAAAAACATGTGGTAGCTTGATAACTGACAACTATATATGAAAAGATAATCTGCTTTAATAGGTGCCAAATTAATTTGGATAATTCAGACACACCCAAAACATTAGCAGAAATGGCTGACCTAAGAAAGAATGTTAATATATGCAGGGAACTAATTTTACATCTTCAAAGTCAGTAAATTATAATTGACTAAAAATTAAAATAAAATAAAATAAATTTATTGACTTGTAAACTGAGTAAATCTAACATGAGAATCACTGAAAAGGGGTTTGGGACCTCATACTGTCATTTCTACCACAGGCAGAAAACCACTGCAAAGAGCAGTTCTCTTGTCAACTGTCACTTTTTGTGCAAATAGGTCATGCACATCTTTTATCTCAGTGACTTATCACACAGATCTGTTCAATTGACAAAGAGGCATTTCTATTGAACTTAAGCAGAAATACACAGGAGGTCCCTTTCTGACTATGGCATTATCAGTAATAAAGATTCTGCAAGAACACCACTGTTGACTGGTCTACTCCTTATTGTATTACCAAAAGAATTCAGATTGCTCATCCAAAGGGGATTTAATTCTACAGTATTAGGCACCATGTGCAGCTAAACATGCTTAACTCAGCTGGTCTTCCTTTCTTTACAGTTTGTTACAGTTTGCTTTTTAGGTAAATATATGTACATAAGTAAATATATGTATGCTGTGTTCCTTCCTGATTCCTTCCTTGGTTTTTCACAAACACTGCTATATTTTACAGATTAAAGAAGCTTTTGAACAGAGTGTGAGTCTTTCAGCTACTGGCTACTTTAGGTAATATATTTTTGTTCCTTAAAAATGCATAGGTTAGACCAGAACTGATTTCTGAAGATAACCGATGCTGCAAATAGAAGATCCTGTCCAATAGTTCTTCCTAATGGCTCAGCTTATGTTTAATGTAATTCCTTGATATGGGAAGTTGGAGTATAAAGTTCAAGTGCTAATTTATGCCTAGCCCTATGTGGACTCCCTAAAAAGTATCAAAAGAATATTTCATCCCATCTTTTCTCCATGATTTGGCCATTAGCAAACCAGAAAGCATCAAGAAAGTGACTGCTGCTGTAGGTGTGCAAAATGGAATATAGTTTATTTCCTGGAGGCTGTTTTGCTATAAGATACAAATATTGTTTTACTACAGATTATTTACACTTTTACCCACAAACAAGATCACACCGAGTTGCATGACAGGAAGAACTAGTGCCAGCATTAGAATATTTATCCAGGACACACCTGTAATTAGCAACCAGGTGCACTAGTGGAAAATTAGGCCCATTTAATTCTGAACCTGAACCTTAAGGTTATTTCTCTTTAGAGGAAGGAGAATTTAAAACATCTGATTAAGTTTAAGAGAAAGCTCAGAGTAATTTATTTTTTTTTTAAACTAACCCAGGAATCAGATGCCATGATTCAGCACTAATTGAAAGCTATGGGGGACGTAGCGCTCACATGAGAAGTGGGGTTGCTTACTGGCAGTAGTTTTGGAGTCATTGTTTTGACCTCTCTGCTTCTGATTTTGTGTATCCCTTTTTCAATGCATGACAATGCTTTGAATTATACTATAATTGTTTTATGGTGTATAATTTTAAATATCCTCAACAAAGACATATCAGTCGTATATGGGCAGAAAATATGCCTTGGTCATGTAGCTCACGTGGCTGGGAGATACCCCATTTCACTGTCCTCTTGTGTCTGTTGAATTTACCCCCATGACTATTATAGTTTCCTCAGTTAGTCCCACTCCTTCTAAGTAATTACACCTTTATTTCAATATTCATATTTCAGCCCTCTCATTCTGTAGGCAGTTTGTGTAATTTTAACTCTTTCATTTATATCTTGTAAGTTATTCTTTCATAGGTCCTTGCCAGTTTTCCTTCCTTTTTCTGAGTTCCCTTATGTGCTATTACCTCAGCAACCATTACTTTAAATTTTTATGCTGTACCTGATTACTGTGTCTTTATTAGAATATTTTTTGGGATTATGCTGGTTATAAACTCTCCTAAAGTGAAATAGCTTGCTTGTCTGCTAAATTTTATATAAATACCAGATCCATCAAACCTAAACTACTAGTGCTCTGTAGGATTTCAGGGAACTTAGCTGTGGGGGTTCTGATCTGTTATTTAAGATTTCACTTGAAGTAGTTTCAAACTTTCATGTGCTCATCTGCTTTATTATGATGCAAACATTTGTTAATTTTCTTCCTGTGAACTTTGTTTCTTCCATCAGAGGTTACAATGAAAACATGGATTGGGAGAAAGGGGAAGGACAGCCATTCACATATTTTCTTTATGGAGCTGCTTGTTCAGAGGTTGAAATTAACTGTCTAACAGGAGATCACAAGGTAATAACCGAGTATCATGGAAGTTTTGTAAATAATGTCAGTGGCATTTGTTTGTATCACTGGATGCTCCAACAAACATTCAGGTTTTGCATTAAGTCACCTGTCTTCACATGATACTAAGTATATCATAGTAAGTATATCAACCTTGTAAATGCAAATTACAGGTGGAGCAGAATGAAAGCTGTGCAGCGTTAACCAGCTTTTAACACATCTGTATTAATGTTATATGGGTTCACTGATCAGGTTACGGCAGACATCTGACACTTTCTTGCTTGTTCTTGCCCTGTTTGCCAGCAAACAAATTACACCAAAGCTAAATACTCTATCTCCAAGTTTTTTACCATCTGGACAGTTAAATGTCATAGACTGCTGATCATATGCAACAAAGATGATTGAGGGATTAGAGCATCTCACTTATGAGGAAAGGCTGAGAGAACTGGGATTCTTTAGCCTGGAGAAGAGAAGGCTGAGGGGAGACCTTATTAGTGCTTATAAGTATCTAAAGGGTGGGCTGATGGAGGATGGAGCCGGACTCTTTTCAGTGGTTCCCAGTGACAGGACGAGGGGCAACAGGCACTAGCTGGAACATAGGAAGCTCCATTCATATATGAGGAAAAACTTCGTTACAGTGAGGGTGACAGAGCCCTGGAACAGGCTGCCCAGGGAGGTTGTGGAGTCCCCTTCTCTGGAGATCTTCAAGACCCGCCTGGATGCAGTCCTGAGTAATGTGCTCTAGGCCAACATGCTTTAGCAGGGGAGTTGGACTAGATGATCTCTAGAGGTGCCTTCCAACTCTGACAATTCCGTGATATGCCCTCTGTCTGTACCTGCATATGTGGGGATTTCCTTGTGCAATGGGAAAAATTTGGCAGGGCTGTGTCTGGTTAAACTTCTGTTAAAGGTGAGACAACACCATTTGGCTTGTAATGGGGTATTGGAAAATACTTTAAAATTGTGTAGGTGGAGGGGCCTCTATCTTAGCATATGTTATTCCATTGAATACAAACTCTAACCCATATTATGTTCTAATGCCTCAATTCCATGCATCTCTCTCAGTAATATGCATTTGAATTTTATTGACAGAACCTCAGAACAGACATTGTTATGGATATTGGATGCAGCATAAATCCAGCTGTGGATATAGGACAGGTATGTGCCAAGAATTTCCTGCTGTTCAATTTCTATTACACTGCTAGCCTAATCTGAAGTGAAGATTACCTCATTAATTCAGAAAACATTTATTTCTTCCTAGATAATGTTATAAGTCATAGATCATATTAGAAAGTTCTTTACTTGTAGTCTTGACCCATCTGAGTCAGTGTCAGAGCTTTGTAGATGTCAATGAAGCCTGAGTTTTACTCATGGTGTCAACCTGTGGTACTTCCTGTATGTATATATGCCCACTATCTGCTGGACTTAAATCCTGTTTGTGATCTACAGTCTCCAAATTATCCTGTTGTTTGACCTGCCTTCCCCACTTGATAGCAGGGAAACACCTTTATTCATTGCAGACTGGTCCACAGATCTCATCACTTCATCATGAAGGCATTTGTTTGTGCTTGGTGTGAGAGAGGAGCGTGAAAGCTTTCCCATCATGGTACCCCAAATGTTGAAGGATCCCATTAGGCAAATGGGAAAGAAAATGATCTTCTAACAGCTAGTGATAAAAATCAGTTCTTGCCAAAGTTTTACCCATTTTACCAAACACGAGAATGTAAATGCTATTTATTTTCTTATTTAAAGATTGAAGGTGCCTTCGTTCAAGGCATTGGACTGTATACAATGGAGGAATTAAAGTACTCTCCAGAAGGAGTCCTCTATACTCGGGGTCCAGATCAGTATAAGATCCCTGCTGTTTGTGATATTCCAGAACAGTTTAGCGTTTCCTTGCTGTCATCTTCCCAAAATCCTTATGCTATCTATGCATCCAAGGTAAGCAAACCATTACAGGTTGCAATTCTTAGATCCCGGGACAAAGCGAGAAATTACTCTGATATAAAACATATATAAATTTTCAATTCCTCTTCTTTAGCATTTCAAACAAGTGTGCATAAAGTTGTTTTGCTTACAATATCAGGGAAGCTAATATGAAAAGACATAATGCGGGATATTGCTGCATATCTTTCATGGTTGGCAAGTAGTAATTTTAGGGTTTCGTTAACAGACCATACGCAGAAGTTGCAAGCTGAATTTAAAAACAGGTCCTTTAAAATTATTTAAATCGGTCTCAGTAATACATAATTACAGAAGTATTTGTTTGAAAAAAATCTCATCTAGGGAGCTGATCTAGACAGCTGACAGCAATATCCCTCTTCAAATAGAGCCTTTCTCTTTTTCTGGGAACTTATCTCCTCTAATTAACCTTAAAATTCACTGTAAGAAGGTGTATTCTGTCTTCATGCAGCATGCTTGGGGAAGACATTTGCTTCTCAGATTTTAGCAAGGCCATAAGTAAGATTCAATTGCAATATCATAATCCAGTCAAGATTAAAATATTCAATACCACAGCACTGAGAGGATTATGGAATAAGGGTGGATTTGACCTATCTTTGAGATAGGAAAAAATGTGAATTTATGTCAGAACCAGTGTGAGGACATCAAGCCCACTGAGGTTGGTGGTGTTTGTCCACTGGGAACTATCGCGAGTTCAAACTGTTTCTTAGTTGTATGTATCTGGCCTTGGATTTTTAAAATTTTACCTTCTGGTTATTCTAAATTTCAATTTATCAATGAGCCAAAAAGATTGTAAAATCAATAACCAATATGTGAAATCAACCTTTTTAGCTCCCTGGAAGCAGCTACCATCAGAAGACTTGGTGTGATCTAAGCTTGTTTCCCCTAAATCTAAAATAAAATTCCTTACTGAAGGATGAAACACTTTTTGAGTGATTGACTTTTTAGTTGATATTGATATGGCATGTACTCCTCTCATTTGCTCAAAACCTACACCTGTTTGACTTATTTTTTTCTTTTTCAGGGGATAGGTGAGGCAGGACTTTTCTTGGGATGCTCTGTGTTCTTCGCTTTGAGAGATGCAGTAACTAGTGTGAGGAATGAAAGAGGACTGAAAAACACCTTTTCACTGAACAGCCCTCTGACTGCTGAACAAATACGGGCAAGCTGTGCAGATAACTTTACTGAAATGGTAATAGGAATTGGGGAAAGGCATGTTTAAGTATCTTTGGGTAGAAGTGCATACTGCTTTTGGCACCCTTGAATGGTGGGGTACCTAATGATGGCTCCAAATGGTCATGCTTTGTGTACAGCAATATCATATAGCTTGTAGCTGAAATGTCTGGTAACAGGTCTCACTCACACAAGTTATTCCAACAAATGCCATTCAATCATTCTATTGGAATTTCTCTGGTTTTGTATAATTTTTTTTCTTTTAAATTTACATAATTTTTATAATCCCCTCTTTCCCTGAAGCCTCCTTCTTTCTTCTGTATGTCAAATCCCATAGAGGATTAAATAGTTCCTTTTATTGACATGCAATGGATCAGCCTCCAAGCATCTTCAGTCTCCTTCCAGGTGCCTTCCCTCACTGTCTTGCACTCTTACACTGTCACCTCGTTCTGGTACTCCTTGCTATGCCCAGTACTCTTTGGGAGAAAATAAGTAACTTACAGCTAACAAAAGGATACAGAAGATAAACAATTAAGACAATACACTTCTTATAATTCTGATATTTTATAGTCTATGTTTTCTGCAACTGTTCACTGTAGTCTTGGTCTCAATGCTATTCAGGCTCTAATTCTTTTTCTGTGTAAGTTTTTATTTAACATACCATGTCTGTGAAGCAAGGTCATTATCAGCATATAAATACATACTGTGCCCTGAACGTCTCAAGCTCTGCCATGGAAACTCTTGAGCTTTCACTCACAGATTACTCCCACAGTCTTTCTGTGGTCATGGTAGGACATCTTTGGCCCCAAATCAATAGGTTTGTGGGCTTATTCTCATTGCAGGAAGTTGCAGGAGGTGAGGTCCTGTGCAGTGGACCATGCTTTTCCATCCCTGTTTGACCCTGACTCCAGTTATCATTGACCTTCCTTCCAGCCATCTTCATAGGTATCTGGTGTAGAACACCCTGCTGAGTGACTTGAAGGTACCTGATAAGGGCAATATTGGGAGCATGCCAATCAAATAATATTAACAAGTCACTCTTCATTTCTTGCTTGTTCTTTTAGATGACGAACAGTGAATCTGCTTCCTCAACTCCTCAGGCCATATCTGTGTGAATGACTCCTCAGGCCATATCTGTGTGAATGACAAACCAGAGTGCACAAGACCGGAATGGAATGAAGTGGAATGGAATGGAAAACTGATTTACTGCCCCAGTACACACTAATCAACACAAAGATAAATATATTTTGTCATTTTCAGAATAGAATGAGCTACCAAAAATATGCACATTACATCTTCTATCCTTATCTTCATTCTCCATCCAGTATATTCATTGACAGTACTTTGTTTAAATGACTGCATTTAATTGCCAGGATTACATCCCCTGCATTTCAAGCATATATATATTCAACAAGAAAGATCTGCTCAGCAGCCCAGTTGAAATGCTGCAGCAGAAGAAAGTTAGGATGAAGTATAAAGGTATGTTAGATAGCTTACTGCCACTTGTTACACTTAACAACTTTATATGACAAATTATTTTTTAATGGCTTCAGCTAATTTTCTAATTTAGATTTGAGTCTTGCAGTGGAGAGTGAGCACAGAGATCTTTGTTGAAGAATCAGAACCTTGTTTGCTGGATTCAGCCCCTTTTTGATCAGAATTTCACTGAATTTCACTGAATTTTTTTAGAGTTGGAAGGGACCGTATAGATCATCTAGTCCAACTCCCCTGCTGAAGCAGGATTGCTTAGAGAATGCTACTCAGGACTGCATCCAGAAGTGATGCTCTGATTTGTAGTAAAGCTGCTTTAGATTTTTTGGCACGGACATCTTTTTGTTACAAACATGCAAGAAACAAGAGTTATGATTTTCTTTTGCTATGTAGGCTGACCTATGTATGTAGGAGATTAATTTTATCCCAAAAGTTGGAAGAGTCACTTAGTTGTAATTTCCACTGGAAGCTTTCTCTATCTCATGGAATAAGCCAAAAGCCTCTGAACTTATTGGGAAAACTCACATGGAGTTCAATGTGCTTTGAATAGGAGACTGGATGAACCTGTCTCTGGAAAGGATTCTTAAGCAATGCTTAATCCTGTGCGCAGGATTATATTGAGCCATAAAAGTACAGTTAAGAGCTTTCTCCCACTCTTGTTGACTCCTGTGATAAAGAAGATAGAAAAAACATAATGAGATCAAAAGATGATCTGCAAAGACACTGCCTAGGGTGCAGTGGGATTAGACCATACAGAAGTAGTATAGCTGGAGAAAAAAGGAAAATATAAAGCAGTACTGTATTAAATGGTAACAGATATTCTGGTGTTATTAAGTTTGAAGTATGTGTATTTTTGTAACCTAAGATGAGACCATGAAATTACAGAGGACATATCAAAGTTAATATATTATGAAATCTCTAGCCATAATACTCAGATTTCAGCATCAGAATCCACAATATTGAACTGACTGAGAACTTCAGCCATTCCTCTTTGTGAAGTGCAAAACTGAGATTTCAGTTCTGAATGCACACGCACACAAATACACAGATCTCCATGCTATTTGAATTTGGGGCTACATCCTAACACAGAGAAGACACTTTGCTTTTTTAGTGAGTCTACAGAAGTTACCCAAAGTAGCACCTGAAAAATTGCAGCAGGTTCTTTGATAAGAAAGTAGAACTGGGAAAATAGGTAGTTTGTATGTTTAGTGTGTGGTTTCAGTGAACCTCTGTGTCAGTTATTTGTAGCTGAGCGTGGTGATTGCTCTTCCGGTTACTCATAGGTCACATTGCTCCAGAGCCATGAAGACTGCCATTTGTAATGATAATAAATGGCTCTAGTTTGTTTGACATGTCAGCCTGCGGGCTCTTACTATTTCATTGCTACTTAGTTTTCCACAGACTATTTTCACTTCTTGCCTTCCATCCCTTTTATGAGTTGATATTTTATCTGTGACAGAAATCAAGTTAGTAGGTTAAGCTGCTTTTGCATTGGCTATTATGATATAAAATCTTTTTTGTTTCAAGTTGTTTGTCTCTGTAACCACTATAAGTAGGTGAAATTCAGTTGCTTAAACATAGGTGTCTAGACCATTTTAGATGTCATGAGACAGCAAAGACATAGGAGAGCACAGGACTGGAAGATACAACGCAGACATAGCAACTGGAGGCCAAGCAGGTTACAGAAAATCATCTGAACAGGCACTAGAAGCGTGGTTTAGGCAGCTGAAGCCCATTGGGTTTTACTTCTTTTCCTTCACTTTCTTTGTATTACTTTGGCTTTTATATATTGTAAGGAAGTCAATAAATCAAATTAAATGTGAATGCTGCTGCCATGATTTGTTTTTCTGATTTGAAACATCTTCTTAGTTTCATGGCATGGGCTTGTTAATGACAGCTCACAACCCACATGTTGATAATAGTCCCAAAATATGGGTAAGTTCTGGGATATGCTGAAGCAGGTAGCATATAGGTCTACTGAACTGGGAGGAGGGTGCATTGTCTGTTGTTCTCCTATGTACCTATGCATCAGCACAGGTGCTACTTAGTTCCAGACAGGTCAAATCTTGTAAAAATCATGGGCCAACCCTTGCAGACATTGACATCTCCCCACCTGCAGTGCTGAGGTGTTTGCACTCCAGGGATTCATCATGTTCTAGAACCGCACTTTGATTTCTGTAGTGCAGATCATGCATCTGCTTGTCAGTATTTCTCAGTTATTATTAACAAAGATTTCTCCCTGCCTCTTTACAAGTGGCACTGTTGTCTGGTTGTCTCAGTAAAATCTATACATCTATCAAACATAGGTTGTTGGGGTTTTTTAGAGCTGAAATATATTAAGCTATGTCCTGGCTTTTAGGTGTTCGAAAAACTGCATGGAAGCGAGAAATATCAGAAATTAGACATCCTGACAGATGACACGATGGCTACATGGAATATTATGAAAGAAATTTTCTTAGACTATAGAAGTATGGACACCTTGGATGGCACATTAACGTGCACTGTATAGAAACACTCAAACTGGAAATGGTTGAGAACTCTCTCTACTTGTTTTCTTCATGAAATAAGTGTTTCTATAACTATCCACCCTCAGCACTCCTATTCGGTGTGTGTGTAAGCTTAAAGACCTAACATAAATACTAGGTTCTGACTTGGAGGCCTAGTACTCTGAACATTAGATATTGGACTGCCAAAATCCAGTATTGGGTCTGGTTCTTGCTCTTCATAGGCCTTTAAACCTGCATCATTGTATGTACAACACATGCAGTGTTGTACATACAATGCTGCAGTTGGCAGGACTCACTAGGGCTTTTGCCTGCAGGATCTAGTGACTGACTGCTTCAGTGCTTGCGTTGTGGTAGTTCTCAGGTGTACATAAGGGGCTAAAGCACAAAAGAGCTAAAACACAAAAGCAGCAGCATATCTCTGCTGAGAATTGTTTTCTTTCCTTCTCAGAGGGAGTGGTAAAAGATCTGGGACTGACTAATTTGTCCTGCAAGCCTACGCTGACTAAATGAAATAGAGACCTTTACTGTAAAACGTAAATATGGTAAATGAAACAAAAGACATGTGCATACACAAATCTTTTGAAAGACATGTACATAAATCCCCTTTTTAAAAAAGCATAAAGGCCAGCTGTAATAAAACATTTAAAGATTAATAACCTTGTTTTCTGGACGCACATGCGGCGAAATGCATCAGAATCTAGAATCCCAAATCAGGATTTGGGATTTCTCTAAGAAAGTAGTATATCTTATAATGGCAACCACAGCAGTCAGGATATAGAGCTGGCATGGCATAGAGCTAACCAGAAAGAAATTTTAAATGTGTGTATAGTAGTAATCTTGATTTTGTTAAAACTTGGTCACTCTGCAGGAAAAAAAATATAGTTCAGGTTATTTACAAGCTAAAATGAGAAGCATGGCTCCACAGCTTGGCATTTGACACCCCACAGACGTGGGTAACATTGCATGTTCTGGGTTCTAGCTTCAGCTGTTCCTATGTATTTTAAATTTATCCGTTACTGGATAATATAAAAAAAACAGGCCTGACAGTTGTAGCTCAAACCCAGATATCCCCCTTCAAAGTTAAGTGCCTTATCTTTTAGTTTACAGGGTTAGAATTAGAGGGGCTCAAATTTTTTCCAGATTATTTCAGCTCACCAGAGAAGAGTTAAGGTAGGGGATAGAAAGTTTGATGCATCACCAGCTGAACGTGCATTAATTGCTGAGAAATGGCATGCATTACACTGGCTCCTCCCCATCTACTTAATTTCATGCTCAGTCTGAAAATAAATTCTGTGGGACAAAGCAATCTCAGTTAACCTTTAGGAGTATATAGTATTTTATTAATTTCCCTTGATGTGTAAAGCCTTATTTTTCGGACTTTAATGCAACAGTATGGCTTGCCCCCAACGATCGGATGAGCTTGTCTTTTTTGTGAATGGCAGGAAGGTAAGGTTTTAAATGCCTTTTTTTTTCTCAACAGTGGTGCTTTAATGTTTACTATTCGTGTTCAGGAAAGCTGTTATTCTGGAGCAACAGTTTACTCACAGATAATCATCTCTTGTCTTTGATCTTCCTTACAGGATCCTACTTTCTACCACAGTTTTTACATAGTTTATGTGACTTCGTATTTCCCCTTATATTGCATAATTTTTAGAATTGTAATTAATTATCTGTTTACTAAAACCTTATACTAATATACTCCTAAAGTAGATGTAGTTGGAGTAAATGCAACATGAGTAAAAGAATATGCTGCTTGCTAATACAGTTTCGGTAATTCACCAAAAGAAAATAAGTGGGGTTTTTTTTCTGTTCTTGATGCCAAAAGCTCACATTTCATTTTCCAAGACGTTTTGTCACCTTTTCTTACTTTGCAGGTCAAGTGAATGAGAATTCGTATCAACAAACACATCACCCAAAGCATATTATAAGATGAAATGGAGGAATTTGATTTATTTGTTAAAAAAAAAAAACAACAAAAAACCTTGCTATGCATTTTTCTAGAGATATTTTTCAGTTGTTCAGTCAACATTTTTATACTCTAGAGAGAGGGTACTGGCTTGCTTTTTTTTTTTACCACGTGAATTAAGGAAAAGTAATTCAATTTTTTTTTTGTTTTCTTTTATCTGTCATTACATGCCAACTGTGCCTTATGCATACCCTGAGACCTTATTTCACTCCACAGTTCCAAATAAATTCGTGAACTAGTTCATGTTGTCTTACACCTGGTAAATTGGAGCATGCTTCTGGTATAGCAGAACTGTTGAGAGAAGCCTGAGGTTCAGTCTCTTTTTATTCTGCAGCAATGGGTCCTAAAAAATGTTTTCAAAGTTGTTTGTATTATCTGGTCTCCAACAAGTTGAAGCATGCCGATGATACAGCAACATTCTTGAGACAAGGCTAAAGCAAGACCTACATGAGCCCCACTCATACACATTAAACTTCATTATATTGAAAATATTCTTAGTTATGTACCCTCCCTGCTCTTCTTATGCTAAGAATTTCCTCTGCTTTTATGTGTGTCTGCAAATGAAAGGGTTAATATCAACTTCTAGGAGGTGTGTGAATTTTCACATACACTAGTCCATGGCTTTAAAATGCAGGAATTTCTGATTCATGCTGATAATAATCAACAAAGGATATAGTCCGAAGATGCTTTTCTGTCTACTCCTGTCCATCCAGTGCCTATTCGAGCCTCTCTTCCCTTTCAGTTCTCTGAGTAGACTCTTATTTCTATTACTTTAAAAGGACACATTTGACCATATTTGACTGCCTGACCCATTCATTTATTTATCTGCAGATTGTGATCAAGTGACAGGATCATGTTGCTGAACAAACACACCACATAAATCCACAATCACTGCATTTCAACATCATAGTCAAATCCTTGTGAGACGATTATATCAGATCCCTCTCTAACCTATAATCTCTTTTTTTTTTATTTCATAATGTAGGTAATAGAGAAGCAGGCAGATCCTGAAGAATTACTGCTGTATTATCTAAGAAAGAAGCATATCCTTTTTTAGAACTGTGTCTTTGAGTTCTATAATTCTGTAAATTACTGCAATTGGGGATTAAGATGGTTTGTTTCACTTTTCTTTGGGAACAAATGTAAACAGAACAATAAGTAGAAATAACTCAATTCACCTTGTACTTGTTCTCAGCAGAGCAATCCAGTGCTGTATGTGCATTTTGTGTGTTAGTTACACGGGTATAACATTATAAAGTTTGAGTGTAACTCCTAAATACTGCCCAAATCTTTACACCTTCCCAAAACCCAAAAAAATTTCAGTGCATTTGTCATGAAAATAGTAACTAAAGAAATCAGCACAGAAGTACTTCCATGGTAAATAATTTATTTAGGCTCCAGTCCTTCAAAGAGTTTTGCATAAGCTTATTTATGTTATTATCTTTATTTTCTGTCATTTGAGACTCATCATGTTGCTAACTGCTGTGAGGGCTCTATTGACTTCAGTGGCTGTTATCCCAGCTAAGAGGCTGCCATGCAGGTTATAAAGTTAAGCAGGTGTCTTTAGCTTTGTTGTTGAGAGCCTTCTATGCTGGAAGCAAAACAACATTAATTTAAGGATTAACTGGAGAAAGGCAGTAGTGGGAAGTAATTCATTAGCTGCAGCTGTTTTATTAGCTTGCATTGTCCAAACATTCGGTGGAATAATTAGCATCTCTAACAGTCAAGCAGATATTATTAGTCATATATTGATTACCAGTGGGAATGCACAAGTGGATAAAATTGCACTGGGTTTAAAGAAATCTAGAAATATGATGAAATCAGATGGATGTACCTAAGTACCAGTACCTAAGCAAAATGGATACAAATGCACACACCCAGTAGGAAGAGTAATAAGACTACCTATCATTCTAAAAAGGAGCTAAGATGAAAGGAAATGGTAGATTCCACTGGACTGCAGGGCACCATGAGACCAGAAAGAGGAGATTGTGATTTGAGGGTGGAGCCTTTATTCTGAGGCACATAATGGAGGGAGTCTTTCCATACAGAACTTAGGTGTGTGCAGTTGGGTACTGTGCTCCATTTTAAACTACTATACTCCTTGGATGTTGAGGAAGCACTGGAAACATACTGAGATCTGCTGGTACTGTTTTGCAAAAGCAAGATGCAGATAATTATGTGTAAGAAGACCAATTGCTGTATCTGTTCAACCTATCCCATTTACAGGGTCCTGATTTCAGGCTTTTGAGAGTTTACCAGGTACTGACTATAGAGACTTAAAAACGCTGTATCGAAGTCTGCCTCACACTCATTTCTCTCTTGGTTCTTACCCTTCTCATCTCTTCATGTGCTCTATTTTCATCTGTCTTATACACATTTTCTTGTCTCCTGGAGCTTTCTGGTTAGAAGTTCCCTCCAATTCTGCACATGCACATAAACCAAGGGAGACTCAAGAATATAAAGAAAAAATAACTTTTGAATGTTGTATTTTTTTTTTCTTTAACAATCTCCTTTGCAGTCCGTCTCTCAGGTACAAAATATGGCTGTGGAATAGGAGGCTGTGGTGCCTGCACTGTGATGATATCCACATATGATCCAGTTGCCAAGCAAATACAGTATCCTCACACTGATATTTGGAAACAGTAATTTAAGAGTTTTGAGAAGACTGACATTCACTGGGAAATACTTGGTTTCTTTCCATTTAGATGGTTTTGGGGGAGTTCTAGTACATATTTAAAAGCCTTTCCCATAGCCTTCCTCTACAAAGGTGATTACAGGGTTGGCCTCACTGTCACACAGTAACAGATATTTAGATCCTCTCTCTTCAATCTTTGAAAACAAAACAAAATGAAATCCCAGCACCAATGCCCCATCCTCCTCCCCAACATTCTGGGGAAAGAATGTTTTTAAATTGTGTTCTTTATGATTTGAGATATCAGTAGATCTTTTGTCATCTGCCTCTCCTGACTCTTTTGCACTTATTTGCGGATACGTCCCTTTTAATTAATGTTCACTAGATGTTTCATGTAATCATTGATAAAATCTCCATGGACTTCAGCAACAGACACATTACATTATAATTGTAGTTTGCGCACAGCACAGTCAGGAGTTCTACTTTCTTTCCCTGGCTCTTGAAACTGTTCCATTAGAAATGCTATGCCTGACTTCATCGCATCTGGCTCTAGACTTATGGGTTTCAACAAAATATTTAGTGCCATTTTGTGGGGTTTTTTTTTAGCTTAACCTTCAGCTTCTCTAACTAGAAAAGCTTATCCCTTAATGCCTAAGTTCCAGCTGCAGGAGCAGGATGCATACTCTCACAGCCCAAGTGCAGGATTTTGTATGCTTGCATATCCTTCTCCCCATGTCTTTCTGTTCTATCTCAGCATTTATAGATTAGTTGCAGTATATATCCTTTGTTTCCTCTTCCATGGACCCATATGACAAAGCTATTTAACACCACAGTTCTCCTTCACACCTCAAAGACATCGCCCTGCCAACTCCTGCCTTCTCCCCATATGCTCTCTGCATGGTGTTGCTGTCACTACCGTGGAAGGGGTTGGAAGCATAAAAACCAGGATTCATCCAATTCAGGTGAGAGTAAGCTGGACTGTGTAGGGCTGCAAGAAAATGAGATTTTCCTGTCCTATGTCTGTAATAAAGTTGGGAACTGTGAGAAGGTGCTGTAAGTCTCTGAAGGGATTCTAGAAACACTGAATTTTGTTTAATCTTTTTAGATGAACAGGTATTTTTAGGAATTAATACAACAATTGTTGTAAAGGTTGTGCTTGGCCCCGTATGGAGCATGGAAGGAGCTCCTCCTAATGTGCTACCATGCAGGGAGCACACCACAATCTCCACAAGAGAGGGCTATCCAACCCTGTGCCATGCAGGTTGCCAGCTTTCAGAAGGGGATGGAGAAAAACAAAGAGCATCATCAGTCAGTTTCATTTAGTCACCAGCATGCCATCTGGCCATCGCATTGAGGGCAACTTACTGCATATGTTGTAGTAAGGGATGAGTGACTCCAGGTGGCAACCAGTTTGACAGGTATTAAATTAGACACATTTTCCCTGTGTGCCAGAGATTTCCCTTGGACTAGGTCAGCTTTTTACTTCCTCCACTCTGGCTTGTCCCTGAAAAGCAGTCTGACCACATAGATTTAAGAATGTTTTCTAAACATTCTCTTTTTTCCCAATATTGTTTTCCAAGGGCCTTGACTCTGGGACTGGTTTGTGCTAAAGCTCTTTTTGAGGAAATGTTCTGTGTTCTGGCCTTCATGGTTAGAAATATTTAGCATATGATTGATATCTAAACTGAAAGTCTTGGGCCTTATTTTGTTCTTCTATCAAGGAATTAGGATCATGAGGCTCCAAACAGGGACAGGTATTATCCTTTAACCAGGTGATTGCTCTGAGCATTCCCCTCATGAATGATCATAGTGGGATAGTCAAAATGCTGCTAGTGGCCTACAGCCTGTAGATGACATACCTGAAGATGGCTACCCAGAAAGCCAGCAAAGCCATATCCTGGATTCAGTGCCTGTTGTTCTTTTCTATTCTAGGAAAGGCTGGCCAAATGCCATGGCTCCCAGTGTGGCTTCTGCACCCCTGGAATGGTGATGTCCATATATGCTTTACTGAGAAACCATGCAGAACCTTCCATGGAGCAGATAATTTCTGCGTTGGATGGTAGGTTTCAGACAGTAAATTGTAAAAAGTATAATAAGGAGATAAATGTTTGATTGCCAAGATCATAAGTATGATTTGACTCAAAGAGCAGCAGGTGATGTTCCAAAGTGGTGTTTTGTCATAGCCATGGTGTTTTAAGGACATCTTAAAATCATAAAAAAGGTGGTTCACACTGGAGGCTTCAAATGGGATACACAGTGGCATTTAGCACTGGCTAAATATTTCTGAAAATCCTTATGTTTTGAACAGCCTGTTTTTATAGCCTTCCTATGCCAGCAGCTTCTATATAGTGCAATATAAGTACAGTGTTACAATGAATAGAGTGAAAAAGTGGGTTCTATATTGTCTGCAGTGTAAGTACTCACCTACCAATAATATGAAGATTCTAACAAAGATTTCAACAGTTACAGGGGAAACAGATTACATGACATTTTAGCCCACTGAAACATTGACTGCTCTTCAAGAAGATTTATTACAATAGGTGAAGCAACTTCAACTCACTTTCTAGTCTCAAGCTGGCTAACACTCCTATAGCTCCCCAAATAATTAACCCTTCCCACAGAAGATTTTAACTTCATGAGGGAAGTGCCAGAAATTCCAGTAAAGATTTTACTAGTGCTATTAACTGTATATGAAAGCCGTGATAGTGACGCATGGAAGTAGATTTTTGATTGGATTATAAAACCCAGGAACTGTAGTGGTAATAGCAACCATAGTATTTACTTTTGGATGCTTTCATCATTTGTTTTTTTACATACATTCAAAAAAATAATTCTTCTTCTTATTATTAGAAATTACCTTTAAAATAATAAATTTTAATCATACATAATAATCACTATTAAAGTAATATTTCTTCTTTTTATAGATGTAATTTTGCCCATTGGAGAGTAGGGATACAAATTTCAGCATTTCATAACTACAGGTTTGATGCCAGACCATTCCAAATTATGCCAGTGCTCCCAAACATTGTTCTGGTTTCTTATGAATAATTATTATATGGTTTATTTCAGGTAATTTGTGCCGTTGCACAGGATACAGGCCAATTATAGACAGCTACACATCTTTTGCTAGGGTAGGTCAATATTCTCAAATGTGTTTCTTATTTTGGGACAGTAGGTGGTATCTGAAAAGGCTGAGTCTTCCTGAAGTACCTGCCTGGAATCAACTTCATTTGAAAATTCTTTTTGGTTAGGCCTTTGGAAAATCTGGCCCTTTTAAGTTTTTAAACGTGCTGGGCACTTACAGCTGCCACTGACTTTAGGTTTACAGGTACCCTTGCAATGCATTTAAGAATCCTTTGTGTCAGTTCCAATGACTTGATTCAGGCACCATTGAAGCAGTTTTGAGTTTTTTCCATTTACTTTATGGATACCTGGGTACCCAAAGGGAACTCACTCCTAGGGGTCTTATAGTTTAGGAGGTCTCCTGGAGCAACTTCAAGTGACAGCACAAATCTGCTTTGGAACAGGAAGAATCAAAACATTAATTTATAAGTAAATCACAAGGCTGCCTCGTTGATTTTATAGAGTAGGATATGATTTCTTTAGGAGCCAGCACGTTGCCAACTCAGAGGAACTGGACAATGTTGCTTGGATCAGGAAGAATGTGTGTGCTCATCTTCTACAGAAGGTCAGGTAAGTTACATTAGATATTTTTTTCCATTATCTCCTGTTTGCATTATAAATTTTGTAAAAAAGGTCCACCTTAAACTATGGCAGCAGCTGCTTTTCTGTCCTTGGCCATTTAGCCCAGATTGAACTCCATGCTCTGTGCTCAGAAAGGTAGCAAAAGCTGTGTAGTCAGAATGCAGAGAGGCTTGACCTATTCAGTGACATTTTCCAGTGAGAGTGTAGATCTCAATATCACACAGTTAAGTCTACTTTGTTTTGTGGTAAAGAAAACTGTTGATCAGAGACACATTCCTTTAAAAAGCTGGTCTTGATGTGAAGTTGAACTCCCTTAACAGAAGTTCTGCAGCCAGCAGCATGGCTTGTTTCTGTGTGCTTGAGACACCAACTCTGACTTTCTGTGAATGAAACAAAGCTATTCCTGTGCAATGTCAGTGTGTACTTGTAAAGCCTTTCATAAGCGTTACTGTGTGTTAGTGGCTCCAAGATCTTCTGGGAAGAAGTGTCTCATTCTTATGTATTCTACACTAACTGATACCTTGGTATTGCTTCAAAATACACATTGTTTTATTCTCACTCTACATATGTGCATTCTAAAACCACAAGTCACCTTATTTGTGTTTCTTCTGGCAAAGATTCCACAATTATTATGTATAAGGGTAGACATGGGAACTCCAGTACACATAAAGCCTTCAGAAAGGTCTCCATTCCCTGTGTGCACCTCAGAACTTGTTTTCTTCATCCACCTGCAAGAAGAGGCCATAGTCCCCTAATAGAACTCCATCTTGCTTCATGATGAGAAATTGAAATCTGGATAAATATCCTCTGACTGAAAAACTCTAAGGAGCCCCTAAAGTAAAATGTCTTTGGTGATTGGAAGAAAACTTGTTTTGACAGTGAAAAACCTTAGAGTCCCAAGAAGTGTAACTGGATGTGTGTGTATGTTTGTGCATGTGTGTATTGTCTCTGCCTTTAAGAACTGAGAATTGTTGGCTGGCTTCTGCCAAGGTTGTTTGAAGCATGAATCTAACAATGCAGCAGTTGCCAGTGACAAAACAGCATGCACTGTCTTATTTGGTTTTGACTGATTTGCATTCCTCGTAGTTGTTTTCATCCAAGTTAAATACCACGTGCCTAATTATTGTGAAGATGAAGGGAGAGACAGATTTTTTTTGCCATTCACCAGTGGAGTCAGTCAGTAGACTGGGTCACCCAGAGCTTGATCTTATAGTTACCATGGCCACGATCTGTTCAGAGTGCCCAGAGATAATGACTGTTTGGGGAAGCGATAAGAGACTTCAGACTAGGATATGTCAATCTCTTTTCCTAGTCAATATACTTGAGACCTGTTGCTATCTGATCTGATGAGATTTTTGATTCTGAAAATAAATCAGTGAGGCACAAAACACTAACCAGTGCTGGTAGCACAGCATATCCAGAGTCTCATGTAAGCTCCTGAAAGCTCAGAAGATGCATGGTCTCACAAGAGGCAGCAGCAGCAAAAAGACTTGTAAACAGGTAGAAAAAGCTAATTTTTAGAGTGTGCTGCCAGCAATTCAGTTTTTGCAGTGCTTTATACAAGGGTGGAGATGCTCTCCTTAAGCAGAAAAGTCATTTGTCTGATCAGGCAGACTGCTACATCGTTTGTTGTCATCTCAAACTCTCTCAGTCAGAAAGTTCCTAAACAGGCACAGCTTACAAAAAGAACATAACTATACCATCCAGCACTGCTTTTTACCACAGTAGACACTTCACCCAATATCCTGCTACATATTTGCTATGACCAGTTTCAGGAAATACTGCAAGATCTTTCTTGAGGCTTGTTGTATTTCAAGCAAAGGCTTGAGAGCGACTAATATGATAGTCTCCTGACTTTGGACTACTTTGTGAATAGGTATAACAGAACTAAATTTAAAAAGCTAAACTCAAATTAAAAAGCAATTTGAGCATCTTGAGTTTTTGAGTGCAGCTCAACCTATAAAGTGTCAAAACTCAATGTCACCTCAGGAAAGAATCTCATCTGTTGACAAAGACTTGCAACTTACTCTGAAAGTTGCATTCTCCTTTTTTCTCCCAATTTCTCTGCAGACTCATTCAGGTCTTTGCAATCCAGAATTCCCACCCGTGGATCCAACACAGGAATTTATATTTCCTCCTGAACTAATGGTAAGCCTTATTGACTTTTGTTATCGTGCAAGCATGACTGAGGTCATGTAGATGTTGAAAACATGATGTTTTTGTTAAGTGAGAGATCTATCATCAGATAAACAGAAGAGATCAGTTCAATGTAGATAATCTATATGTTGTCATTATTACAAATAGCTCATGTTCTCAAAAAAGAAATTGTTTCCCTCTCCGGAACTAAAACTATGTTTCCAGACTTTTCCCAAAAGAACTCCTTATTTGGAACCATTCCAGACTAATTAGCCTTTTTTGTGAAATATAGTATTTTCTTGGAAAGTTCCCAAATGAGTTCTCCATCATTTGTCTTGTGATTCTCAGTTGGATTCAAGTGACCATGGGACCCATTGTTTCCTTCCAACTGGTACAGAGGCTCTGGCAATCTGAGACTGGACTTGCACTTGGGAAATGCTGCAGGTCCACAGGAAAGGCAAAGGACTTGAAGAGGAAAGAAGAGGGTTTATTGCAGTAGTAACCGGAGAGTCACAGAAAGGCAGATGGAGGCTTGAGAAGAGGAGGCGTAAAGTGCCTATGATCTGCAGAGAGAGACAAGAGAAGAGAGCTGTGAAAATGGTAGTACAGGATTAACCCAGACCAGACTGAGTATAATCCAAACAGGCAGGTCCAGGCTGGTTTTTTAATCCTCACTCAAGTTTCAACAGCTTCTTGTGGAATTCATTGTTTGCACTCCTCTTGTAAATATTCCTGGGCACATCTTGCTGCTATTACACAACCACCTTAGAAGCACAAAAGTTCATTTGAGTTCTGGGAAAGCATGGCATGGTTCTTTGATTTGTTACTGCATTACAGAATGCTATTTGCTGCAAGAAAGTTGGCTTTGTAAGTGTTTGTCATAGAGTACAACTTCCTTGTTTAATGATTGCCTCTCAGTGCAGAGCACGCATAGTAAGGCATAAGCTCCTTTATGAAATTGTGAAGTGGAAGGCAGATTTGCCTTTCTGCTACTTGACCTGCCTTTCTGAGACTCATGCTTTAAGAATGCAAGTATTAAGTGGATTTTTTGCAACTTTTATACTTGGATTAAAAAAGCTTGGCTAAACTGCTGCTGGCTCAAAAAGATGTTCAGCCAGAAAGGAGGTGCCGTCATCTGTTTTACATGTTCAGAGTGAACTGCCAGGAGGAGAGAACTGCTTCTCCAGGCTATACAAGGTCTTTAACATGACCTTGATTGATTATGTGGAACTTGCTCAAGTCCTGTTGAAGTCTATTTCAAGCTATCAGTAGATTTAAACAAGCTCCTACCACTTATTTAGTGTGTCTCTTACCAAGTCACTTAATTGGTTCTCATCTCAAGCAATAATACAGTTATGTTAAAAGCTCAGCATTGTACAGCACTACAGGAACCTCTGATGAAAAGCCCCATTAATGTGTCACTGTCTATCGTGACACAGTGTCCTAGTTAGCAATATGTTTGTTTATATTGACATCAGCCAAAATTACCAAATCTTTGTCATTTCCACTACAGAGAATGGCTCAAGAGCAGCTAAGAACTCTGATTTTCCATGGAAAGAGAACAACATGGATTTCTCCCACTAGCCTGAATGAGCTCCTGGAGCTGAAAGCCAAGTATCCAAAGGCACCCCTGGTTGTGGGGAACACAAGTGTGGGTACGGAAAGCCAAAGGATCTTTTGACATAAGGAATACATTATGCAGTAGGCACATAATCTTGCATTTAATCTTCTGGGGATCCTAAATGCACTCTCTCACCTCAATGATTGCGCTTCAATATTTAGGCCAATGCCATTTCCTGTGATTTTTTGGAGCATATCAATAACTAGATTAGGACTAATACCACCATCACCTGAGCCCAGGATTTCTGCTGCCTAACTTCTCTCGATAACCTCAGAGAAACAATTTGTGTGAATAAGGAAGGACTCACGTATGTGATGAGAGCCAAATATTTCACATCCATGTTAACTTGAGCATCACAAAAATAATGCCCATGAAAAAGGCTACCACAGAAAGCCTGAGGTTTACAATAGAGAGGGGTCATGAAATAGTCTAGTTACTACATGTATAAACTAGTTTGGGAATGGTTTTGTTTTTTTTTTTAAAGACATCACACAAGAAGAGAACAAGGGAAGTGCAAAAATGATGTAGCTCATATAGAAAGGTGGAGTGAGTAGCTAGAAACGTGATGAAGCAGGTGTGGAATTGTATATAGCTCTAAGGTGAGAGGTGAAATCTGAATGTGATATAGGAAAGGACCAGAAACCAATCCAGAGGAACAAGGAGCAAAAGTCAGGAAACAGAATATTGAACTTTGGATTTCAGGTCAGCCTTTGGACTGCAGAAAGAAGCAGATGATGTGGGCCTGGTAAAAGCAGTAAAACGTGATATTCAAGATACTGCGCAACAAAAAACCATAAGACTTTGAAAGTACTTAGTTACAGTGGTTTTGAACTTTTCAGTCTCTGTGTCAAGGAATATGGTTAATTCTTTAAATAGATCTCTAATCATACCATCATACTTGGCCTTTCAGGACTCAAAAAAACCCACCATGATGCCTATCATCCAATAATTCTCCATCCTGTTAGGATTCCAGAAATGTATGTTGTGAGTAGCACAAACGATGGTAAGTCTCCAAGTTACCTCTACTGACAGTACAAACAGTGGTGACTGTATTAACTTAGGGTTTTTATTTTGGTGTCAGAAGCAGTAAAAACTGTTGGCTCTCATTGGTGTGGAATGTTTTGAGATTTTTATTTCTGTAGCAATCATTTCACTAAGCCTTTTAACCAATATGTCAGCTCACTTATGGTCTGGAGATGATGGATGGTAACAAACAATTAATGAAAACAATTAATGAAACTGTTCTGTGAAAATATATTTGCTCAAATCTCAAATTTCTGCAGACAGCAAACATAGGGGAAGGCCCTAAGTCAGCCTTATTTTATTTTATTTTATTTTTTCACTGGTCATGAGCCTTTCTATCACGACCTTTGCTCTAAAAAAGTCCTCAGAACTTTGATCAGGCTAGGGCTAGATTTTCAACACAAAATATTCAGACATAAATTTCCGATCCAAAATATCACAAGATTTTCTTTGGAGTGGCTGGGCTGGATTCTCAGCTAGTAGAAATTATCACAGGTACACTGACATCACAAGGGCTGTGAGATCCAACAGTCCAGAATCCAATCTGGTAGGCACATAACCTCCATGAAGGGAGGCACTCCACCTGTAGCAAAAGAATGAAATGCAGCATTGTCCCCAAAGGAAATCAAGCTATTAAAAATTAGAGAAATTAACATTTTGGTACAGTTGCCTCTTTCTCTCCTTCTCTCCTTATGTTCTCCTAGCTCCATAATTTACAGCAGCTACTGAATTATAAACATTTTCAAATTATTATTCTAATATCAGTGCAACTCTGTATTTGAGCAGGTCCACCCAATAAAAGATTACTTTAGAATATGGCCCCTTTGTTCAGAAAAAATGCTACACAACACTTGAAGACTTCTCTGCAGGCTTACTCCAGTGTTCACTGAAGTCCTTGGCAGTGGCTTCTCTGATACTACTGGAAGTGTGATTTAGTGTTTGCAGTCTTGGAAGTTTCGAACAATTTGGTCATCCTTCATCCTAATGAGTCAACCATTGTTCATGTCTTTGGGGATATACAACACAAAAAAGGGATGCACATTGGTGTGTGCAAACATGCAATGTATATTTTTAGGTATGTGTGTATACTGGGAACCATCACTGAATAAGCAAATATCATTTGCACTTCTTACTGCATGTAATATAAAACACATCTTACTATCATTTCTCTTTGTCATCCTTCTGGCAAGAGCAAATAACAGAGGCCTTATCAGCTCTATATTGCATTTCTGTTGTGGCACTATAATTTCACTGTTTAAACTCATTTGATTTCAGGGCTAGTAATAGGAGCTGCCTGCTGCTTGGCTCAGCTCAGAGACATCCTGATGGAGGCAGTTGCAAAACTTCCGGAGGAGGAAACAAAAATCTACCAAGCTCTCTTGCAGCACCTGAGAACTCTAGCTGGAGAACAGATCAGGAGCATGGCAGTATGTATTCAGCAGTGACAGTAAATAAGCCAATGCTACAGACAAATCTCTGTGAATGTCACTTACCAATACATAGAGAAAACCTGGGTGAGGCTGGCACCATGTCTTGTAAGACTAAATAGTTAACACCATCACAAAATCGTATGAAGTAACTGGGAGTCCTGTGCTAGTTAGCAGGGACAAATATCCAGAGAAGTGGAACCAGAGAAACTCCTGGTATCCCCGCTCACTGGCTGAGCAGAGAACTGAAAGGGGCTGGGCAAAGAAGAAAAGTGGGATTCTCTGTTAAGGAACTGCACACCCTGCAGCAAATCCTACATTAGCTTGACTATCAACGCATAGCTATTTACCCATCATGTATTAGGCATCTCTGATCTTGTCCCTGATTTTCTTTTAAAAATCCTTTACCTCAATACCTTGTATTTCTTCCTTTAATTAAGGGAATAGCCATTTCTTTGGGGGGCGGGGAGCAGAAAAGTAAAACTGGTCTCTCAACAGAGATGATATAAGACAGAAGTTTTAAAGGGAACAATAAATCAAATCATATTAATAAGTACAAATGTAGAACTTCAGTTAAGATTGACCAAAACAAATATAAGTTCTTCCAACAGGCCTTTTAAGTTAATAAAATAAGGTGATGAAACAGAACTCTGTTACGTGTAAGAAGGGCAAGCCTAAAAATAACTTCATTGTTTGCTAAAGTCTTTAGGAGGACACATTGTAAGCAGAGGATCAAACTGGGACTTGAACCCAATCTTATCAGTTGGCAAATCTGTCCTCACCTTGGCATCAAAAGGTAAGCTTTGGACTCCCTGCCAAATATCTTTGCTCTATGGGCAGAACACTGCAACAAAGAATATGGCTGTAGGTGACAGTTTTCAAATGAAACACTGCTGTGCATCTCCTAGGTGAATTAGAACAGTACATGTTGCTGAATGGAGGACAACATTATCCTGGTAATTGCCTGTCATTTTAACTGGCAAAAAGTATCTACCAGTGGAAAACACTATCTTTCCATTTCACAAGGCAAAATGAAACAGCATCTATCAATCTCATGAAAACGAGGCAGGCAGGCCCCACAGGTAGAAAGGTCTCCTTTTTAAACTGCCTTTGGCTATATTGCTCCATTTATCAGACAGGTTAGCTTTATCTTGTAATGCCACCACTGTTTGCTTTTATTCCTTATGTCTGTCTCATTTTAAGAAAAACTTTGGTTCATTCTCTAGGGCCATGAACCTAGAAACTTCTCTTGAAGTCACTGATACTTTTATGCATGTGTGTGTGTGCATACATGTGCATCATGGTTAAATAACACTTCCAGTAATCAAGCCCAAGCAAGCCCCACCCTTGTTACATAGAATCTGTGGGTACTTCGGCAAATCTTGGCAACAATTTCTACTGCCTTTGAACTAAAGATGTACAGGGCTGATTTTCTGTCTCATTGTTTGGTAATTTCTTAAAAGCTTACTGTGCTTTAATAATTTAATAGTCTAAGAGCTTTCGAGCAGAAACAGAGTAGCCATATATAAATCTAAATCTCTGGTTTTCTGAATACTATTAGCATTTGTAAGACATACATTTTCTAGAAAGTACAAAATACTCAGTATTTTATTTATGATGGGGGACTATAGCATTTATATAGGGAAATATTTTGCACTTAACATGTATCATAAAGATTGTCCTTTCCACTCAAATGATTTTACAGAATAAGGCTAGATCCTGAATGGAGCTGACTGTACTAAAACCATATTGGTCTTAATATATTCTTTTGCACAGATTCAATGAAATTTGAATTTGCAATGCAGAAATGTTTCCTTCTTGCTCCACATTCAATAACAGACTACAGCTTTCTCCAACAGATGGTAAACGGCAAGTTCTTTTAAATGATCAGTTTCTTGCTGGCTATGAGCATGCAGACATAAAGCCCAAGGAGGTCATTGTTTCTGTTCTCATCCCATACTCTATGAAGGTAAGACCCCGATGTTTCAGTGGTTTTGTTCAGGTTCCAGTGTAGTTATTATGAACATTTCCATTATCTTCAGTAGGCATTGAAACATGCAGGTTTCTACTGCTTTGGAAGTAGCTAAGAAAGCTCTAGTATCACTCCACCACCTCTCCCACTTCTTCCAGCTGGTCATCATCTTCTACTTCTTTGGGCCTCTTAGTGTTTTGTCCCCGACTCTGAAAGGTGCACTTGCGCCCCTTCCAGACACAGAAATTTGGGCTGCCTGAATATTCCAGGAAAAATGCCATATTGTCACACAGTCTTGAATAATAAAGCTAATTTCTGGCCTCTTCTCACTAGCTAATTAGTGATTTACACCGAACAGTCCTGAGCTGTCGTTGTGACTACTCGCAGAATAAGGTCCTAACTACTTTGACCAAAGGTGGCAGCATGTGGCTTTAGGGGGTTAGGGGAGGAGGAAGTGGGGTTACTGTTATTGTGTTCTTAGATATCCCTCTAGTGGATGTGAGGAAAAATACGGGGCAAGTAGAGGAAGACCAACCGTGACTGAAGTCAATGAGGGAGTGACCACAGCAGTCTCTGACAACCTTGACATCAGAGGGTCAGTTCCCAGGGTAGCTGCCCACTGCAATGCACCATAGTAAACATATGTGGCCTCATGCTGAAGGAATACTTCTGCGCATGAGAGACTGGTCATCTGTGGCAGGTTTCCCATGAAAAACAACAAGATTCCCATGAGCTCAAAGCCTGCAATAGCATAATCTGTGCTGGCAGCAGCAACAGTGCTTCTGCTGCCCAGGAACTTTGAGCCTCAGTGGTGATTTGAGAGACAAACAGCCTGGAGTAATTTAAGGAGGAATGGGTTAGTTGCCTCCACAAAGTAAAAGAAAAAAGAAATCCCGACCCACTTTGTCCCCTGACAACTTGTGCCACAGAATTAAAGCTATCACAGAGGGTATTTCAGAGTCTTGCCTTTCAGAGAGACAGTTGCACCCAAGAACAGCAGAAGTGGAGACAAAAAAATGAACAAAAGAGAATAAAACTGCTGGCAGACTCAAAAGGTCACTTCGAAGAGCAGGAAAAATATCTGTCAGCAGTCACATCAATAACATGTGAGATTCAGCAGCCTCACCAAAGGAAATTAACACCATTTTTGGGGAGGCTGAGTCTGCCACTCACTTTCATGCTCAATTGCCTTTTTGATTAACTCTGCTGACACAACAAAAAGGGGGAAAGGCACATGCACACTTTTTTTGCAAGAGTTGTCAACAGAAACCTGTCAGTTCCACTCGCTCCTGTCAGCTGCTGGGTTTTGGTTTTGGGTAGCTTGATGTGAACGTTGCTTCAGTGAAGCAATGTAAATCCTGTTGAGAGGATTTTCCATCTCTGACAAGATTCACTGTTCATCCTGTAATCCCAAGTTTTACATTTGTCATGAGAATATCACATTCTCATAGTGACAGATCTAACCTGCTAAACCCCACTTTAAAAGTTTTGTGGCTGGCTGAATCTGAATTTTCTTTCTGGGACTACAGAAAGAACACTTTATACACTTTCTCCAAAGGACTTATCTGTGCCTGATCATGAAAGAAACTGCTAATACATTTGCTTTTAAAATATGTGAATCTGTCTCCAGAACAAAGTATTTCTGATGATAGAAAGCCCAGCTCTTTCTAGTGGCTTCCTCTGTAAATGTCATTACTGTAGCATAAAATGTAGAAACTCGTAAGTGTAAAATCTTTGCAAAATCAGGTTCCTTAGCACAGTAGGGCCTCCATGTCCTGGAGAAGAAACTACTATTTTCTGAGCTGGAATTCAGTTTAAAGAACATACCAGCCATATATGAAGTGGCTTATATCAGAACTGCTTCTCCAGCACTCTGAAGTCATTAAACTGCTGACAGAATTTAAAATTTGTCATGTTTTCTTACATGTAGATAACCTCAAATAATAAATAGTATGTCTATATCTCTTAGTATGTCTGTCTATGGTTAGCTTAGGACATTAAGAAAAATAAAACGTTTAACTGAAACAGTAATTCTATCAGATGTTCTTTAGAAATGTTGCTTTCTTTAGAAAATGGTAACACCTAAAATACAAGGAATAATAGATTTGTTTTCTTTCAGTCAATTTCTGCCATTGATTAAATTTTTCCTTCCTTTATTTCCCATTAGGATGACTTTATTTCAGCCTTCAGACAGGCTGAAAGTCAGAAAAATGCTTTGTCCATAGTGAATTCTGGAATGCGAGTCCTCTTCAGTCCAGGCACAGACATCATTGTAGATCTGAGTATTTTATATGGAGGCATTGGCTCAACCACACTCAGTGCAAGAAAGTCCTGTGAGAAGCTCATAGGAAGGTACTGGATATCTTAATGTATTTACGCAAAATGCACGAGTCATGGTGTGATGCATGGGGGTTGCTTGATTCTGCCAGTGGATATCCCATCATCAGCCTCTCTCAATCTGTATTTGACCTGTCCTCCCTAACAATAGGTTATTTCTTGATATAACTTATTCTGATTCACTTGTTACTTCCCATATGCTTCCCAACAGCTTTAGCTGCTTGTTACTTATAAAGAAGTGTATGTTCGTGTTAGCCTATTTTTCCACCAGGCAATGGAATGATCAGATGCTGAGCGAAGCTTGCAGACTGGTGCTTGAGGAAATTTCTCTCCCACCATCAGCTCCGGGTGGAAGAGTAGAATATAGAAGAACTCTACTTGTCAGCTTCCTTTTCAGATTTTACCTGGAAGTATTACATGGTTTACATCAGATGGTAAGGACCGGACAAGAACTGCATATGCACATCAGCATACAGGCTGCAGGGAAACTTGGCTTTTTTAAAGATTAAAGGATGTGAGAGGGAAGGGTAAAGGTGCTAGGATTTACTTCAAAATATGTGTGGGGAAAAATTTTGTTTTGGAAATAAGGGTCTGACAACACTGCTGTGACATCACCCTCCTTTCAGTATCCCTTCAGGTATGCTGAGCTCTCACAGGAGAAGATGAGTGCTTTGGGAATGCTACAAAGTGGTGTTCCCCAAGGTGTCCAAATCTATCAGGTGAGGTGTGTTTGTAGCTGGGGCTGCCACAGATGCTCTATTTTAATGAGTATTTTGCCCTTCTAACTTTTCATTCCTAAGCCTTCACTAATGTGAAGTTGCTGAAACAGTTGATCCTGTGGGAAATCTTTTCTATTTTTATAGATCTCCTCTCTCAGAGTGCAGATGCACTCCTTGCCCTCAAGGTGTTGTGCAGCATCAGGCTGTCCTGACACAGCTGAAACAGGGGCACAGCTTTCAGCTATGCAAGAGCTCAGCAGAATTTAGTCAAACTGTCCAGTAGGCCTCAGTACAAATCAATGGAATAACCTACTGCAGCATCTCTGTAATTGTTCAGGCCTTAAAGATTTATTTGCAAAGCTACAGTATGAAAGGGAGAAGTGGTTGGTATGTGAAAAAGTTTGTTCAGTTTGTTCAGAAGATTTCAATTTTTAAAATTTTTCAAATTTCATCAAGAATTTTCATGCATATTTTTGCTTTTGTTGCAAAATTGAAAAACTTTTAAAATCAACTTTTCCTGATTCTTATCAGTTTTCTACCAAAAACTTTCAGCATCAGCCAAGAGTTTGTTTTGTTCTCCTTTAAGAGGTTGAGAAGATATGTTTTACAGAAGATTCTTTACCCAGTAAAAGCCCAACCAAAACATAAATGTTGAAAGATTTTCACGGTCCCTGATAATAGTCTGTTTCATGTTAATGTGAACTATCTGCAATTCAACAACAGAGAGCACCAAAACTGTATTTTCATTATGTCTCAAATGCCTTCAATTCCAAGCTGGCTTTGAACTAATAGAGGTGATTGTCAATGGGAATGTAATTGGTAAAAATCTGGATGAAACCATTTTTTAGTCTAGTCAATGCTGCCCAGAATATTAGTTTGCCTGTATCTTTAGGAAGATGGGCAAGAAGGAATTAGAATATATTCCTGATTTCAGACATGTTTTCTCTGAAGTAAACAATATAAAATATGGTTGTTTGAAGCAGTGGTGATGCTGAAGCCTTTTAAAGTGTGGCTTGCCCAAGGATGCTATCCGAAGCAGTATGGACCCAGCAGACAGGCTAGCTATAAGTTCCAGAAGACTTTAGCTCTCCTTTGTCTGCTATGGTTCCACTCTGTGGATTAGTTATTTTGTCCCTTTTACCTCTCTTTTTCTTGATTTTTATCTTTTTTCCTAAGTGCAATTTTTCCACAGAAGAGACTGCCATTTACTAGGGACATGAATGGTATCTACTGCAGTATATTTCTCACACCTCTGTCAGGGCACCTTTGTGCCAGCACGAATTCCAAAAATGTAATTAGACCTTTATAATGTGTCGCACAAGTACTGTTATTAAATCTAGATGGTTTCTACATGGATTTTATAATCACCAAATATTCTCAGAAAGTGTTTTTGAATAAAGCTTTCTATAATTAATGTTCTGGCTTGAAGATAACATGTTCCTGTTCCGCAGGCTGTTGACCCAGGACAGTCTCCACAAGATCCTGTGGGCCGTCCCATCATGCACCAGTCTGCTATTAAGCATGCCACTGGTGAAGCAGTTTACATTGATGACATTCATCCAGTGGATGGAGAACTTTCACTGGCTGTGGTCACCAGTATTAGAGCCCATGCAAAGATTATGTAAGTAAGAAAAAACCATATGTACCTAAGTATGCTAATGAATATTTTCAATTCTTATTGTCTGATTTGGCCATATTATGAGATATGTGTTACAAATGAAGTAAGAAATTCTTTACTGTGTGCCTTGAATAGTGTCAGAGTCCACATTAGTGCATTCACCCCTTTTAGTACAAAAAATGTAGAAAGAAAATGTATTCTTAGATTTTGCATGTACTGGAACTAGAATTTAAAGAGCTGTTCTTATGCCATGCACACAGAGATGCTCATGCCTTCCATTTATTTTTTTTCTCAATATGCTAATCAATGCTTTTCAACTTTCCTCTCTATGTAGACATCTGTGGTGAGAATACCAAATGGATTATGTTTCTGCCCTAAAGTTCACTGAATTACTTGTACTGGAGATATTTGTACCATGTACTGTACTCATCTATGTGCATGCTCTACTTTCCAGATCAATTGATGCATCAGAAGCCCTTCGGGTGCCAGGAGTGGTTGATGTAGTGACAGCAAGAGATGTTCCAGGGGAAAATGGCAAGGATGAGCAGGCATACGCAGAAGATAAGGTATTTCTTGCTTCTGGAGGAGTGTCTGGACCTTTTGCTTCAATTATTTACAAAAAAGGAAAGTGAGTTTGCAAGTTTCATCTTATTGCAATGAAAGAAAAAGAAGTGCAACAGCTATTAATGCATTGCCAGGCAGGCTGGGCTGAACAGAATTACCATTCCCCAGTAAGACAGAAAGGAAAAGCACCCTTAAGTAACTTGGGATTTGAATGAATCAATCATGATTCCGTAAGGGATGATAAATGAGGGATTGTCATGGATTCTGAGAAAGGATGAAATAGCCATGGCATTTGAGATTTTCAAAGATGAAACAAAATAAGAATGGCTCAGTTGAAACCAATATGAAATTAATTGCAAGGTTATACAGCAGAATACGGCAATGGTGGACAACACTGTTTCTTTTTTGTTGAGCATCAAGAGAGCTAAGAAATTTATAGGATCCATGCAGCCAGTGTGACTGTACAGAATGTCCCAGGCCTTGGGCTGTATGAGTCACAAGTGACGCTGTTGCATGGTATGTGCAATGGGGCAGGAATAATTCCTAACTTGTTGCTCTTACCTCTCTATTCCTTCTTGTCTGAGTTTCCTTGCTTTCTGAGTCCAGACAAGGAAAGCAGTCTGTGCCAGATGGGATTTTACTTGGCACAGTATCTGGCCACCTCAGGATAGGCGCAGGGGAAATGTTCATGACTACTGATGTCAGCAGCATTTCTAATGCCAGCAGATGGAAGGTGCTAATAGACTTCTCATCTAATGAAGATAAGTCTGCACTGGGATAGTATTCATAGACAAACGGAATATAAAAGTGGCATTTAAGCAGAATCTATTACCACAAAACACTTGCTGTACAGAAACTTAACCACTCCTGTGTTTTTTCCTTCGGTAATACATTGGTGTGTTGCAGGTGATTTGTGTTGGTCAGATAATCTGTGCTGTGGTAGCAGAGTCAGTGACTCAGGCAAATTGCGGTGCTGAAAAGGTGAAGATAGTGTACGAAGATTTGGAGCCAATTCTGACCATTGAGGTAACAATCTGTCTCCTCTTCCTTGTCTGACAGAGCTCTTAAGTCACCTTACCCACTGTTTACTTCCTTGTGCAGAGCTCTGCCAGGCCTTATATTTTGATATTTTTTTTTGGCATAAAACATTACTTTATTGGTTCTGTTTATAAACAGCCTCCAAAGTTTTATTTTTAGAAACACAAAAAAATCTTAATAGGTACATATTCATTCAGTACATTGGAGACTGGTCTTTGTAGATTTAGGACAAAATTGCTAAAGAATATTCAGGAACTTTTAAGTGAGCAATTCCATGGTTTCAGGAGCCAGATTCCCAGCAGCAGAAGGTCAGCATAGAATTAAATTTGAGAGCTTATGTTTGCAGAAGTTCTGGAATCACACATCCTGCATCCATGTTCTGAAGATTTTCAAGTCTGGCAGATTTTCAGTAGCAAGCAATCTAATTTTGAAATATTTTCAACAGCTCAATGCCATCTACAGACATTTTGTATTTCTAGTCTGGAGGAAGAAGAGAATGATATGAACTACAAAAAATTAAAAAACCCAGAAGCTTTCTTTGATGGTGGAAAGGGAACAACTATCCTGCTCTTTCTAATAATTATCTACAACCACCTGTCCATCTGAAATAGGATCATATGGATGATGAAAGATTGTACTATATAAAAACCATCTGACTTCCTGAATTACAATTAACATGTTGTTTGTTGGGTTTGTTTTTTTCTGCAGGATGCAATAAAACATAAATCATACATTACTGAAGAAAGGAAAATAGAAAAAGGAGATATTGAGAAAGGATTCGAGTCTGCTGATGAAATCATAGAAGGTAGCTCATACATGCAGGGCATCAGGCAGGAGAGGGGAGTTATGCTAGATAAGGATTTATTTCCAGCTGGTGGCTGAATTTAAATTTCTATT
The DNA here is from genome assembly GCA_002844005.1 of Limosa lapponica baueri. Classification (NCBI taxonomy): domain Eukaryota; kingdom Metazoa; phylum Chordata; class Aves; order Charadriiformes; family Scolopacidae; genus Limosa; species Limosa lapponica. Next base: position 1,166,633 of record KZ505656.1, read on the forward strand.
TGCTTCTCAAAAACCGCTTAACTTTGTTGTTGACTTTTTCCCCTTCACTGAGAATGGAGACGAAATGGTCACATTTAAATGAAGCTTAGCTAACACTTGCTAGCTCATGTTGACTAAACTCTACCATTTCCTTGTCTCAAAACTAAAATGAAGTGCCCTAATCCTAGGACAAGCATTACAGCTAAATAAGGCTGTGTTAGCTAACAATTTATCCCATTTTAAATTGACTGCTTGATTTAAGGCTAATCCCAGAAACAAAGAGATCAGAGTGAACTGGTCTGGAATACCACTCCTACAGTCACCAAATTCACTATCTTCAAATAGTGAACATGATCCAGTAGTTCCAGAGTATTCTCTGTGCATAAGTATCAGACCCAGTTTAAGAAGTATCAGTGAAGAATATTCCACAAGCTCCTATTGTAGTTAGTTCTAGAGTTTAACTGTCCTTGTAAGTAGAATCCTTTTTTTTATAATATGTAATCTAAATCTCTCTTCCTGCAAACTTTAAAGGTTTGGCCTCTAAACAGTTGTCTCGTCTTTTCCCCATAAGTCACATCCTCTAACCTTTATCATTGTCACTGCTCACTTCTCCATTATCTCTAGTTTCACTACATCCAACTTTGCTACGGTAATATTTCAGATTAGATTTCATCAATGCTAAGTGGAGACTCCCAGAAATTCTATATAACATTAGTATCACAGAATGAGGTAAGGGTTGTTGTGGTGTTATCAATTGGGATATATGGTCAAGTTGTGTTCCTTGTAATCCCCGATTAGATCTTGTTCTATAGTGCTATCTAAAGCACGGGCACTTTCCCACATTGAACTTCATGCCATCGATTTTAGGCCATTTCTCCAGTATAGAAAAATCACTTTCAAATCTGAACCTGTCCTTCAAAGGCCTTGCAGCCCTTTCCAGTTTAATATTATTTGTTATTTACTCATTAGTTATTAAAGCAACTAGGGGGCAACATTATACTCAGAAGAGACTCTTCTATGATTCTACATGCATCATCTTCACAGCTTGGCAGCCAGTTTTTAAACTGCTTTCTTGGTGCAGTTTTCAATCAGTTGTATCCCTGATTTTATCTGGATTGTACTTCTCGGCTTGCTTATAAGAGTAGTCTGTGGGACAGTGTAAAAAGATTTACTAAAACTAAGGAATGTGATGTCAATATGTTCTTTTGTCATTGGCTTGGCCAGTTTTAATACTTCCCCAAATTCTGTGTTTCTAACACTTGAATGCAGCTCTAAAATTTGTTAGTGAGCACCTTATAAATGCTTAGACAACTCATGTGCCCTGCTTGTGGGCTCTTCTGATTGTCCTCTCATGACATACATTATATCACACCTACCTTCTGCTGTTATCACTCCCCAGACTTGTGCAAATGAGTTTTTCTCTTCACTCAATATTAACTACACGTGAATTGACAGCTGCTTTTCACAGAAGAAAACATAGCAGACCATCAGCCCCTTTTCCTTTTTCCAACATCAGTCCTATCTGTATCATGTTTGAAAGAATGATCAGATTTATCTAAGATGTTCTTGGACACCTCTGAGCACGAAGACTCTGCAGTCTCCCCAGGCAATTTTTTCCAGTGCTTTACCATTCCTATCATTAGAAAGATTATCTTCTTCATTGCTAACAATTTGCTGCTATTTAAGTACTGCTGTGCTGTTTGTTCTCTCTACTGTGAGCATATAGCACAGACTATTCTCTTCCTCTTCGCAGGAGCCTTCCATGGATTTCAAGATTCATGTCTTCCATCACTTTTTTTGGGCTGAGCCCCCTCAATTCTGTCAGTCTCTTCTCTTCTTTGGACTTTTTCCAACTGTTCCCAACAAATGTCATGTCACAAAATGATTCAGAAGAAGACATTATAATCCCGTTATAGCAGAAGAGATGTAAGCTCCAGAAGAACAAAAAGCAAGAGATATTAAATTGATACTGATCTTATCCTGGGGGCAGGAGGGGGGAAAACAACTATACAAGGATTAAGTGATTAAATAATTTCCTCTCAATAAACACAGGTCCCAGAAGCTGTAAACCTGGAACACAAAGAAATAAAAAAATACATTAAACTCTTTTTCTTCTGTGACAATACTTTTTCCATGCCATATATATATATGCGCAAATATAAATTTCCTCACAGTTCATTTGAAACCCGGCTTAGATTTTCCTATCATTATTTAAATAACAGGTGAATTACATGTGGGAGGACAGGAACATTTTTACCTCGAAACAAATAGTGTGCTTGTTATTCCAAGATTTGAGGATAAAGAGATGGACGTGTATGTGTCAACTCAGCATGCAACAGATGTACAGGTAAAACAAAGTATTAATGATACAGGTTTCTTATCTAAATAACCTTAAAGCTGAACTACATGGGCAGGAGTTGCTTTCAGTCTTCTGTGCTTCTCTTGAAACTCCCTAATGGTGTTTCCAATTCAGATTAATTGATTTGAATCTTTTTATGAAAATAAGAGGCCTGACTACTAATGATAAGGTTGAATGTAACAGTAGGTTTTGTGTTATTTGTATTATGCAATGCAGTGCAGACACAAATGAGCAGTATTACTAGGGGATAAATAAAGGGTATCTGGGATACGTAATATGGCTGTAATCTTCTTGTTGAGAAAAGACTAGTTCTGTCTCGATATATTGGCCAAATCTTCCTAAAGTCAGTGAAAATCCTCAGTAAAATCCTGGGCAATCACTTTTTTGCAGCAGTGAGTGTCTTCAACTTTAGAAAAAGTATTCAGACAAGTTGCATTGTGTGTGTGAGTAGTTACATTGATGATGATGGGGTCGTAATCATGTGTAATTAACGATAAATTAATATGCAAATAATAACATCATATGAATCATATGAAATTATGTGGGAAAATGTTAACAGGTCCTAGCTAACACCAGAATTGCATTGTAGGCCTGTAGAAAACAACTGTATCAAAAATATATGTTCATTTCTACATGTTTATGATTAGCTTTTGAAGTTCATCACTGGCTTGTGTTTTTTAAGCTTTCCCTGTCAGCCTGACAAGTTAAACCTCTATTTGCATCCCTGGAAATACTGTCAGAGGAGATATTTTCAGAAGGCAATGGTTTGTCAGTATTTTAGCTACAGTGTACTGTAAACAATCACTCTGTTCCATTCAGCTTGATATTTTAGTGGATGCTTTATCTCCAGATGCAGGTGAAACTTGCAGAACTTGAGAACTATTTCTATTTAGAGATTATCATATCTGGCATCAGATAATCAAACTAGTTTACGGAGATATTTTTTACATTTCCACTATTCTTTAAAGACTAGATTGGGCTTTCATTAGCATCTTTACTTGTCTGAAATCTTTTTTTGTTTGTTTGTTTCTGTAGCAATTCTAGTTTTCTGCCCAGAATTCTTAAACCTGTTAGCTTTTAATATATGGTTAGCCATGGGAAATAGGCATTTTTTAATGTACTTTGGTAGGTAACAATTCTCAGTAAAATTCACTTTTGCAGGAATTAGTGGCTTCAGCTTTAAAGCTCCAGTCCAATAAAATCATGTGCCATGTGAAACGTGTTGGTGGAGCATTCGGAGGGAAGATTACTAAACCTTCACTCTTTGCTGTGATTGCAGCAGTGGCAGCCAACAAGTAAGTTGATTTAACTAAACCAAATTACTGATTTAACTAAAACAAATTAAAGAAGACAAGACTGAATGAAAAAGGAACTTCAGTCCTTGACCCTACTTGAGGGGTTATCTTGATGACATCACCTTTCTTATCTCTTTGGCAGTATATCTTGGATAGAGGCTTGAAAATTCCCTGGGCTTTTGGCAATGGGATCCATTTACTATCTGAGAACCAAAACAAAGGCCCCACGCAGCTTCTTTCAGGGCTGATCCGTACAAATCCCAACCATTCAGGCCCTTCCCAGACACAGTTGCTTGAATTTCACTCTAGATCTCCAGTGAAAGTGTCTTTTATTCTACTACATAGGTGTGCTCACATCAGGCCTTTGTGGCACGGCTCTCCTTTACTCTGGTTTCCTTGTCATGTCCTGTGCATGCTTCATGGAACTTGCATCACCCTGTTGAGAAGCTAAAGGGAAACCACTGAAAGGTTCATTTCCTCTACGTGTTTGTGTAGCCAAAAAAAAAAAAATTAAATGTGCTCAATCAGCCTAAACTCAGGCATGGTAGGATAATAAGAAACTAAAACATAGCGTGGACTGATTTATTGCCATTACTAGGAGTTTGGTGATGTACATGTAATGTCTTTGTAATCTGCACGAATAGGTTATAATAAAAGTGTATTTTTTTATGTTCACTTTAGGACTGGGCATCCAGTTCGTTTTGTTCTTGAAAGAAATATGGATATGTTAACCACTGGTGGACGGCACCCTTTCTTTGGAAAATATAAAGTGAGTGAGAGGAGAAGTTATTTTGCTCAGTTACTGGGTAATAGTTTCTTCTGGGGCAAATTGGCATCATTTCATTGACTAGCAAGATGCAGCAAGAAACCAAACTCCTCCTCTTCTGAAATCCTAACCCAGCACCAATGTTGCCCCAGTCCTAAGAGTACCCTGACAAATACTATCAATCAAAACAACAGCTATCATCCTACAACTTCAGCCCATGCAATATCCAGAAAAAGCAGAGCTATTCATCCCTTTTCTTACTACAAAATACTGCTGACATCAGCCCTACATCATCCTCAGATGACAAGTACATAAGTCAGAACTGATTATGAGCCACTTCTTAGATATGAAGCCAGCTGTGCAAGGTAATGCAAGATTCAGCTGGTGGCAAAACTCTTCCTTTTGACTTCTAAATCCTTAGACTAAAAATAACTGGGTAAACAATGCCAGCACTGACGTCAGCTTAGCAACTGGTGATAGCAGGGTTAAAACCCTTCTCTTTGGTATTGGTGTATGATTTGAGCACCCTAAAATTCTCCAGGACAGGGTTTATGGCTCAATATCATTTGGATAAATGGTCCTATTGACTCTTGCATGAGCTGTAAAGTTTGGCTGATGACTATTTCTGGGACAGAGTATATGTATTTTTCATTTTGCTGAAGATATTTCTCACAAATATACTGTTAGATTCTGGTTATGTTAAGACTAAATTTAGAACTGGCTTGGGAAAAAAAAAGAGGAAAGTTTCATTTTTGGTTAAATCTTGTATTAACCATAAGACAAGGAAAGGGATTGTGACTGACAGATGTCAATAGCATATGTATTTCTTATTCTTCTGCATATCCATCACCTGATTATGGTTGAACCTAGGATAAAATACGTTGTTAGGGGCAGGACTGTGGTTTGGGGAAAAGTGGTTAAACAGTTGGTTTATTAATTACCCTTGCATGGCCTTCAGATGAGGGCTATCTTGGTGAAGAGCTGCTACAGCATATATATAGGTCATCTATATATATATTTGATACTAAGAATATCATTAGAACTGTGGCTACAGAAAAAAAATGGAAGGAGAATTTTGGTCTATCTCTCAGTCCTGCAGAGGTCACAGGTCTGAATAATTGCATATACTGCATACGTGTATATTAGTCACCCAAAATTTCCAGGCCAGGATATTTCATATAGCTGTTACCTGACACATTTGAAGATAGGCCTAATATAACCAGTATTGTCCTTAGTCTGAGGTGATAGTGATGTTTTACGTGACCAACAGTTCAGTTTAATCTCTTAGTGGATATTGATAACAGTGGCATTATTAATATTAGGATTTAGCTTCCAGATATAGGTAGAGATAAGGAAAAGAAGGAATGGAAGATTATTTTTGCTGAATCACTATGAACTTCATAATTCTGATAAGCCTTGTTTTTAGAAAAGGAAAAGGCTTAAATTCAGTTTTCATGGATCATCTTGTTACATGGATATCTCGGATGTCAGTGTTAAAGTTAGAAACAAAGTGAAGAAAACAAGGGCAAAGATGTTTGCTACCTCTCTGAGATAATCTCTGAGATTATGGCTACTGCTAGGGAAGACAAAAATAAACATCAAGATTTTGTTTTCTTGCTGAAATGTCTATGAGTCCTAAAGCTACTGATAGCAGCAAAAGCTTATGTTTCCTTTGGTTTCAGCTGGTGGTTATCTGAGTGTCTTATGATGGGTGTTAGAGTAGGACTAGGCTTGGAGGAGTTTATTTTCCTGCTGTCCAATCTTACATGGAGCTAAATATTTAGGTATGGATTTAAAGCAGAAGAAAAAAATTAATTAATCATATTAATTCTGGTGCCATTATTCATTAATTAGCTATCTTGAAGCTAGGACAGGGATTTTAATTATGACTAAGGTTTTGGTTTTGGAGAAAAAAACATGGAGGAATTATTCTTCTTATTGAATTTTCAATAAGCCCCTATAGACTTATGGTTCATGTTTTGTTTTGATGTAGTTACAACTTCCCTTTTTTTCACTAAAGTTTGGATAATGGTTACAATTTTGAAGGAGAAGGAATGTTGATCTTTATCTCTCAAATCCTAACTCTTACCCCAACCCTAACCTTTCCTTTACTTAAATGCAATAACTGCAAAAACTGCATGAATTGCTTAACTACATTAAGCAAAAAACACTCCCATCTCTTATCCTATCCATGCAGCTATGCAGGATTTAGCCAGCAATAATATTCAGTACCTCTTATTTTCTTGCCCTTAATCTTGATGGAGCTGCATTGGTTTACATCATTTAACAAGTTGGTCTCCAGGTATTTTACAGTTTTCTATGAATTTTCCCCTTTAAATATTATTATATAAACTATTAAAAATGCAAAACCATATATGACTTTTTTTAAAAAAAAAAAGTTGAAGAGGAAGGAACCAGACCTAGAATTAAATAAAATTTGGTGGATATTTCTGAACACATAGTCTGTAAAATACATGCACCATTGGTTCATGTTGCTATGTTGTCTAGGTGATGAAATTATCAGGATGAAAGATGATTACAAAAGGAATATTTCAGAAAGTAGAATAAGCATAACAACAGTCAATATTGTATTTAGTGATCTTGTCATCCTCTTTCTGGTCTCTGTTCATGTAGAATACAGTGGTGAACAAGCTTTTCAGTTTCTGTGTGAGTAAAAATGCCTACGTGGGAGAATATCTTTTTGGGCAGCTGAGGTATTCTGATGATTTGTGGGTTTTATATGTATTTTGCTCTTGGTTTGTGTATTGAGATCCAAACTGATACCATCCTATAGAAACAAAACCATGCAGGTAATTTTTCCAATTCAGTGGAAAAAATCCCATTGTGTTCTGTAGTCTGAACCTCAGGGGGTGTCTGTTAACTGGTTATCTTATTTCTAAAGAGAAGTCTGAAATAAATGAGAGAAAAAACCACTAATGCATTGGTTGTTATATTACAGGTTGGATTCATGAACGATGGTAGAATCATAGCTGCAGATTTTCAGTGCTACATAAATGGTGGCTGTACAAAAGATGAATCTGAGTTGGTAAGTCCTTTTTCACTGATACCACTTACATTGACTGAACTGGCCACAAAAAGAAAATAACAGTTCTTTGTCACAATTTATTTCTCTTAAGAATATGTCTATTCTTGTTAAGTATAACTCTCATCTGCCTAAAGTAAAAATGCGTCTGTGGCGCAGATGTCATTTACAGAATATCATTAAGGAGGTATAATATTTCCTGTCAGGTGATATTGGACAATTCAGATTTAAAAGTTCAGAGAAGACAGAAAGACAAGTTTTATTAGGTACCCTATTATCATAAAGTTATTCCTTCACTTTGCCAAAACTGAAGGTCTGATTTTTCCCTCAGTAATGCTTCTTTATGCTGTTGTAATTCCTATGAGTTAAATGTACTTTCTCTGATTTAAATGCAGTTTCTTTACTTACATTGGTGTAAAAACCAGCAAAACAGGCCTCCTGAGTATAGTTCTACTCCTCCTTAGAACAATTGCATCTCATTGGTCTTTTGAGCATCTTTCACAGGTTTCACTGCCTTTTTAAAGGAAATTTAACCATTTTAACAACTATAATCTCTTATTACAGGTGATTGAGTACATTGTGTTGAAAGTGGACAATGCATATAGTATCCCAAATCTCCGAGTCAGGGGCCATGCCTGCAAAACTAATTTGCCTTCTAATACTGCCTTCCGAGGATTTGGGTTTCCCCAAGCAGGCCTGTTTGTGGAGACCTGTATTGTGGCTGTGGCGACTCAGACTGGCCTACCACATGAGAAGGTAAAAGAATTAAGACTGCCAAATAAAACATGGGATAACAGAGAATTCTAGGACCTAGACTGTTGGAAGCTCCTTCTGCTTATGCCTGTTCTTGTAGAACCAGATCTACTAACTTTACTTGGGCTGAATAGTACTTTATTCAGGACCTATGATTCCATGGAATAATATTTGATACAATACAGATAAGAGTGGAGAAAACTGGCTCAGGATCTGTTGCAAAATGTTTGATGACTGCGATTCACATGACCAGCTTCGGTCAAAACAGTATAATCTTTAGTACTGTGTGACCCGTTTGAGATCACTTTTTGTATGTTCAGTTGTCAACTGAATATTAGCCTCTCAGAACTGGACTTTCCTTCTTTTGTGTTCATCCATCTATCAACAGTTTAGTTAGCTGGCTCCCGTCATCTCAGTTACTAGGTTGACACTTCTGGCTTCTTCCCAGTCTTCAGAGAGAGTTTCCCAACAGTTTTAATTGTCACCATTTCCTCTCCAATCTTCACGATCTTCCTACACACTGCCTTGACAGTATAAACTTTTCCTCTTTTGCATGTATCAGCCTCTTGTATATACAAACTATGGTTTATAAATCATTTTACCTTCCTAGGATGCCAACCATCATGTCTTTTCCCTATTTCTTTTAATCTTTTCCCTCTCCCATTTACTTGCTGTCCTTTACCACATTTCAGGAAAGCTTTTCAGACATGTCACCAAAGGCAAAACAGTTTTTTAGCTTTAACTTCTGGTTTCACTTATCTACCTGCTGTCCCCAAGCCCAATCTTTGCTCCACACTTTTGACTAACTTCCTTGTGTCACCTTAGTGCCTTTCTCAGAGCTGCTCTAAGCAGTTTCCTTACATGTCACAAGTGTTCTCTCACTGCTTGAGATTTACCAGGTGTCCGTTCTACTCTTCTTTCACCACTTTTGAGCTTCGCACCATGTTGTTCTGTGTTTTTTCTCTAGTCTTATTTACAATTTGAGTTTACCAACCTTCTTTGCATTGAGTACTCCCTGTGAACAATCCCGCTGACACCACTTAAGTTCACATGTGTTTGACATGAGCAAAAAAATCAGGCTATTTGAGCAGTGATTTCCTTTCAGAAAGGGAAATGAGATTATGTTTATTATAGATAAGTATTATTTCATTACAGCATTATACATGTCATTACATTGCATATAATATGTCAATATATTGTAAGGCAATGTTTATTTTCAGCACTGTGTAAATTCATTTTCTATTTAGGTTAGGGAAATAAACATGTACAAAGGAGTTAATCTAACATCCTTCAAAGAAGAGTTTGATGCAGAGAATCTGTGGAAATGTTGGGAAGAATGTCTGGACAAGTCTGACTACTACAGCAGAAAAGCAATGGTGGAAGAATTTAACATGAAAAATTATTGGAAAAAGAAAGGGATTGCCATCATTCCCATGAAGTTTTCTGTTGGATTTAATGCAACTTATTTTCATCAGGTGACCTCTTTGAAACAGTGCTTTCACAATCTAAGATCTCTACTTTTCTCTCCAAAACTGCAGGAAGGAAAGAGAAAGAGAAAAGAATTCCAACATGCTGGACTAGCATAAAATATCATCCACTGAGATATACTTTCTTTTAGAAAGAGTATCACTGTATCTGGCTGATCTCTTTATAAATGCTTACTCAGTATGAGATGGGGCTTTGAGAAACCTGATCTAGTGAAAGATGCCCCTGGTCACGGCAGGAGAGATTGAACTAGATGATCTTCCCTTGGCTGAACTAGACGATCTTCCCTTGTGTTGAAGGTCCCTTCCAACCCAAACCATTCTATGATTCTATGATTATTAACCTCACAATAATGTTAATTTCTAATTCCCAACATGCTATCTTTAGCCAGCGTAAAGCTAAATGTAAAAATGTGGAACTTGGAACCTTCCATAATCTGGTCCATAGTGAGAAAAATTATCACTCCTATAGTTCAGATAGTCCCATTTATATGATAGGTTAAGCTCTGTGACTGGATTTTTTAATGACTCAAGATAGTGGTATTTCTGGGCAAATTTTCTAGCTTTTTTTTTTTTTTAATTCATGCCTTGAACCAAAAATCCTTTCAAGTGAGTTTCAGGTTAAATGAACAAACATTTTTATTTTTTTATGAGGGTACAATGCATGAAAAAGGAAATCCACATGGTTCATATGTTAGTTGTTCATTCCATCTCTTGATTGTGTCTGCACAAGTTTGTAGATTAAGAGCTCAGAGAGACATTAATATATTTCATCCAACAATGTTTGCATGGTAAAGACACACCACATCTAGGGGTCACAATTCATCTGATACAAAAGGTCAAAAAAAGGCATAAACAATGGTTACATTTCATCGAAACCTTAAAAATAAAGATCAGTCATTGCATTGAATCTAGACCTAAATCTTGGAGTTTTATTGTTTTATTTTATCTCTGTCAGCTAAGGCTCTATCTTACATCAGCAAAATGTTATCTGATTGCAAACTTCACAAATTGGCACCAAAGAGACCACATGACCCTTATTTCTCAATGTAGAATTAATAACAAATAAAAAGATGTCCTGGAGGCACTGTATTTCACAACACTTCTCAGGCTCTGCTGTTTCCTCTCTTGAGTGTTGGTAGCTGATTGCACGCTACAGCAAAATGTCTCTTTACAGAATTTCTAGTTCTTTTTCATATCCACTTGTTCCTTCATAGGAGTGGAAGGCTTGTATGAGATTGATTTCTTTCATCACCATTCCTTGGGAAGTTATTTGTTTCCAATTTTACCATGAATGAGAGTTCATCATTTCCATTCCTCTCTGCTTCTTGCATTTCCTCTGTTTAAGATAGCTATTTATTAACACAGGGCTGCACCAAAATATGAACAGAAAGTGAATCAGGTTCTAAGCCATCCTCTGGACAGCGTATGAGAGAGAACGGAAAAGCAGTTATGCCATTGCTCCATCAAAATTATATACTATGAACATCAGTTTATTATTGCCCTTTATGGATACATGCAAACAAAAGGGACTAGGACTAATCTCTCAGATACAGAAAAAAAAAGAGTACAACTGTGCTAGTGTTTGTTCTAAAATAAAAGTTCTGTAGATGTTCATAGTAGGAGATACCTGCCATCTGTCCAAAATGCCTTTGATTCCAGGTTCAAATTCTGTTCTGTCCTCCTCTTATTGTGGATGAGGAGGGAATAGTATCTGGGGCTACACATACATTATAACTAGAGCCAGCTTGTTCTTAATTCACCCAATTTCACAAGAAGAAAAACATGCTTTTCTTTTATTTGAAATAAATACTGTGATCCCTGCAGAACTCCTGTGAATAACTACTAGCTCTGTCCTGTCTTAGAACAGTGAAATTTGTTATTTTCAGATTGCTGAAGAATTCCTGCTCCCTTTTAGTAATATACTGACTCTTGTGAATTAAATCTGTATTTGCCTTGCTCTTTTTCTTATGCACCTTTGTTCAGTGCAGTAAGAAAATTACCAAGTTTCTGTGGCTTTTCTCTAGGCTGGAGCTCTTGTCCATATCTATATAGATGGGTCTGTGCTAGTCACTCACGGTGGAATTGAACTGGGACAAGGAATTCACACAAAGATGTTACAGGTGAGTGAGTTATCATCTGAGGGTAAACAAAATACAGCAAGAAAGATAATTGAGCTAAAAGGAAGTGCAACAGGCAAATTCTTCAGACGTAAGAAAGCTAAGTTTAATATTGGGTTGTTGCTTCTGAGTTACTGATGAAGACAAAACTCAGGAGAAATATAAGCTATAATCAAAGTGATTTTTCAAGACCTGGAAAGGAGATGAACGTCTTTGTGGTAACATTACTGTTATCAGGATAGCTAAGGCACAGACTCAATGGCTCTTTTCAGAGGGATTTAAAGTGCTGAAAATTTAACTTTGTAGTGTATCCAACACTAATTATAACATCAGTTAATTTTATGCATTTCTGTAAATAGTGATAAACAAAACTATGTGCCAAAAAAGTAATTTTGGATCTAAAATCAGGCCACTCCTTCAAAATGAGCTGAATGAACATCTGAATATTAGAACACTGTGAAACTGAATAAAGTGGGAACACAAACTAACCAAGTCATTTCAAATGAGATAGAAAGAAAGGAAGGAAGGAAGAAAGGAAGAAAGAAAGGAAGAAAGAAAGAAAGAAAATAAAACATACAGATAAGATTTGAAAATCCATGAGGCAGAATGAGTCATTGTTTTTTAAGCTTGATTAAAAATTTTGTGGCTGCTCTCAGTCCATTCTCCACCCAACTTGTATTTGTGCCTGGGATTTCCAAGTCCCAGGTGCAAGACCTTGCACTTGGCCTGGTTGAACTTCATGAGGTTTGCACAGGCCTACCTCTCAGGCCTTGTCCAGGTCCCTCTGGATGGCATCCCTGCCCTCCAGCATGTTGACCGCTCCACACAGCTTGGTGCTGTTGGCAAACTTGCTGAGGGTGCACTCTATCCCACTGTCTATGCCTCCAACAAAGAGAGCACTGGTCCCAGTACTGACTCCTGAGGAACACCACTCATCACTGGCTTCTACTTGGACATTGAGCCATTGACCACAACCCTTTGAGTGTGGCCAGCCAGCCAGCTCCTTATCCACCAAGTGGTCCATCCATCAAATCCATGACTTTCCAATTTAGAGACCAGGATGTCATGCGAGGCAGTGTCAAACATTTTGCATAAGTCCAGGTAGATGACGTCTGTTGCTCTCCCCTTATCTACCAACGCTATAGCAACATCGTAGAATGCCACCAAATTTGTCAGGCGTGACTTGCCCTTGGTGAAGCCATGTTGGCTGTCACCAATCACCTCCTTATTTCCCACGTGCCTTAGCAGAGGCTCCAGGAGGATCTGCTTCATGATCTTGCCACGCACAGAGGTGAGACTGACTGGCCTGTAGTTCCCTGGGTCTTCCTTTTTTCCCTTTTTGAAAATGGGGGTTATATTTCCCCTTTTCCAGTCAGTGGGAACTTCACCAGACTGCCACGACTTTTCAAATATAATGGAAAGTGGCTTAGCAACTTGAACTGCCAGCTTCCTCAGGACCTGTGGATGGATTTCATCAAGTCCCACGGATTTAAGTACCTTCAGGTTCCTTAGATGGTCTCGAACCTGATCTTCTCCTACAGTGGTTGGTTCTTCATTTTCATAGCTCCTGTTTTTGCCTGGTCCTTCAACTCAGGAGGTGTGAGGAAAGAGGTTTTATCTTATCTTCTATTACCTGAAATTATTTAGATAATATTTGTTTTACAGAATAATTGCTAAGGAAGACTTCTGTGTTTGTACTAATCATAGTATTAATGTTGAATTAAGTCATTTATCTGTGTGTATATAAAGAGAGATGAATGGCAGGATGAATTCCTGACTTGACATTACATCTCCAAGTGGGACTGAATATCTTCTTGTTTACTTTTGTTACAGATTGCCAGTCGTGAACTGAAGATACCATTGTCATATATACACTTCTGTGAAACAAGCACAACAACTGTACCCAATGGCAAATACACAGCAGGATCAGTCGGAACAGAAATCAATGCAAGAGCAGTCCAGGTTAGACTTATTACCATTTTTTCACATAATCAGTGGTTCTGCTGAATAATGAATGTCTCTCTGAGGATTCATAGTTTTGGTTTTGTTTTGAGCAGCTTTGAGTTCTTTTATCTCCAAATCTCTCTTGCTAGTTTTTTTTTTATATGCATAGTTTAAAGCAAGGCAAACTACAGAACACTGTTAAAAAGGGTCACTTTTTTTTGGCTTTACTGTATAAGTTTTACAAATTATGTGGTTTTTTTAGATTGCTGCTAGAAAAATTTACGGACCTTAACTTTATTCTGTATGTAAACACAATTTAAAGGAAAATTAGGCATAAGTTATGTTTCAGGTACTTTTTTTAATAATCAGACTCAAACACCCTCATCCACTTGAATGCTTTGGGACCAATTCTGCTTTCATTTAATTTGTAATAAAACATTCAAGCCAGTGGTTTTCTATCTAGTAAATCAAAATAGGAGGAGAGACAGGTCCTTTGTCTTCTTTTTCTTGATGATTTCAGTGATAGCTTGGTATGTGAAGACTTTAGTTAAATTAGAGCAGATGCCAATGCCACTCTTTGCAAAGTGCTGCTTTGTAGCTGGCAGTTACCTACAGAGAAAACTTTAGGTAAATGAGCAGAGTTATGGCCCTCAGAATGAATTTAACGAACTGACTTCACCAAGAAAGAACTTGTATTGCTTTGAAATCAGCAGATACATTTGGGTTTGTGGGCTGGTCAATGATGCCCAACTTTCTTCTTCCCTAGGATGCTTGCCAAATCCTATGGAAGCGTCTGGAACCCATACGAAGAGACAATCCTAATGGCAAATGGGAAGACTGGGTAAACGTCTCTCTCTGTTTCTTACTATTTGATTATGATTAACCCATTGGTGTAGAGTGAAAGCTGTCATTCTTCTGGATGGAGGAAGGGCCCTCCCTGTGTGAGGTAAACTGGAGGAGAGGAACAGAAGAAACTGCAAAAGCAAGTGGTGCAACACAATGTCCTGATAAATCTGGCCAACTTTAGAGTTTTTGCAATATGTCTATTCCTAAAGATTCATTCAGAGCACAAGGGAATGTAAAGGTTTTACTCAGAGCTCCTTTTTCTTTAAAATAATTTTTTACAGTTTCACTTTTTCTTTAAATATGAGATAAAGAATTTTTAATTTTCTCTCTTTAATAATGAGTATACCTTTTGCAGATCAGTGAGGCTCACAAGCAGAGCATCAGTCTTTCAGCTACTGGCTATTTCAAGTAAGGAAAACCATCAGTCTTTTTTAATTTCTTGTCATTGGAGGTGCTACTTTGTCAGTAAGTTGCAGGAAGGATAAAAAAGTCCCCATTCAGCCTTCTCAAGGCCATATCAGATGCATCACATAAACGATTAGGAAGTTGCCGGGACCAGAGACTGCAGTGTTTAGACAAGAGGAATTCTTCTCTTCAATGCATATTGATTTCAGAAACACTTGATATTCTTGGCTGGCTAGTTTAATAGTTGATGCACAGAGTCTTCTCTAAGGTCAACTACAGTAGGACACAGGAGGCCCACAAGGAATTTTGTTCCACAGCCATCATGGTTTCCAACTCTCCTATCCTCCCAAACGATCCCACACAACATATCAGTGGTGGTACACTTTGTCTTTGACTGCAGAGACCCTATGAAAATAGTTAGCTTAGAACGTGTATGATATATCATGTTTTATGATTCTTGTAGGGGTCTCAACGGTGAGGACAAGGATAGGCAGAGGGGGGTATCTTGATCAAATTCATCTAATCTGAGGGATGTTCTTACTTCCTCCAGAGGTTATGTTACAAACATGAACTGGGACACAAAGAAAGGCCATGCGTTCCCATATTTTCTCTTTGGAGTTGCGTGTTCTGAAGTAGAAATTGACTGTTTGACAGGAGCCCACAAGGTAATGTCAAAAAATACAATGAACTGGAAGTAGCATTGGGTGAATTTCCCACCATCATTACATTCACACAACAATTTTTTTCTTTTGTTTCTTTTGACTATGAACAAAGACATAGTTTGTTAGATGTACTCAACAAAACACCAGCAGAACAATAAATGGCTATAATGCCCTTAACAATATCATTTGTTCATCCTGTTCTTGTGACAGAAATATAATGTTAACCATAAGAATAAGAAACACTATGAGAACAGTAGAAAATAAAGAAGGTTTAGTGTTTCGACCATATGTGATGGCTTTGAAATTCAATTAGACCTTCTGAACATCTCCCTACATGTCTTCAACAAGACCATATCATGAGTTACAGTCCCCTTTTTAACAGAGTTACATTTAAAACAGGTGAAGCCACATTCACATAACATGACCTGTTGCAAAAGGAGATTTAGCACAGGAATAGCTCTCAGCAGCATTGTATGGAGACCAATCTAATGTCTTCTGGCTACCAGGCAAGCACATTTGGCTCCAATAACTGGCAGATATCTAGTAGCCCACGTGGAGCGAGACTCCAAAATCACTGAGGTCTGTGAACCCACCGAGCTGGGATTTAGGAGAAGCCACTGGACCTTGTATAAGGACAGCCCAATAGATGTCCTTCCCTGTCCCCTCCCTGAACTTCTGTGCAGGTGACTGTGCTTCCACACTCATAACAAAGCATGGGAAGTGGCAAAATATCATTTCAAGCAATTCAGATTCTATAGGAGAACAAGCAACAAAGCCATTCTTGAATTCATGATCATCCTGTTACTCATGGGATGTGCACATCATATTCCAAGTTTCAGACAACCACCAAAAATGCATTATCTAGATAAACTCTCCATCAACACAGCCCATCTCAAGTACGTTTCCTATTTTAGAATAAATTTGTAATATTTGTGATGATACAACTTTCATGGGTGAGACTATATATTGTTTAGGATCCCTTTGTTGTGTATTTTAAATATAACATTATAACACCTTTTATTTGTTTAACAGAACATCAGAACAGACATTGTCATGGATGCCTGTTTTAGCATAAATCCAGCTATAGATATAGGACAGGTATGAACTTCCATAGTTTTGCTTTATATTAGATGTTAGTGAACATTCCCCTTTGTGACTAAATGATTGCTGTTATTGTTCAGTTTAATAGCCACCAAAGCCTATGAGACACTAACCATTAATACTCAAGCATGATGAAGTGACAATGTACTAGTATTTGGTTTTATTCGCAGCTATAAATAATACTAGCTTAATTTTTCTACTTCTTGTTCATCTTCTGAGAAGCGATGAGAAAAGAAGATCCAACAGACTTTCTAAATGTCTTGCAGGATTAGTACCCTGAATCTCCTTATGACTTTTTCCTGTTCAATTTACTCTACCCCAGAATTACTGACTGAAGGCTAAATCTTAACCAGCTGCAGAATACTGTTGACTTATCACTGTTTTATATGAATTCAAATGTAGTGGGAAGAAGCTATTGACATGGAACAGACCTTTCTTTAAAGATCTGTTATATCCATAGGTTTCTACCATGAATTCAACTGCCTATACCTACATACAAATTGAACAGTGACAAAAGTGGTATCACTCACTAATAGTCTGCAAGTAAGAAAGTGGTGGTGAACTCATAGTGTAAAAAACATTTGTCATTTCTTTTCAGAATCAAAGGAAATGTTCCTAAAAATATAACCTAAATTTAAAAGCTTTTCTTATCCTACTTATTTATCCTATTACAGGCTCATCCTCAAGTGCTTGTCCTTTGCCTAAAAGATTACGTTTCTGTTGCACGTTCAAGAATTACCAAATTTGTCAATTCATTCTTTCTTAGCAGTTCAATTCTATGTTGGCCTTGCACCAGTGTTTACGTCACCGCTGTCATAGTCCAGGTGTCTACTCAGCAGTTGTTCTTTCCTATGTTAGGTTGGCCTCTTATAACCTATCAGCTATTTCTGTCTGAGATGTTTTTCTCTAGAAGAAATTTCATTAGCTGTCTGCAAATCTTTTTAAGCAAATAAGAGATTGAGCAGGCTATTTATGTCATAGTCCCTGGGCAAATATCTCCTCACTGGAGTTCCTGTGAGCAATAAGCTTGAAATCAGTGGACTTGATTCAACTCTTAATTTTGCCAAAGTGAATCAGAGGTAATGGTACAAGTTACAGTGAATTTAGCCAGGAATATGGAAGAGTAGAACTTGAGCCAATGAAAATATCTGTATAAGTCAGATGAGGACAGCTTGGTCCTATTTTAGTCTATGTTGGCTAATTTCGACTTCTGCAAGGAAAGATGCCAGTTCATGTGTAATCTTAGAAAGCAAGTCCGATTCTATATATGATTTTATATTTTAAAATGACTGAATGAGATGTAAAAGTTTACCTTTTTTTCTTTGCTCAGATTGAAGGGGCCTTCATTCAGGGAGTTGGTCTTTATACATTAGAAGAAATCTACTTCTCCCCAGAAGGAGAGCAGCTCACTCTTGGCCCAGATACATATAAGATCCCTGCCATCTGTGACATTCCTGAGCAGATCCATGTCTATTTACTGCCAAATTCACGCAACTCAATTGCTATCTATTCTTCCAAGGTAAATTTGCCAAACTTACTGTTTGCAAGCATACCAGGTGATTCTGCTGCAAAATTGTAAGTGAATATAGGGTATGGTAGACTTCCCCCTCCCCCCCAAAAAAAAAAATTAATTCCAGTTTCAGCCATAGAATAAATTGTACTTAAATAGTGAAACACCAATGTTCTGAGTTTTAGGACTAATTTTCTTCCTATGATTTTTTGGTATTACAGTAGCACTTAGAAACCCTAATCAAAATTGAAACTTTTTTGTACCTACATGTTGTGCTATACATCAAAAGTAAGAGTCCATCTTGAAGAGCTTAAACTTCCTAGACAGGAGAAAGGATGGAAGAAGGAAATATTATAATCCTTTTTAAAGGCAGAGAAGTCATGACACAAGAGATTAAGTGACTTTTTAGAATCTCACAGGAAACCTATGACAGGTAGGGGAATAGAACCCAGTTCTTCCATTAACCATGGCAGAGCACCATTATTTCTGTTTTAAGGGTACATCATCTTCTGAGGAGGCACCGCATACTAGAATTGAGCTCTGTTCATAGACTAAAAATAAAATAAAAATTTTAAAAAGCACCTCAAAATGGGAATTAAAGGTGAGTGTAGGCCTTCGGCTACTAAAGGACAGGAATGCCCACTCTTCCAGCCTCAAATCTAAAGCAGGTATGACAAAGTGTCCTGGTCCAACTCCAATAGGCAGCTCAGCCCCACACAGCCACTCGCTCATTTGCCCCTGGTGGGATGGGGAAGACAATTGGAAGGTTAAAAGTGCGAAAACTCATGGGTTGAGATAAAGACAGTTTAGTAGATAAAGCAAAAGCTGCATATGTAAGCAAAGCGAAATAAGGAGTGGAATTTATTCACTACTTCCCATTAGCAGGCAGACATTTAGCCATCTCTAGGAAAGCAGGGCTCCATCACATGTAACAGTTACTTGAGAAGACAAACACTATAACTTTGAATGTCCCCCCACTTCTCTCTTCTTCTTCTTTGTCTTCATGATGACATATGGTATGGAATGTCCCTTTGGTCAGCTGGGGTCAGCTGTCTGAGCTGTGTCCCCTCCCAACTCCTTGTGTCCCCCAGCCTACTCACTGGCAGGGCAGTCTGAGAAGCACAAAAGGCCTTGATGCTGTGTAAGCACTGCTCAGCAGTAACTAAAACAACCCTGTGTTATCAACACTGTTTTCAGCACAAATACAAAACATAGCACCATACCAGCTACTATGAAGAAAATTCATTCTATCCCAGCCAAAACCAGTACCCAAGGGAATAGGAATTTCCAGAAGAAAATCTATTCCTTATTCTTATGATCTTACATAGCGTAAATAAGTAAACAAACTCTTCCACATGGAGAAAATAGAGACAAAGGGCACGTTTCTTATCACAATTAGACAGCACAAACTTTATCCACATAAAAGGGACTAAGGGGGTGGTGAGGGTGAGTGTCTGTCTTTCCTGTTTCATCATGTAGAATTAATTCCACTTAGATACAGAAAAGGTAGTTTTTATGAGAAGTCCTGAGTTATTTCATGCCTTTGTCATAGGAGCACTGAAGTCCCAGCATGAAGATCTTTTGATAGTATAGCTGTCTTACGAATTTTAAAATTATCCCCACCATCCAAAACCTGGGCCTTGGATGTTTTTCTTGTTTGAAAGTTCTCAGATATCCAAAGAAAATTGCTGAATCCAACTATGCTAGACTTGACCAAATATTGAGCTGACGTGATTCAGTGTATTTCAGATAACTACAGTGGAGATGTGCTGGTTTAATTCTCTGCTGCCAGTTTCTAAGGCAAATGTCTCCAGCTGCCTCTTTCCTCTGTCAGGGCATGGGTGAGGCTGGATTCTTCTTGGGCAGCTCAGTGTTCTTTGCAATACGAGATGCAGTGGCTGCTGCACGGAAAGAAAGAGGACTGCCCCTGGACTTCACACTGAACAGCCCCTTGACTGTCGAGCGGATTCGCATGGCCTGTGATGATGTCTTTACTGAGATGGTAAGGTTGGTTTTCTTTCTTTCATGAGCTAGCCAACTCCTCAGTCCTGTGCGCATAGACTAACCAGTGAGCCAAATCTCTTTTCTTCAACACAATTAGCAGAGCTTTGCACTTAAATAAATCAGTGGTGCTTTGCTCAGCTATGTTGACAGAGTAACATGAACTGACAGTCCAGAACTGAGGAACCTGTGCTCTTTCTTCAGTGGTAATGATTCCAATTTACATATCTCCTTTAATCTAAAAGCCCTTGAAAGTACTTCTCAGATTATAGTCTGACTTTGTCTTTAGTGTCACTTTATTTGCATCTCTTTTAGGAATTATGACTCTGTCTAGACACAGAGTAGGTGTGCTCCATCACTTGTCCTCTGCTCCTGGTCTAGACTGATTTCACCTTGAACCACATACCCCAGTTTCCTTCTTTTCTTCCTTGGAAATCAGGGAGATGGAAACATGGGCTGATAAGCATCCAGATGTTGTCACAGCATTGAGTAAGAACACAGGCTGGGTGCACAAGAGCACTCCCAAATAAAAAAAACTTAGATTTGTTTCCGTGCAAGCATCACCATTGACAGTGACATCCACAGAATCTAAGGGTGCAAATTTAAGATATTCACTGTAAAGGCTAAACTGTCTAGGTCCCAGTTACTTCATAAAAGCTCATTTTCTGTTTCATGATCTGAAAAGTTTTCCTAGAGCTGCTAGAGTGAAGACATCCTTGATTTTCATAAAAAAGCAGAGGCTAGCAATGATTCTTCTCACTGTACAATCCATTTCCAGCTAGGTTTATGAGACCCCTCCACCCTGACCTTCAGGTCATGCTTTATCTTCTTTATTTTCTGGAATGAAGAGACATTCAGCAAACACTGAAATGATGGGGCCTAAGAAGGACAATGGACTTTAGATACCCCAGTCTTCTTCCCTTTTTTTTTTTTTTTGACAAAAGTGCAAGATTCCCATTTTCTGCCTATCTCAGGCATTGTAATTACTTTGTAGATTTGATGTGTAGATTTGAAAGCAGTGCAGCTCCCCACTCTGGAAGTGCAACACAGTGCCAACTTTGGCTGGTTTTAACATACCACTATCTTCTAACTTCCCTCCCACACAGATGGAATAGGTACCCACAACTGGTGGACTGTGCCTGTCTATTCACATTTCCCCCACACTCACTGAAGTTATTTGTATAATCATCTGTGTGCTTTGCCTCTGCTTTCTTCAAAATGAGAATGCCAAGAAAATGTACACTCACCCTTGCAGTGTTCTGCGTCTTTCTTTCCAGAGTAATGCTTTCAATCTGCTCTTCTTATATCTTGCGCTTCCCTCACTAGAAGGGGTTGGTAGGACAGAGCAGTAGCCTGCTGGAGAGTACTTATTTTTGTAAGACTATGAGGCAGGAGCCAACTTCCCTCCCCCTATCTGTCCTAGCCAACAATGATCACGCAAGAGCTTCTTCGGAAAGGAGGACAAGATGGGAATGATGACATTGTTTTCTGATTTAATAGCTTTAGCCACTAAAACAGGTGTTCCACTGTATTTGTCCTTTTGGCACTGTAAAAGTAGATATATCTGGAGTAGCTTAATACATTGTCACTTGCCCAAAACTTCTGTTTATTTATAAGTTGAAGAGAAAAAGGGAAAAAAGGAATATAAAAATGAAAGGAGTAAAGCAGAGGAGCAATTATCAAACAGATAAACAGCAAGAGTTTAGCAGCCGTTCTCCCCTCAATCCATATTCAGTCAAACTAACAAATGGTTTAAGGGCCTGGAAAATAGGAAACACCAGACCAAACTGTGACAATGTCCATTAATTAAAGCTTTCAACTTAAAAAGCCCTATGAACCTGGGTTTGAACAACTCTGTTGTACCCCAGGCTGAAAATTTCTCTATGAAAAGTGAGTGACACCAGTTGCGTTAGATGAACCTGCAGGCCCCTCTGTCTTCCAACAGCAGCCAGCTAGAGACCCCCTGACCTCAGCCTACCTAGAGGTTGGGGCTGTGAACTCCACATCCATCTGCTTCTGTTTCCTTCTGTGCAGGATATCCAATGGTCAAGACTTTCACAGTGATAGAATTTCTCATATTAACAGAAGTCATAAACAAGATCAAGAACCTTTGTGGGCTAGGTGTTGTGCAAACACTTGGTAACAACTTAGAATTTAAATAAAGGTGATGTTGTTATTCAGTCATCAGGAGTTGATGTTCTATCTCCAGGAATGCCCTCAGAAATGTAGGATTTCCTTGCAAACTTTGTGGCCTCCATGATTTAATGTGGTCTCATTAAACCACCTTGCATAATGAAACCTCTTATGTCAGTTCCTCTAATCTGAGCCTTTCAGGCTGTGAGCTCACCTGTGCTATGGCAATATGTGTTTAATTACCTGTTCAATTACAAGCATGCCACTGTTGACTAAAGGTAAATTGGTTCATTTCACAGATCTTTATAACATAAGAAAGTGAGGATTTGTGTGTGTGCAATGACATTTAAATGGCTGATAACGAGCATGCATTTGTGAATTACAGTAAGTTTTCTTTACCCTTAGCAAAATGATGATGTTTTCTTTGTATTTTCTTTCAGATTCCAAAAGATAAACCTGGAACCTATAAGCCATGGTCCATCAATATAGATTAATACTGCTTTCTTAAGTATGAAACAACCAGATGACTCCCTCAGCCACTTACTGACT
Source organism: Limosa lapponica baueri (assembly GCA_002844005.1). Taxonomy (NCBI): domain Eukaryota; kingdom Metazoa; phylum Chordata; class Aves; order Charadriiformes; family Scolopacidae; genus Limosa; species Limosa lapponica. The sequence goes on from KZ505656.1 coordinate 1,189,583, forward strand.
GAAAGCATTCCTGCAAGAAAGAACTGTAATACTTACACATACAGATATATATTTGTATCAGTCTTTGTAGAACGAGATATAAGCACCAGTTCTATTGTCCAGCCAAGTAAGAGACTTTTCATTTTGAAACATACATTTATTTCTAAATCAAATTATGTTCCATGCTACACTGAAATAGTTCTGGAGTTACCCCATGAACTTCAAAGAACTTGCATGCAGTTTTGAAAATATCTGCAATGAAGAGCAAATCACAAGTAGTACCATTTTCCCACTTCTGCATCCAGTTTGAGGTTCACAACTGTTGTTATCCACTCTTTCTGTTCTTCTAGTACATGAAGATCTCAAAGATTATAATTAGACACTGTACAAATCAGTGATGGGCAATGTATCAATATTACAGTAGAACAGAGATTCTGAAAGTACATACTGCCAAATGTTTTCTAGACGCTGATGTATTATTACTACCACAGTAACACTCCACAATAGCTCTTCACTTCCTGGTGGCCCCTCTCAGGCCTGTTCCATACCATTAGATCTCTGAACCACTATCAACTTTGACCTCCCTCAGAGCTGGAGTGTAATATATATAATATATTATATATGGAGTATAATAGCAGTATAACTACTATTCATTACATTGTTAGTGGTTGGTCCTCCTCTCCTTTGCTTTACACACAATTTTACTTCTTCTTTTGAGCAAAATGATGACATAGAACATAGCTGGTACATTCACTTGTAGGTAAGGAGAGGGCACAAGGTGAGGGAGATGTACTGCAGGCAGGAAGGAATAAATAGCAGGACACGTTCCCACTACCAGCTTTGAGTGAAGTTTGTAACAGAGGTGAAGATTTCCAGGATAACATAGATTAGTGAGCAAAGATATAGGGGGACAGACCACCACATCTGTAAAACCTCATGATCTTTTTATCTAAAACATTCATTTAGAATTGCGGTTGCCCATTGCAACCATCAGCAGGTATGCATAACAGAAGTGCAGCAGGTGACTGAGATTAAAAGGTAGAGAGGAACTGGGCTGAGAGGAAACAATGACAATAGAAATTCATCATTAAAAATAGGTGTGTCAGCTCACAGTTTAACTCAGCTGTGCCAAACAACATTACTCTGACAGACATTGTTTTAGAAAGGAGGTTTTAAAGCGGTGCAGTGGCAGCTGTGTGAATCTTGATGGGGTGTTTTCCTATGAGGAGAGGAGACCGAAAAGCAAGTGCAAAGGAGTTTGAGAGGGAGAAAAGGAAATTGGCTGAGCTGAGCCAGCACAGGTATGTGTACAAATGAATATTCAACTTTCACGTCTGATAGTTCAAAGCACTAAAACTAACAGTAAGAATGCGTTTGACAACATCATTGTGTACCCAAAATACTAGCATAAGAAATAACTCTGAAGATATTCAATGGGTACTGCATCAGTTCAGAGCCTGTACTCATTTACAAAAACATAAATCTAGACTATTTTCATTTATTTTAAGGGTGAGAGTGCAGGCTTAAATTAGCATAGTATAGAAGAGAGTGTGATGTGCACACACCCTGAAATAAATCATATTTAAGCAAAATCCATAGAGGTACGATAAGATTTTATTCCTTTACACATAAATTAATATTACAAGTAATGAGGAATTGCTAACTTATGTTGGTACAGTTTTCCTGTTCATTTCTATTAGTAAATTGTAAGAGGCTACAGCTAATGGAAAAAGCTCAACTGGCAATATGCTTTGCAATTTCATAATACTAAAGACTTCAAGGAGCTGACAGCAGGAACTATCATGTCTTTGTGTTTCTTTCTTTAAAATGAGATTTTTGCAATCTGTGATTTATCTTTTTGGCTTTTTATTTAATTGTGATTTAGACAAATGCTCTCATTTTTGAATGAGTACTAAAGAAATCAATGCCTTGAGTACAGAATGAATGAACAAATATTTGCAAATATTAAGGTGAAAATCTTCCCTCTGATTTCATTGGGCTCCTAAGTGGAATTTGCTTAAATATATCTTCAATAAAAGCAAACTTGTAAGGCACTGCCCTGCTCTTTTGTGACACTGTGACCGATAACCAGTATTGTTTCAAGGACAAAATAGCAGTGAAAAAGGGGGAGATGAAATCTGGCTCCTACTGACAATAAGAATGACCTGTGTTTGAGCTTAAAGTTCAAAATGTGTGACTTGTCTGATGCTTTGCCATTCATCTGCTGCAGTAATGAATTTTGTTGCAACAGACATGCTGGAGTGGGGCTGTGGGCCCTGGGGGGCCTTATATACAGGTGGCAGCAAGGGGGGGGATCTGGGACTGGACAGATCGAGTGTCTAAGGCCAATTGCTGGAGGGGTCCTTAGGGTGTGTATATATACATACATTTCCCACTGAGAGACCCTCATGCTCACCAGTCAGAGAGAGGAACGGGATGAGGCCATTGGTGCTGTTGTGCCTCCATGAGTGTGGAGTGTTTCTGTCCGTCTTGATCTGCGTGGCCAGCTGTGTTGATGCGTGTAGATGTTCTACACATATGTTTGCTTGTTGAGAATACACTCCCAGCCTTGCTACTGGTTGGGCCTTGGGGAACGGAGGTGAGGCTGATTCAGCCCCCAACATATTCATCTAAAGAGATTGTATTTATTGTAATTGAGCCTCTCATAAGCACAGAGAAGTCATCTTGTACAAATGAGATAAATTGTATTATATTTCTAGATGCAATTACAAGCTCTCTAGCTCCAGAAGGGATGGTGGTTTTATTTCCACGTTCGTGTGTCCATACATGGTAAGCATAGGCTTACTTTTTCCTTATTTTTAAGGCTATTTTTTACATACCCAGTGTGTATCTGTCTTGTAGAATGAACAAAACATTGATCTTAACTACTTCCAGCTTTTACTCCAGTTTTAACCTGCAAGAGCAGTGTAACTAAATAAATGCTGGGATGGGCCATTTTGCAATGCCTGTAGTCCAGGCAAGATCAGACAGCGGAAGGTAAGCAGCCTCACTGGGGATATGGCCTGACTTTAAGATAATCAATTGAATAAGACAGCGGGATCAAATGCAAGCTAACCAAGCAAGTTCTGCTTGGATGAAATGATTTTGCAGATAAAAGGTAAGATTCTTTTTTTCTAGGCTTTAAATGTAATCTCTTCTACCTCTTGTATGGACAGATAAGGAACACGTTACTCACTTTCCTGAACATAGGTATTTTCAAGGATAAGGTTTTCAAAGAATGACTACTGAAAACAATTTACCAGAATTGGTGTGCTGCCCAGATTGTGAGTGGCTGATACCAATCACTTAGAACACTGTATAAGAACACCAAAGGACAATACGGCTCCTTGCTTTCCTCTGAAAAATTACAGTTTAGCTGAGAGGTGTGACAACCTCGCTGTTAGGCCAGACAAGGCAGAAGAAAACAGCCAAGGAAGTGGTTTGTTGGGATAAAGATGAAATAGGGCTGGAGATGACCTTAATTAAAAAGTCACGGTTGTGCAGGTGACCCCACTTTCCCCTCCTGAAGCACAGTGACTCGCTCTGCTCACGCACCTGCTAACGGCTCATTTCAAGAGCTTTAGTCAAAGGAATATTATACTTTACACCCAGTAGAAATTTGGCAGCTGTGTAAGGTCTAGAAGGAAACTTGCAATCCCGGGGTTAGTTTAGTGGTTTGCCCTTTTGGGGAGCAAAGAGCTGAGTTGCAATTGCACCTCCTGTCCTGTATCAGCATGGAGAGTGTGTTCCATGTTGTTACATTCCATCTTGTAGACATCTCCGCTTACGCGCTGCTGTGTGGGTTTGGCAGCATTTGTTTTTCAGACAGTACTTGAAGGCCCTACGCTAATGCACTGGGTTTGTTTATGCTGTCTGCTAACAGACAGACTGCTCCACAGCCTGAAGATAGGGTGAGACCTGGTATTCCAATTGCTAGTGAAAGAACCCACCTTGTAACTGCAGCAGAGAAGGCCTGCACTTCTGGAAATAAGAAACATTCTTCTATGTCAGACGTAAGTCATTTTTAACTGATAATTGGCTAGAATACATGAAATCTTTATATGGTGATGTCATCATCAGGATCTGAGGAAAGCAGAACTGATTTCACCTGTAACAGCAAATGTAGGGCCTCATCGTGCAGCGGGTATGGTATTGGCAAAGGCATGAGGTTAAAATTGTGAAGTCTCATGAGCTTTTATAACTTCCCCACATAAGAAAAAGAGAGGCCTAGTAAACACCCAGAAGCTCTCATAGTTACTGAAAACCAGATTTATTTGGAAGAACACACAAGTGTGAGAACAGTCAAATGTGCCTTTTGGAATGGAGTGTTCTTTATAGTGTATATATATTTGTATAGTACCTAACATGAAGTTTAATCAAGATGGTAATAAAGAACAGACATTCCGGGCATAACGTTAACACAGTAACCATGTTTCGGATCCCTCTGACATACAGAGGGATCAGAAAGTACAATTTACATCAAGTAAATAGTATGAAACAGCTTGGCATATCCAAAACTGGAATATCTAATCCATTTGAAAGTGAGACTAGAGCCTGGGCTAGCAGATTTTCTGCCAGTTGCTCAATATTTAAATGAACATGATGATCAAGAAATGATCAAGAAAAACGTCTTGACATAAGCTTTGTCTAAAGCTGTTTTACCAGTCTGATTTTTCTAAGCTTAATCAATTAAGACATCGGCCCCTCTAAAAACCAGTCAATTTACTTTGGCAGGAAGCTTCACGGCTCCTGGTAAACATTCTGACGAATGGGAAAGAATATATTGCCTGGGATTTTCCCCTTCAAAAGCCGTGTTTCTGCTGAGCAAATGGCTCTCAGATGAGGAGTGAAATCTCAAAATTCTGAAGCCAACAGCAAAACTCCCTCTGTTGATGGGCCCCAGTTTCCACCTGGGGTACCCCCGAGATTGTCCTCCTCAGCATCCGAACCCATACACTGGCTCTTCCGCTCGCTGCTCTTTGCCCGACGGCACGGCCTTCCCGCTTTTACGCGCCCCGTCAATCCGCTATTGGGCATTTAATGACTACCTCGGGAAAAGACCGAAAAAAATCACCCAAATCCCATCGTTATTTGCGCCGCTCGGGGAACAGTGTGCACTGTGCACGTGGCGGCAGCCCAACTGATGAAACGCAACGGCCCCAACGCCGGCCACCAGCCGCCTCCGCGCATGGCGCGGGCAAATAAAGAGGAGTCTGATAGGAAACCAGCTTGTTATCGATCCGCTTCCCCCCGGAGGGCACACCCGGCCGGAGGGGCGGCCCCGACCCCCCACCCGCGGGGGCTGCGGCGGAGCCGCTCCCTGGGGCCGGCACCTGCTGCCGCCAGGGGGCGCCGCGCTCCTCTCGGTGGGCTGATCCACGCGGACGGCTGGCGCGGGGGGGGAGCGGGCCGTTGCTTGCGTGTGACGGTCAATCACGAGGGCGAACGGGGGGGGGGAACGGACGCGACCACTCGCGGGGAGAGGGATCAGACGTGCAGCCCCGGGCGGCACCATTGAGGTGCCGGGGACTCCGCAGCGCAGGGCCGGCGGTTGGGAGCAAGCGGCCCCAGCGACGCCCGCCGAACAACAGGCAGGGGCTTGAAAAAGGGTGGGGGGTGTTTACAGTGCCCCGGCGGGGGGCGGCGCGGCCGGATGGGGCCGGCTGCCAGTAGGCCAGGCCAGGCCGTAACGGCCGAGCCGCACTCGGGTGGAGGCGGCGATGGAGGGGGCAGGGCTCGCTCTCCGTCTTCCCCCTCACGGGCACCGGGGGTAACAAAGCCAAGGGGCGCCACCTCCGCGGGCTCCGCGCAGGTCCCGCCGCCGCCCTGCCGCCGCCTCCGCCTGGGGCGGCCCGGTGCGTGCCGGGTAGCCGGGGCGGGAGCCGGCGCCTCCCCGCCGTCGGGCCTGTGCCGCGGGGAAAATGGAGGCCGGGGAAGAGAAGGAAGGAGGAGCGGCGCGGGGTCAGGCGGCGCCGCCGCAGCTCGGCGCGGGGCGGGCCGGGAGCGGCCGCCGTGAGGGGAGCCTGGGCCGGGGAGCCCTCCGCCGGCGGGGAGCGCTGGGCCGCCGTCCAGCGGCCGGTGGGGCGGGCAGGGCCCGTGGTCAGTGGCCTGAGGTGGCTTTCTGCTTCCTTGCAGGGTGTCTTTTATGAATAATCAAAAGCCGCAGAAGCCGACGCTATCAGGCCAGCGTTTTAAAACCAGAAAAAGAGGTAAGCTGCAGTGTGCTCGCTGCCGGTACCTGCTGTCAGTGCTGGGCGCCTGGGCCCTGGTAAAACGTCGATTCCTGTCAGTAAACAAACTGATGCCTTTATGCTCTTCTCCTAAATCTTTTAAATGAGGCCACGCTAAACACAAAGTCCGGAGGCTGGCTCTGGGTGCTAGAATGTTCCCTGGGCTGATAAAAAAAAATATTTGGCAGTAAGAATTGTAGCCGAACTTACTTAGATAACCTTGGCTTAAGAGATGGTCATTCTCGGACCGTACTGAGTATGTTTAGCTTGAAAGCAGAAGTATGTGGTGCCCCTCAGTTACAGGGAAATTCCAGCACACGCTTGTTGCAGGTTAATACATACGTCTTAGGAGCATCTAACCTAGTAGAAATTTCAGTGTTAGCCGCTGGATAAAAGTTGCATTGTCCCTTTAACGCTGTAAAAAGATCTGATTTAAAAGAAACCCCACACAAAAGAACCCAAAACACCATCATACACACCCCTCCTCCCCCAAACAGACAAACCCCAAAGTGTGGGATGTGCAAGTGCGTATCTCTGTCTGTGCACAGTTACTCCCATCAGAAGAGCTGATGACTGAAGAGGTGTGATGAGTAATTTGGTGGTGTTTTCTTAAAGAGGAAGTGGAGACAGCTCTTAGAGTTTCTGTTTAATTCTGTTGTTTTAATATAGTAGTAGCGTTCCAGTTCAAACTGTCAACACTAAGGATGCTGTAGATACTGAAATAGTAATAAAGTTGTACAGAAGTACATATTGACTTACGGAATCTATTTTAATGTTAAAGTAAAAGTACCTTGAGAAACCGTTAAAGTGAGAGAGTTGGATTTAGTCTGTCCAGCAGATGAAATGCTACCATTCTGGGTTATTGTCTCTTTTTAATCATTTAACCGTAGTTTGGCTTCCAAGCAACTCTGCAGTAACAGTAAACTTCATGGATCTGTCCTAGAAAATAGCTGATCCAGTAAAACTTCTTACTGCTCTATTGGCCATTGAAATGCATTTTAGGCTACACTGTTAAGTTGCTATTTGTGCTAGTTAATAGCAGTTACCTTAGAAGACTGGAATGACTTCTGGTTTGCCAGTGCAAGTTTGGGTTTGTTTTTGTGGTGGTTTTTTTTTTAGTAAAATGACAAACTTTAAACAGCTGCATGTGGCAACTTTATTTCAATGCTTTGTCTTTACAGATGAAAAAGAGAGGTTTGACCCTACTCAGTTCCAGGACTGTATTATTCAAGGTTTAAGCGAAACCGGCACTGACTTGGAGGCAGTAGCAAAGTTTCTTGATGCTTCTGGTGCAAAACTTGACTATCGCCGCTATGCAGAAACGCTTTTTGACATCCTGGTGGCTGGTGGAATGCTGGGTAAGTCCCTTTGATGGGGCTGCTGTCAGCCTTTGTTCACTTGACTTTACAAAAGCTCGGTTTCCTTTCAGCGTAAAAACTGTGCTAAAGAGCCCATTGAGTTTGTAGAACAGGGTTTAAGTTATCCGTGGTAAACTGTCTGACCATCTTAGTGACTAACTGAGCAATCAGGTTACTGTAGAAATACTCTGTATACCCTACTGTGCTTCTGCATGAGTCAGTTTGCAGTCTTCAAAGTGTAGACTTTACAAACTTGGGTTAAAGGAAAATACATTGCTTTGTTTGTTGTTTTTATCAGGAGTGGATCTTGACTCTGAAGTCAGGTTCCCCTCTGCTGAGGTGAGATGGATGAATGCTTGTTTCAGGTGTGCGGTCTGTGGTCACAAGGCCAACAGAATTGCCCTGAAAGATTCTGTGCTTTGTGCAGAATCTGATGTGCTTAGTCTTGGAAATGGTATTGCAGATCATTTGTTGTTGGCAATAATGAGGTCATGGGCTCTAGGGGAGTGAGAAATGAGAGGGTGGTCGAGTCAGCAGAAAACACTGGGAACTGAGGAAGTGAAATGTGATGATGAAAGATCTTGTAAACTCATGTGCATGCTGTGTGTAGAGAGGAGAACAGATGCTCACTGACCAGGTGAGAAGTAGATAAAGCTAAAGGAGGTTGAAAAGTAGTAAAAAAAAAAAAAAA
>KZ505656.1:1212471-1222557 GCA_002844005.1 Limosa lapponica baueri
CTGTCCCCGTCCTGCCGCCCGGGGCCGTGCGGGTGCGTTTCACCCGGTCGCGACACTCTACGGCAGCCCCGGATTCTCGCCCTCATTTGACTGCTAGAAGACTGCTTTTTTTTTTTCCCCCCCGTGAGATTCTCAATTGCTAAATCATCATTTTTCACCCTCGGTGCCTGTTATTTCTCTCCCTCTCTTCCCTAGACAGAGTGCTAGAGGCTCTGAAAGCACATAGACCCAGTCAGCTTTAAATCAACAGAGGTTTAAAGAACCACGTATGACTGACAAAAATATCTTTGTAACAATCATCGGCATTAAAAACATTTCCAAGTAGTCTCCTGGTACCTTTTACTAGCTTACAGTCAGGTTTTCAAGTCTGGAGAGAACACGAATACCCACCATAAACAAAACAAATGAAATGCAACTCTTCAAGTAAGTGTAGAGATCACTCTTCTCTACCCACAGAATGAAAAAAAAAAACCAAACCACAAACCCAAAAAAACCCCAAACCAAAACCCTCCTGATATCTAAGGCAGATTTTATGTAGTTTATAAATGGTTAAACTGTAGAGAATCTTCTTTTAGAGAAGAAATGTAGGCATTTTAGTACCCATCCCAAATGGTTTCAAGGACTTAGTAAGATAAGAAAGGATGTATGTGGCCCTGAGAACATGGTGGCCTCAGACAGGGATGCAATAAATATGGACATTGTCAGACAAACAGGTGGTAGCAGGGAGATCATTAGTTTTAATGAGCAATTAAGCAGTTAGAATGTTTTGCCAACATGAAAAGTGAGCCAAAGGACAGGTGAAGATGATGAAGATTGAGGAAGAAACGACCCTCACTCAAAATGAGGACCACCAGAAGGCACAACTACGCATGCCCCAAAGCTTATTATAATATGTAAATGAATTCTCAGAAATGTAATGAATATGCTAATGTTTTCTTGGAATTACACTGAATATGTATACCTGTTGTGTATAAATTTAATTTGACAACAGTGTTCGGAGGAGCTATCCCCTGTGCACCCAGCGCCGCAATAAAGAATGCCTGCTTTCTAAACTTTAAATTGAGTCTTAGAAAGTTTTATCTGCTGGTTTGCGGTAACACTCCCACAAAACTAACCCTCTTTTGCTCTGCCGCTCACTGCTAGGGCACACATGGCAGTCGAAGTCACGGCCACCCCGTGCCTTGCCGCAGCCCTTCGGCCACCACCTCTCTCAGAAGGAGCTTTCCAGCCCGTCAGCCACCTATCGGTCGTCACCTCAGCAGAGCTAACCAAGCATTACGCCTGAAATCCAGTTCTCCAAAAGCCGTAAGCAGCAGTCAAACATCTCACATGCAACCTAATTTATATGGAAAAAAGAGCATCTGAGGATAAGACAGTCCTGAAACACTACAACAGCCTAAACGCATCAGTTCCCTAAAAAACAATAGGGTTTTTTTTTATTCTGGAAGGACTAAACTTTCTAAAACACTTCCACCCCTGATAAATAAGCCTCCTCATTCTGTATTTTTTTAAATTTATTTCCCCAACTGACCCTAAAACCAACATACATCTACATTACACGTGCAGATTTGTCACTGTCCGTGGATAATGCACCATTATTTTCTTTCTGTCCATTGCTCTCCAGCTTGACATTGTTCTAACACCAGCTTCACCTATTGTTTTTCTAATGCCAGCAAAGGTCAGAGACAATCTAGAATATATGTGATGAGAACCTCCATCACAGTCATCATCACATCAAGATTGTTGTGTTAACGTACACATTTTTCTTTGCGTGAGTAGATGCATTTCAACAGAACTCACCTTGTGGCTGTAGGGTTTGTGATAAAGGACCAGAGTGATGGAAGCAAACACGGGAGTTGGTAAAGCACAAGTTGACAACAATAAGAACAGTAGTCTGCAACGTTTTTGCTATTTAAAAGATTATACATGTCACAAAAGTCCAAACAGCTGGTGACACAGCAGCTGACTGTCTGCAAGAACTAAATTACACGTATGCTGTCCCCAGCAACAGCCCACAAAATCACACACTTCCACAGCTGCCACGCTTCCTATTCTCCGTCTTCCTTTCTCTTCAACAAGTGGATGGGACCAACCCCACCATTATTTTTCCTGTTGTACTCCAGGTTCTCAGGGACAACCTGGGAGATGTTCAGAGCCACAAACAGGAAAATAGACAAAATACAATTTAAAACAGTTAGGAAGTAATCCTGTCCGATATGATCACTCTCCTTCCAATACGCAGCTTTAGATTAAAAAAAAAATAAAAATCTAAATTTAATGTATCCTCCAGAGAGCAAATTGCTTGGGTCCCTATACTTCACACATTCTATATAACAGCTTCCTTTTTGTGGAGGAAAAAAACCCATAGACCTGGAATTGTTTCCAGTTCAGTGCTAAATGTCAGCATTTTAAATTATTGGTTCCTTTGCACTACAGGAAAGTTTCCAGTAGGTCCGTCCTTCTGCATGGCAGTAGTGTCAGTGCAGCAGTCAAACGTGCAGCTGCGTGCTTCTGCCTCCCTGCTATTACCACTGGTTATAGGGAAGAGACAGAAAGAGCATACAGCTAAAATAATTAAATCCTTTACTTGACTGATCGAGGTATTATGGTAAAATGTGTTAAGTCAGGAGCAAGGGCTAGGAGCTTTAAGCAACACTTCATACAGAATATAGAAACTTTGTCCCAGAGAGAGGGTACTGATTAACTTTGCTCGTTAACACTCAGTAATCTGTACCTGGCATATCCTTGCCCTTCTCTTGCAAATAAGTTCTCCTCTTTCTTTTAAGAGGCAAAGTCTCAAAATGGGAAATACTGGTCTGAAGCAGACTGCTAGTCAGCTGGACCTGAATCTCCCAAGGGTTAAGAGCATATATATGAGAATGGACTTCACTAAGTGATGCTGAGTGAGTCCAAGGAGTATTTGGGGAAGAAGTCCAGAATGGTAGGAGTTGGATGCAGGAACTGTGGGTACTCTCTCCTGTCCAGGTCTCTCATGCGCAGTTGGAACTGGAAATGTATCCTCTCACCTCCACATATTACAGAGTCAAAAAGTGAACAACTTATATGGAAATGAGTTGATTTTTTCCTGTTTTATGAAAACAAACTGATGCCAAAATGCATTTTTTAAATCTACCACAACGAAGAGTAGAACATTCTGCTTTTCCAGTATGCCCAATGTGGAGAACTGCTTTTTTTGGTGTGTAAAGATCACTCTCTTTTCTCTGCTTAAGTCAGTTTATTTTACGCTTACGATACTAAGTGACTTGAGCATAGGATCAGCAATATATATATACATAAATATACACATGCATATGTATGCATATTTTATTTTTCCTCTTGACTATTCAGTTATCTCTGTACCTTCTTGCAGACTTTCTAATTATTAAAGTCCAACAACATTTGGTCTCAAATAAGACCAAACAACAACTCTCTCTTATTTGTTCAACATCATTTTGGCCACAGTATCTGTTATTATTTTGGGTGTATCAGGATATTCTTGTTTAGAAGTCTAACCACAGTGTTTCTATCACTACTCTTCGTTGTGCTCACCCCCTATTGTTTATGCAATAGTGATGAAAAATAAGTTACAGTAAATCCATGGTTACCTAATTTCAATCAACAGCTATGTAAAGACACAAATATTTACTCTTTCATACCGAAAGCATTGTTCCGGAGGCAGAAGTGATTGTTTCCAATCTACCTTTTGGGGAGGCTGAAGAGGTTACCATTCCAACACAGCAGTACAAGAGCAAGCACTCCTCTAAACACAGTCGTCGATACTCCAGGAGATAAAGGTTTCATCTATCTATGATACTGCTCTCACCTAGGGGAAAAAAAATTGCATATCTTCAGCAGTTTTCTAAAAACCAGTGAAGTAAGGAAGGTTAGAATTTACATGAGAAAGTTTCAGAAAACTGGCAGTACGAAACTGTAGCAAAGGACGTTGTTTCAAGATAGTATCACTAAGAAAAATAAGTCAGAAAACAAAGATTTGCAAAAAAATATATATTTTTAAAAGTATTTTCTTATTATACAAGTATAAAAAGCAATGTTTAAAAATCAAAATCCTGGAAGATGCTTGGGAAAAGCTGGCTTTGAAAGCATAAGATTCCACTGTGACAGCTCCCAAACAATGTCACAACTCCTGAAAATCCTGCATTCAATGAGCAAAGGTATGATCCAACTCAAATAACCCTTTTTAATGACACTTTAAACCCCATCATCCAGCAGTCGATCTGACCAGTCTCTCAAGAATGTGTCGAGGCGCTCTGTGGCTACAGAGCAAAAGGGTTGGCATGAATTGTAATGTCTTTAATGCGAACATCATTAAGAGGTCGGTAGGTTTTCTCATTCACAGGCAGCTTCTCCAGCTCATCCAGGGTCTCCAAGCCATCAATAACTCTGGAAGAAAAGCAGAAGTGCTAGGAATATCCTTCTAATAACAATTTAAATTTCACAACTGAGATATCTCAAAGCACTTTACAGTTAAGTAACATAGGACAAGGACTTTAAAAGCAAATGATACAAATAAGACAGCCAAAACATGATATATGGCATATAACGTATTTTCAAAGGAAATACTAAGCATCCATGACAGACTGATAAAAATTACAAATATATAATTCGCACTGACCTGACAGTATCGTATTTTATACCAACCGTAGCTGTATAAAGACCCTGGCTGCATTTCCTGGAAGATAGGACTGACCAATCATAGTATGAGTTTAAGTAGCAGCAAGATACTGGCCATACCAAAATTTCCTGTGAATTATTGAAATCCTATGGCCGGAAAATCTATTTCCCAATGTGAGATTATAATTTCTAACCTTCTGACTCAAAGTCAAGATTGGACAGAATCATTACTAACTGTGTAAATCTAATGACACAAATATGTTTAAGGCTTTCAGATTTCCTATTCAGACTGCAGAAGTGGCAAGAGAGATTGCTCTAATAAACCTCTTACTTTTTTTTTGTTTAAATAACTAGCTCTGGTAAATCTTGACAGTTTATCCTCCGTAATGGACTCGGCAGAAAACATGTTGTGCTATTCACAGTTCAGTCACATTCATCAGTTCCTTGAATCTAGGATGCTGGATTGTGGGCCAGCAGGGACTGCATATGCTGTTCTGCTCATTCTGCAACTGGGGCAGAAGTATCTTAAACTGCCACAGAAAATCTGGCAAAGCTCATCTGTTCAGAGCCTCAACTCTTTTCTAAGAAAGATGTCTAAAAAAACGACTTCCAATCACACTTCTAACAAACTCAGAAATGAAAGGAACACCTATACTTGGATGCCTATAAACAATACAAGCGGCAGAAAATAGTATTTTAACATTTTAATAGTTTCCTTTGAATATTTGACTCCATTTAATAAAGACAACTTTTTCTCTGCAGATTCACTTGTACACTAGAGACTTTGTAACAACAAGCAAAAGAAAAGACATTACCATGATTTTGAGATTCAAAAAGCAGTGTCTGAAAGACTCAAAAATTAAACATTTGCTTTAAGGATGATGTACTTGACCATATAAGTACCATATCCATCCCCACATCCAGTCCCAAATCAGATTCTTGCCTTTCAGTAAACCCTACAACTGTGTATCCAGTTGTTATGAAGCTTGCTTAAAACCAGGCTACATCTGTTTGGGCATGGATGAAAAAGGCAAGCTGGAACAACTTGGGGGGCTGGGGGGGAGAGCCAGGAGGAAAAGAAAAGAAAAAAAAGGAAGGACAAAAAAAAAAGAAAGGAAGAACAAAAAAAGTTCCATTCTTACGGTAATTTTTAATATGCCTATTTCCACTGAATCCCCTACTACTAAGGAAAAGGGAGCAGCATTATGGAGCAACTGATTCTGGTGAAATTGCAGAAGCATACATTTACGTTATACACATCCAATATTTTAAAGAGTTTTAGAACCAGATGCTTCTAGATTTGCATTGCATGTGCCCTGAAATACTCAGATCCTTCACACGCTATGATAAGGAGGCAGGCAGTTGGATCACTTACTTTCCAAACACGGTGTACTTCATGTCTAGGTGAGGTTGCTTGCCATAAGTGATGAAGAACTGCGATCCATTGGTATTTGGACCGTTGTTTGCCATTGAAACTACCCCACGGACGCTGTGCTGAAAGAGGGGAAAAACCTCAACATGAATACACATCAGTGAAGGCAGGCCTTTAACCCGTACAAAGTGCTCTGTGACTTGGTATTCTGCCTCAATACCATTATTAAGAATAAAACTTGATTGCTAATATATTCCATCATAGTTCATAATTGGCTCCTCAAAATTACTCTTACAACGAACAATTACTTCTTTGACTTCAGCGCATAAAGAATACTTTGTTATAAATTCCTTCTACTTCTGTTCCCAGTGATGAAAACCCTCAAATCTAACTTGCCAAGTACAGAAACGCCTGTTTCTATTTTAATGAGGTTTGTATCCCTTTATTGTGGGATTATACTTTGCTTCACAATTACAAAAAGAGGTATTTAATACAGTACAACACAATGCTGATTGTTCTCCAACCTGTAAAGATAATTCATATGAAAACATAACTGCATACTGAGAGCACGGAAATACCTTCAGGTATTCACTGAATTCATCTTCAAACTTCTTGCCCCAGATGCTGTTACCTCCTTTCCCAGTGCCTGACAAAGAAGGACCATAATAGATTACTGGTTTTTCAGACTGAAAAATCCAGAAATGATGTGCTGTTATACCATTATACAACAAAGACCCTATCTTTGTTGTATAACAGCCTGTAATTCGTTTGAGACAGGGATCGGGTTCTCATGTCCTGATACTGAGTAGAGACATAACGCCATACAAGGAACACCTATTAAGTTGCCGAACAAAATACTGACATATCCTCAAATCAAATTCAGTATGAGTACAGACAGACACATAGCTGAATCAGATTTTCTCTCAAACAGTGAACACTGTCTGGGACATTTTCCCCAAATGCTTTAGAGGCAGTTTAGCCTTTCAGGCAGAAACCAGAGAAACCACAGTAGCAACTGCTACCTGTTCAACAGCTGGTAAGTCAGCAGAACCACCACATATAGTGGAAACAGCTGGAAAAAAACTAAAGTTTGCAGAATGCTTTACCACTGTATGATTATTTAGAATTAGGGTAGCAGTTGCTTTTCTGTAAATTCACCACAGAAAACTAATCTCATCATAAAAACCTCTATCAACAATATAATAACTCTTATATTTTATTTTACTTTATTTACATTTTATTCTAATCTTCATACTTACAACTTCCTTTTATTTCTTTATATTTTCTTTATATTTTATTTTTATGTACATTTTTCTATAGAGAGACCAAGACAAAATAACTTACCCAATGGATCCCCTGTCTGAACCATGAAGCCCTTTATATTCCGGTGAAATATGCATCCATTGTAGTAGTTACTAGCACAAAGAGCCAGGAAATTCTAAGGAAATGAAACAAAACATATTAACAGGCAATTCAGAAATAGCATCCTCTTACTAAAATGACAGCACTAAAAAGAATAACTCTTTTGCCTCTGCTTTGCATTATGACCATGTGAATTCCAGAGAGTATTGCCACAGAATAATCATAAATAAATTATAGTTAATATGCTTCTTTGGCACTGTCACAGATACAAAAGATTTTAAATAAAGCTTACAGCACAAGGTTGTCTGACTTGCCAAACAAACAAGAAGCCTGAGATGAGCTTAGAAGTATCACTTCCATTCAACATTTTTATTTTGTAAATGTAATATTGCAATCAGTAACTTCATTCCTCAGCTTTGTCAGTTACAAAGTAAATTATTTCAATTCATGCTTAAGTTTACTGCAGAAAGGAAAACCTGAGGCTTCTGACAAACTAGGAGCGATTCTCACTCTCTTGAATTAAAATCAAATCTGCGCGAGTGTGAGCAAAGCCACGGAAATCTGGGAATCCCAGGCCATGTGCTATATTTCCCCTTAAGGATAAAGGGCACTTTGTAAGATGCTGGAACTTGGAGAGAAGCAGCCCTTAGCTAAACCTTTTCTGATAAGAAAAAGGTAGCAAAGCTCTAGGCAGCATGACACAGTGCACAAGTTCCATGAGGAGAATAGGCACTATACCAGTGTAAAATGTTAGTATTCCATTATGCGAAAAGATGAATTGCACAAGCCACTTCACCGCCTCTACAGTCTTCACTATTTCTACCGCTTTGTTTCAACACCAGGCAATCCTGCTCCTGTTACTTGACTTACTTCAGAAGTCTTTGGCGTACGCTCACAGAATAGTTCAATTTTAATATCTCCCACATCAGTATGCAGTGTGACAGCCTGAGAAAGAGGCAATTAAATCAGCAATGAAATACTAGCAGACTCAGTTTTATTTCCCAGTCCCACCAAGAACGTAAGCAAGTTCCCACTGCATATCACCATTGTTTCAGTATTTGGCCATAGGCAAGGCTGCTGTCACAAACCTTCCACATTCCCAGTGAAATCAGCAGAAAATATTTGGTTTCATTTAGTTTCAGGACAAATCAAGTTTGCCACGGTAATGCAGCAGCTCTGTTTCATGCTGCTACATTCAAGAGTTACATTATTCATTTGCAAACTGGACCTACTCAGTCACTTAATTGCAAAATTGAAGAATCAAGGTTATATCTATTTCAGATGATAGCATGGTACACATACCTCACTGCTTTACAACCAGAGGAGCAACTGATGTGTGCTACTTGCCTGCAGCCTTCTGAGTGATAAGGCTGATTCTGAATGGCATGGTACATAATCTGCCTTCACAAACAAGCAATTCCACAAAATTCCACACTTTTCTTAAGAACATATAAATAACCTTCATAAAATTTAAAATGGCAGTTACCCAGCCACCTAAGCAAATATATCTCTGTAGGCCTAATATATCACAGTGCTCCCATGGAAAGTGCTAAACTCTGCAAAAACAATTACTGTGGGGCTACAGTGGGGACAAGTGTATAGGAAAACTAATAAAAATCAGAATCATGTTGATACTGGCATACTGTTCCAGAAGCATATAAGTAAAGAAGAGAAGATCGCTGCCTGTAACGTCCATGAAGATGCTATAAAAGGTGTATGTACAGTTTAAGACACAGTCATCTCTATTTCCTGATTTGCTAAACTTTTAAAAGCCTGCAAGTGTAGAAGGTTACATACCCTCAAGCAGGGCTATGTGCTTGCAACTTGAAAAATGCTTGTGTGGTAAAAGAAACCAAACTAGATTACCAAATATGAGCCAAAGTAGGATTAAAATTTAGTATCTTAGAAGTGAAAGTGTAATTATATTTTAGACTGATGTAAACTGACCTATTTTTCTTTTCACAGTATCTTGTTAGAAGTCTGAAATGAAAACCTAAACTTCTCATTACAAATTCTTCACAGCATCAAACTGTGTAATCCTTCGTGAAGCAGAGCAGCTATTCACTTTCCAAGAGATGATCACTTCAAAACCAAAGAAAAATGTATAAAAAGTGCTATTGTTCTCACCATATCTGCTTATCAAAAAGCTGAGGTAATTTGTATACAGCAATTTCCTGCAAAGAAAACATATGAAATTTGTTGGTTTTTTTCCACCAATCCCCAATTCTTTTTGATTGTAAAATATTTGTCTGGTTATATGCTTTTGCATCACACAGTGTTTCAGTGCCATTCAAGGGACTCTGTGGATAAAAGTTTTACTCGCGCTATGCAACTACACAGTATATAAAGAACTAGAAATGACTCGAACAAAATAGGTTTGAGAAAGGAGGTGAGGAAAAAAGCCCACCCTTTCCTAAGACGAAAGTTTATGCTGAGCAGCCATAGCTTTTCCAAAGATCATGGGTTTATAAATGATAGAAATTAAGAGATAAAAACCACATGCCAGTACCTAAATAGAAGTGTGATTCGGAGCCACCCTCTGGCAACTGTCAGCGCCTGCAGCCGACAGGTACCTGCAACCAAGGGCAGGACCTCAGTAATGTCTTCAAATAAAGCATTTGGAATGATGATAATAAAATGGCAGCTGTGTGGAAATCAACAGGTTTACACGCTAGCTTCTTCTCTGTATACCGCCCTCCCCGCTCAGCCCCCAGGCGCGC
>KZ505656.1:1223384-1247142 GCA_002844005.1 Limosa lapponica baueri
CTGCCCGCCGCGGCGGCCGGGGGGGGGCCGGGCCGCGCCCCCCTCTCCCAGCGGGGCGGCGTTCGCAGCCGGACCGCTCTTAACCCTGGTGTTTCAGCCAGCGGGTTCCCCAGGCTTATTCCTGCCTGTTTTTCACCCTCTCCACACACAGGTGCATGCTGCTGCCGGGCACCCAGCGGCTTCGCCGGCCTCTCCGCTGCCTCCGCGCTTGCGGCCGCCTGCACTCCCGCTCCCTCATGGATCTCAGGGAGCTCGTTTCTGCCCTGAATGACTTTGCATCCCTCTCTCTGGCTGAAAGCTGGGACAATGTGGGGTTGCTGGTGGAACCGAGTCCTCCCCACACCGTGAACACCCTTTTCCTCACTAACGATCTCACTGAGGAGGTGATGGAAGAGGCGGTGCAGAAGAAGGCAGACCTTATTCTTTCTTACCACCCTCCTATATTCACACCGCTCAAGCGAGTAACGTGGAAGACCTGGAAGGAACGGCTGGTGGTCCGAGCCCTGGAGCACAGAATCGGGATTTACTCTCCGCATACAGCATACGATGCCATACCTCATGGAGTCAATAACTGGCTAACAAAGGGACTCGGTGAGATTCTGTTAAAAACAAACAAATGAACAGGTTAAAATTATTCATCAGTGTATGCCATTTTATGTGGGGACCTTCCCTCATTTTCCTTTCTTCCCGCTTTTACAGGTATGATTTGAGGACTTCCCCTCCCCCAATATTCTTCTAGTACTTCTAAGTACCCTAAACACATTTTAGGGAATTTATCGTGGTAAGGAATACTAGATACAAACATTAGAGGACATTTTCAGATGCATGACTGTACTATTGGATGTAGTCGGAACTAGTGCAGCACATTAATTGTCCATTTGGTTGCAAAGATGGCTGACTTTTACTCACCACCTTTAATTTATAAAGTGCAAGATCTCATTGTTTGCAAAGGCCTTAAGATATCTGAAATTATTCTAAATTTTTATTGTGTATTGTGCCTCATAAATGGAAATGGCTATGTCTTTTTCAGCCTGATTTACAAACCAGAAACTATTTTGGTTTTGTACAATTCTATGCTTAGGATAAAATGGATGGCATTAAGAATGACAAATATATATCCATCAACAACTTTGCACTTAAAACAGATTGTGCCTAATAGAGACAACAGGGCAAGAAGTCCTCAGTTCTGGTGAGGGAAAATGGATTCAAGTGCAAAATTTGCATATTTGTTGAATCTCTTTAGTATATGTGCTAAATCAGTATTAGGATACTTACCCAGCTTTACAAAACAGCAGTCTTGTACTGTTGTCTTAGGTGCCTGTACTTCCGTCCCATTGCGTCCATCAACTGCGCCAAGCTATCCAGCTGAGGGCACTCACCGTGTAGAGTTCTGCGCAGACAACACTGAGCACCTGGACACAGTGCTGAACAAAATCAAAGACATCCAAGAGATCTCCTGTCTCGCTACTCTCCCTGCCAGGTATCTGCTTCGTTCTCTACTGTTGTGCTCTTTCTATTCTTTGAAACAATAAGTTGCTGGAATTGTATTTTACTGTTGTAATCACTTTGTTCCTCTATGCATTGCTGCCATTTTTTTCAGCAACAGATCTAGAAACTTAATAGGAATATTCATCCCTTTCTGATCAATCTATGTTACACTGTGTGGTAACAGCAACTCAGTGTAGCATCACATAGATTAGAGGTGGTAAAGAAGAGTATTAATGGGAAATTTGATGAGGACAGTTGAGTTAAATTCCTATATCTGTTCCTTCCAAGAGAGTCGACTAGACTGGGCTAGGCTATTACAATGCTTTCTTTTTCTCCTTTCTCTGTGGTAGAATAGCTACTGGGACAGAATAGCTTTGTTTTATATTAATATGACGCTGAAATTTTATTTAGTTTCTCAGCAAGCACCAAGCATATCTTTCCTCAGGGTTGAAGGTGAGGAGCAAACACGAGTCAGTTTGAACTGCTCTCAGAAAGCACTGTTGGAGGTGGTGGCACTATTGTCCCAGAACAGCCTTCTTTATCACAAGACCGAGATTCTCTTATTACAAAAGGTAACAAAATCATGTATTACTTCCAGTGAATGTATTACTTGTGTGAGCTGAGTGCCATAAACACTGAAGCATCACAGGTTTCCTATGCTACCCCATCAGTGCTCTGAAATAACAGCCTGTGGGGATTTGAAGCCACACACGTTTTCCAAAACAATGAAAATAGCTGTGTGGCCTGTACTATCCATAAATAAGTTCCAATAGCTAGTGTAGTTAGTATGTTACATACAAGAACATAGCATACATATTTTTTTAGTAAAGTTCAGAGTCATTCCTTCTGAATGCCCAACGTACTCATCTTTGTACAGTATGGAAGGGAACGTGACTTCTGGAGTCAGCCTTCTCACACTAATTTTAATTTCTTTTCAGCCTCTTCTTCCCCATACCGGAATGGGACGCCTGTGCACACTGAGCGAGCCAGTCTCCTTGTCAGACATAATTGTGCGTATCAAAAGCCACCTAAAGTTGCCCCACGTCCGCTTAGCCATGGGAATGGGCAAGACACTAGGTAAACAGGCCTGCAAGTAAGACTGTCATTAGAACTAGTATTCCAGGAAGACAAGGAGCGTGAGTGTGTGAAATACTGCTGCCTTGGATAGGTTTACTTCCACATAGTATGAAGCACTGTTAAGAAACAGCATTTTAGAATCTATGTGATATAATCATGCAGAAAGAATGTCATCTGGGTTTTTAATTGGAAATTCTGTATTATGCTGGTTGCCACTGTGAAGAGGGAGCAGTACAAGTTGAATATGAGACATCCTTTTTCAAAATTGGTATAATGACTAAGATTTTTCAGTCCACAGGGTATTCGACACAAATATGTACCATTTTATTGCACAATCCTTTTTGTGACGAAATGTTAAATTTCAACACACCTTAAAATAGTAAGATGCTTTACGATATCCTTACGAACATGTAACCATGTGTTTTGATGGAAGAGGAATAGTGGCAAAGAAGGTGAACTATCCTAGCTCAAACAGTGGGTCACTAGTAAAATGTGGAGCAGCGTCCTCTTATCCCATTTACCTACCCTAACCTCCAACAAGCACAGTTACTGGAATTTGTGAGAGCAAATTTATTGAGAACTCTTTGTAACTTATGAGACAGAAGTCATATTAAAAGCCTCTTGTACTACCAGTTGCACTATAAAACTGTTTTGAAGCCCCTCATTATGGTATGGGATTGTAATGGTGTGACTTCACTTAAATCAACAGTAATTACATTGCAACATACTGTAAAACCTCAATAGAACTTGGAAGCTCTATGTCGTGTGTCCCCTCTCCCTAGTGAATGTAACAGATAAGGAGAATTAAATTTCCTATTGCTGTCACATATGTAATAGCTTGGAATCAGCAATCACAGCAAACAGACAGATTTTTAATGGCATGGAGCAGCTCTCAGCTTGCATTGAGATTGGCCTTCGGAGAGCTAAAAGTTAGGAGCCAGTATATCTCGGAGGCAAAATGCTGCCGTAGTGGTATCATTAGTTGGAAACTAATGATGGTGGAACATTAGAGTCCTGGAAATAGTAGAAGTCTATTAAAAGGTTCAGAAACCTCACTAAATAACACCTCACTAGGAGAGAACTAGCCAACAGCCAGTCTCCGTGCTGTGGTTTCTGCAAACTTTCCTAGTCCTTGGGGAAAAAAAAAAAAAATCTACACATCTGTTTGATACACAGGATTTTGCTGTATTATTGGAGATGTTATGGGTCCATGACTTTCAAACTGGAAGATGAGTCCTGGAAATAGTAGAAGTCTATTAAAAGGTTCAGAAACCTCACTAAATAACACCTTACTAGGAGAGAACTAGCCAACAGCCAGTCTCCGTGCTGTGGTTTCTGCAAACTTTCCTAGTCCTTGGGGAAAAAAAAAAAAATCTACACATCTGTTTGATACACAGGATTTTGCTGTATTATTGGAGATGTTATGGGTCCATGACTTTCAAACTGGAAGATGCGTCTCTTCCTTCAACAAATTTCCATTGACCCTAAAATCAAGGTAGTAGTTACTGTGAAACAATTAGTAGCAATACTGACATGAGGGCTGAACAGAGGGAAAGGAGCTTAACTGTGGCACCTTGTATCCTGCAGAATCACCAGTGAAGAAAGCTGCTCTGTGTGCTGGTTCTGGGAGCAGCATCCTGAAGGGAATAGAAGCTGACCTCTATCTCACAGGTAAAAGATTATGTTGCTGTTTCCTTTTCTTTATAAAAATACTCACTGGAGGAAAAAAAAATGGAAAAAAGAAAAAGTTGGCTGACTGTTGAAAGATTTGGCCAGAAAGATTTGCCTGTTATAATTGAGAAACAATCAGTTAGTTATTGGAATAATAGAAGACTAACATTAAAGTAGAGATAATGTGGATCAGATGGCTGTGTGGCACAGTTAAGGTTATTTGAATTAAAACATTGCTATTCATGCATTATTTCAACACAAAATCAGTGTTGATAGCGGTCTATTGCAACCTTCAGTGTGTTTCTCCTTTGGCAAGATACAAGGTATTTCCTCAGCTCCCTACAGAATTCCCTAACTGAAAATGGAATATAATGTAATCTACAGAATCTTCCAAAGGTGTATCTGACCAAAGGGACACTTACTCCATTATCCTCTTTTCTGACAGTGGGACAGCTACTCACTACACCTTGCTTAACAATGTGAAGGCTGCCTTGCATTCTGTAGTACTTAATTTGAGGAAGTTCTTTGGCAAGGCTTGTCCCACCTCCCCCTTACATACAGCCCTGTAGAGCTGGCCCTCAGACAGCTTTTTCTCAAGGCTTCCCAATTGCTGTCGTCCATCGCAGCAACCCACAGGACATCCAGACAAGTCCACTACCAAACCACTCTGCCCACTCTTATTTCCTGCCCAAATCTACCACTGTTCAAAGTGGGCAAGGAATTTCTGTGGTTTTGTCTCAGTTGTATACAGAGTATATCAGTTGAAAGTCCTTCAAGGGACACTAGAGCTGGAGCATGCCATGTTCTTACACAGCACAGGTGGTGTTGCATTCCCCATTATGGACTTCCCAGCTTCTAGCTAAGACTCTGCATACACTGCAAAGAACTGGTTACCTAAACTGTACCATTAATGATCTACATGCCGTTTCTTTCTCAAAATGGCAGGAGAGATGTCCCACCACGATGTTCTGGATGCAGTTGCCAACGGGATAAGTGTTATTCTGTGTGAGCACAGTAACACTGAGCGAGGCTTCTTGTCAGAGCTGCGTGACATGCTAGCTAGCCACCTACTTAACAAAATCAACATAATTGTGTCTGAGAAAGATAGAGATCCCCTCCAGGTTGCATAGGAAAAAAAAATAGGAGTGAGAGAATTCAGTCAAGGGTTTCATGGTATCTTGCACAGACCTATCCAACTGCAAGCTCAATGGAGATGCTCTGAATTGGTTCAGTACAGAATGATTGCATTATATATTCCCTCAAAGATTGGGATGTATTTTGTCATCTGTCAGATAAATAAATGCTTGTTTTGGGCTACAGAAGACTGATTTACTCAATTACTGGGATGTACTTGAATTACTGTTACTGCATGCTCTTATTAGATATTTTTGATAATGATGATACTCAAGGATTGGTTTGGGTAAAATATAAAAACCTGACTTATCTCCAGTTTTAAGCTCACACAGCAGTTCTGTCCTACTGCAGTTATGGCAAATCGTGTCAGTACAAGTCACTGATATTCTAGCTAATAAGTCTCCTGATAGTAGTTAATGAAAGGGTGTGGATTACCCATTTGCGTTAACAGTTTTATTAAGACACCACTCTATATGCAAATAGAGAACACAATTCAAGTATTTGGTACTAGTAGTCAATTGCACAACTTAACTAATGCAGCTTTAAGGCTTTTTAGGAGAGGGACTCTCAATTAAAAAAGCTTTAGAGAGTTACAACTTAATTCCTTAACAAATCTGTAAATAAATTAATGAATCTAATGTGCCTTTGTTACTTTCTTTTAAGAACAGTTTCTATAACTATGGGCCTTAATGACAGGATTACTAAAACTGAACAAGTAGCATTTTCACCACTGGCAATGCTTGGTTTTTAAAGTTAGCCTTTTCGTTATGGGGTTTTTTTTTTAAGAAAAAAAATATCTCCTAGTTGCATACCTTACCATCTCTAGATTATGTGCACACCAGAAAAATAATTTAACAAAATGAAAATATTTCCATTGCAAATTTGTAAGATCTGAGCACCATCCTTTTAAGTTAATAAAACTGTCTCATCAAGCAATGTCTCTACCGCATAATTGCGTATGTCTTGTTCCATTTAAAAGTAAGTGGAAAGAGATGACTTCAGTATTATCTGCTACTGAGACTATACAAAAACAATTATTCTTATCAATACCATGAAGACCTCTCAGTGAGCTGAGAAGTGGGGAGAAATTTCTTCTTTCCCAAGTAAAGGAAAGGACTGTAGAAGCGATCCCTCCAAAGCCAACAGTTCTATATTGCTACAGAAGACATTAAAATGCCTTAGCACGTATACAGAATTTGAGACAGAAAATTAATGCGCAGATGGGGAAGTTGTCCAGAAACAACATGAAATCAGGATAAAATACCTTTAACACAAAACCCACAGGAATTAATTCACAGTGATTTTTCTTTAGCTTGCATCACAGAATCATCAGCAGCCAAGAACTGATTTAAGCTTACCTTCTTTTAGCAGATGTGTGTATCTCCTGCAGCCCTCCCCTTGGCCTGTACAGACATCTGGTAGTCTATCAAATCTGTTAGTGGATAACTCTAAACTCAGGATTATTATAGCACTTCGCTAAAGTAAATTTCACATCTAGAAAACTAGATACAATTGCACTGAAAAGACACCATGGTATCACCATCTGTAAACACATTAGATGCTATCTTCCATATGTACTCAGAATATAAATTAAATTCTGAATTTCACAGGAACTGTGCAGAGAGTCAAAGGACTGCAAAATAGGATCTGGGTGCTGCTTAGATACAATACTTTTTAAGTTTCTCCAGCAACACATTTTTTCAAATGCCAGAGTTATTGTTCTTGAACTCTACACCTAACTTACAGAACGTGGGTAAGACACTGTGCCTTCAGCCTATTTTAGTGGTTCTGACGGTAGCCTGAGTAGTGACAGGCAGGATCTGATGCATTCTGCAGTTTTGGAATTTCAGCCTGCAAAACACAGATGCAAGTGCCACCAAAAGAGAATGTTAGTTGGAAAATGTTGTGGGAGAGGAAGCTGCAGAGTACTGCTGCCATGTACCAGTTTTCCCCATCAGACTCTCCAGCAAAGTCAATTAGGTCCTGTAATTGTCAGTGGAATAAGCAGACATCCTGTGTTTTCAATACAAACAAAAAGTCAGGCTGTAAACCTCTGTCACTTCTGTCAGTGAGGGACAGACTAGGTAACAATATTATTCCATGTGATGTTTTGGATCTCTTCAAAAGCCATATACTGGTATTAAAAGGCAGGCAAACTATTTTGAATTTTGATACCTTATAAGAAACAACTTAAAATATTTTTACTAATTAGTTTGAAATCTTCTGCACACTGCATGAGGATTTGCAGAGATACTTGACATAGTAATGAAAGTGAGGCTTTCACACAATTGCCAGGAGGATCTCTGTCTTCCTATAGCATAAAAAGATTGTGGAAGACAAGACAAGCTAATGAAAATTAATAAAGTACTTTATTTGACCAATTTGAACTATTACAACATTGAGCTGTAACACAGCTACCAAATATTAGACATACAGAGTGCCCGAAGTCTGGCTGGCAGACTACAGTTGATGGAACTACAGGGCTTACTCCCACATACCTGAGAAAAAAAGTGAAGAAAAGCTGTCAAACTTTAGCTGCCCCCCAACCTCTAAGGGCTCAAAAACAGGGAGAGCTTATAAGTGGCATTTAAGGCCTCCTCCAGGATCAGTGGAGGATCAGGATCATCCTGATGTAAAAAATACATATATACAATCAAGCTTTTAAAAAATAAACAGCCTCTTCATATTTCTGGATTGCAATTTGGAAAGTAGGTGAAAGAAGCTGGATCCTCTCACTCTTACCAACAGGCAATGACTTGAGTCCATCACAATTTTGATTATCTGAATCTTCTTATAAAAGGATTTGGGTTTGGAGCAAGTCCTTCAGTTGTATTGCCAGAATTTAATAAGTTACCCACAATGTCCCAAATCCAGTAGTATTCTCCTTTCCCCATGCAGTCAAGGCAGGTCTCTTAGCATTACAAATCTTGGCTTCTTCATACACCGGAAGCTAGTCTTGTCTAACTGGTAAAGGCGTGCTGGAAAGAACTCCGTTGAGAAAAGTTGCACCACTAGTCCAAACTAAAGCTCTGACCATCTAGTGATTTGCAGTAAACTGCTCCAATCAAACCCTCATGTCTGGTGAGGTAGAGAGCAGAAGGCACAATCTTACCAAGTTTGTTTCTCTGGCTGTAAGGTTGGCTGCATAGATATGAAGATATGAAGAAGGCATCATCTCAGCTAAGAGACAAAGCAGACAAATCTAACTACAGAGCAAGAGATGCCTTGCTTACAGAAATCATCATTCCAAACTACCTGAAGTAGTTGAACAATGAGCACCATTCATTACAACTACTACATTTCAGAAAGTAGTCCAGCAGCCTTGGGGTTAGAGGGAGAGCAAGCTGAGTATAGGCCTCTCTCCAGAAGCCCTTGAGAGCAATTGCTGCAGATGCTTTGAAAAGAGAGAGGCGTTATACATCTTCATCCTCTTTCTCTAAGAAGTCGGTCAAGGTACTGTCATCTACAGGAATCAGTAAGTACTCCACACCATCAGCTCCCTGAGAACAGACATGCATACACATTCTGTTAACACCAGTGCACAGTGCAACACAAGCCACTAGACAGCACCGCAATGCTAACGTTTATTTACGGCCTGGGTGAGAGCTGGCCAGCATTCAGGACTACATTACTAAAAAAGAGGGATTATTTTGCTAGAGCAACACTGGAAATGCACAAATACTGAGAAAAGTCAGCATATGAGAAGGCGTCTGGTGGGCTATGCTAGTCTGACACTACACAGCTCCTCAACACTGTGTTCCCGTGTCTAGTACTGCCATACTGCCTCATTATTAGGACTAGCCTGCATTCTTCCATCCTGCAAATACAAGTAGCTCTTGGAAGCAGACTGGCAGGCTCCAGAGTTTGTTACTTCTCAAGGTCTTCAGGAAGAAGAGACCTGTAGGTTCATGAGTAACCAAAGCACACTGCATTTTTACAGCCCCCTATCCATGTAAAGGGTGTTGACAAATTGGAGGCATGGAAAGAGCTGCAATTGCAGAATTTCAGCCCTTTGCTAGTTCCTAGATGCTTCAAAAGAGCCTCATGGTCAGCTGCAAAGTGGTGCCTTAGTAGCAAGTAAGCATCTTTTTTTTCAAGGTGGCTGAATACCCAGAATTGTCTTCTTCCCCCAACTCACCCGCTTGGTCCGGATGAGCTTGTGGTCCCTGAATTCTGTCAGTTGTGCCCTGAGTGTCAGGTCACTGTTCACAAGGAAAGCCTCCCGACACTGCTGGTAGAAGTCTTGGAAAGAAAGCCCTGGAGATGGAAAAAGACAAGAACAAAAAA
The DNA here is from genome assembly GCA_002844005.1 of Limosa lapponica baueri. NCBI lineage: Eukaryota > Metazoa > Chordata > Aves > Charadriiformes > Scolopacidae > Limosa > Limosa lapponica. The sequence goes on from KZ505656.1 coordinate 1,233,042, forward strand.
CTGAAGTAGTAAGATTGCCAGATTTTTCCAGGTCTAACAACACACATTATCTTCACCTACGAATCTTGCTTTGGCTTAGACCATAGCGGCTACAGTAGCATGATCACTTCTTTCAAGTATACAGCCAAGCTAATATTTCAGTAATTAAGTGAAAACAGCTGAATTAACATCCGTCATCCTGTTTACCTAACACAACTTTAAGAGCACTTTAAATGCACTTCCCAACATGGTTAATCTGTCTTCATTTCCAGCTCCTCTATCTTACTTCCAACTTTCTTTACCATTGACATGTCAGTCCTATCCCCTGCAGCACGTTGGAGACATTGACAGAGTATTTCACATGTACCCTCAAAAGCAGGGACACAACAGGAGTCACTTTAATAGGAGTAGCATGGGAACAGAATATCCTGTCTTTGCCTGGTCCTTTAAGTGCTAGTTATGCAAATTCATATTCTTTATTTTATTAATTAAGTCCACAGTCCCGCATGAATGGTGTCAGTCATTTCTAAACATCAAAGCAGACAACAGTAAGAGGAAGTCCTTCAGAACCAGCCAGTCTATTGATTTCCTGTCAGAGCACAGAGGTAAGTACCACTAGGAAGACAGTCTAAACCACAGCCTCACTGAGCCAACAGTTACAGCACTCCTGTTGCTGGTGATGCAGCCTGCATACCAAAAGCCAGTGCCACTGTGACTGAGCTGGCAATGGCAACACCCCAAACAGATGAGAAAAGGAGGGCACATACCTGGGTAAGATGGGTTGTCCTTGTTCTCCAGCTGGTACTGAGCAAGCAGTCTGAATATACCCCTAAGTGAGAGGAGGAGAGGGGAAAGTCAAAAGGAAAAAAAACCAAACCCACCAAACCAAAAACTCCACCATTAGAAAATATTATCTGACTTTTCCCTCATGACCAGGACTTTGTGTGTAAATCTCATCACTGGACAATGCCTGTTATCCAAACGCTGTTCATTTAAAGTAACCAATCACTTGGAACCCAGGTCCTACCATCTTCTTCTTGAACATTGTTATCACAAAACAGGAATTGCCTCCCGCTAGGTGGAGACAAGAGTAAACCACTAAGGACTGGATCCTCAGCAAGTGCGACTATGAAGTATAACAGTGTCTTACCTGGCATTGAGAGTGAGACTGCGCAGGACATGCGTTATGGAGCTCAAAGCCAAAGATCCAGATTGCTGTACTAAAAGCGAGTTCTCATAAGATGTTTCTTCCACGTAAGGACTAAATGTGGTTGTTTCATACCAAAGCCAGTTGTAGAGGCTTAGCTTTGCCTGATCCCACACTAGACAGAAAGAAAAGAAAGAGCAGACAGAATTGGGAGATTTAGTTTTTCTAAGGTGTGTAATAAGGAATTTAAAATCTACTTAGTTCTACTGTAGGGTTTGAGGAAGCAAAGTATGCTTGTGAAATTCACTGTATATATACCCAGACATGTGCAGTTCAAGCAAGACAAATTCTCTGCAACAAAACATTTGCACACATCCCCTTTTTCATACAAGCTTCATGGATATACTGTAAATCCTTCCAGAGTCAGCAGTGTGCAAAGAATTTCTGGATGACAAACAAAATGTTTAGATGAAGTGACAGACATAACGTCCACTTTCCATTTCAGTAAGCCCCTAAATCAAAGCGTGTCAGAAGCTTGAGGTCTATTTGTATATTATGATCAATGTCTAGTAGTTCTCAGTATCCTTGTACAGTCTTGGTTCAACACAGCCACAGTCCCAATAGGGGCTTCTAGCTGCTGCCGCCATACATACATCACCAGTCCATTTTGCGCTTCAATAGTAACACATGAGCTTATGAAACATGCTCAGCAGCCCCAAAGCAGAATGGAGATTCTTCTCTCTTTGCTACATCTGGCCCAAGGGGACTCACTGAGAGGAGCATTGATGTGATCGATAGAGGCAATGAGGTAAATGCTAGGCAGAGAGGATAACTGTGCAAGGATCTGCTGACTTCTTTCGCCTCTCAACATCTGGCTGTCCAGGTTATGAATGAGGACATAGAGCTCTAAAGATGAATCTGCAAAGTCAGAAAAAAAAGAAGAGAATCAATCAAAGAAACTGCACACAAAGTGGTTCCCATTCCCAGCGCAGCCTAGGACAAGTCTATTCCATCAGGCTGCATATTCATCACTCTAATATCAAATCCCTTTCCTTGTAGAGCTTAGTTCAATCTCTATCCCACACTTGGTGTTTCTGAGCAACTAAAAGGCTTTTCCTCAATTCACTGTATTGCAGTTCTCATCACAGCTACTATTTTTTTTTTTGCAGTTTAAGCTTTTCTCTTATAATCCACTTTCCATTTGCAGTGCCTTTACCAGGAACTGCCCTTGCAGTTATGACGTCTAGTCCTGCGATTCAAGGTCATTCAAATGTATTTTAGGATGGAAGTCTAAGCACAATTTGTTCAGCTGCTTTTGAGTTACATGACTAGGATCCCTAAGCTCCTCCTCACACAATGAAAACGCATTTTATATTCAGGGTTGGATCCAAAGCATACTTACTTCATTAGAAATCTCTCCCACTGAATCCTCAAAGGAAGTTGCAAAGACTTAGCTTGGATAATGCAAGTAGTAGATGTTAAAATTTCCAGCTAGCTTGTTACTGCTGTACTTATCCATGGGAACAGCTATTTCCTGAGCCCAGAAAAACATTCTGGAACAGTAGCCAGATTTTGTGCAACTGAATAAATACTTGACTGCCAATGGAGACCTCAGACTCCCAGTCAGATCAGCTATAGTGTACTACACAAGACTGATTTATGTAGATTCAGGTGGGTATGCCGTTAATCTGCCTTTTCCAGTTAGTCTCACCAGAAATACTCATAAGGTAATGACAGAAAACAGAATGTAAACAAACACCAATGCCATGCACAATTAGGATTCCGTGGCAATTTGTGTATGTATATGCTAGTAGTAAAAATGACATTCAAAAAAGAATTCAGCAAAGCATTCAGTGTGGCGATACATGTTTAATTTTGCTTTTGAACCCAATTCTAACCTGCTCGTTTGAAGCTGCTGTCCTTTATTTCATTTTAATGTCAGTATTTGCATATATTAAGTTTAAATGACCATTCCACTAAACCATGTACATTTAAGCCTTAATCCAGTCTATAGTGAAATTTATGGCAAGAGCCTCAGGGCATGATTTTCCAGAGGAGCTCAAAGGACTTAATATCTGTCAGCAAGTGTCATTCCAAATTGTTTTCGAGTTCTTTGTTCTTTGTTGATTTCAGTGAGGTTTATATCAGGTCCTCAAACAGCCACTAAGAACCACCTTCCCTCACGTAGCTGGAGTCTACCTGTGCTGTCTTCCATCAGGAAACACGTGGCTACAGAAACACCATGGAAATGAAGCACAAAGGCACTGTGCTAAATGCAAGAGAGATGAGTATTTCAGTTTGCCGAAGGGCTGAGGAGCCTCTATCTTGTTGTAATACCAGTGCCTTCCTCCTTCCCTTTCTAGAGAACTTAGTGTGTGAAACAGTGACTGAGGTAACAGCTTGGGATCATGTACACATATAGGACTGGTGCATACATGTTTTCATATATATGGCATAAATTACAAGCCAGAAAATATACTAGCTACAATAAACTAAGAAACTGTAACCGTAAATGCGAAAAATATGAGGAAAGAAAATGTCCAGGCTCTCCTAACAGTATGTGAACTCTAACATCTTTATGTATAAAGTTAGTCATTTTACCTTCTTTAAACCTTTTAATGATGAATTCAAGTTGGTCAAGGGGGCTGCGGAAGGTCCCTATATGGTCCAGTACCTCCTCTGTGATGGAGCTGAGAATCTGAAAAAGACAATGGCACTGAAGGACCTAGTGCAGAAAATCTGAAACTGAGCCCTTCGCTGTCATGAGGGAGGTAATCTGATTTTTTTACCATTAAAACCCCAAAGCAGTCAACATAAACAGAAATTTTCTACCTCTTTTCAGAGCAGTGACATAAAATAAGGCTTTAGACTGATGAGTATCTATTAATGACAGGAATTACTGCAATTCCTTGGAATATAATTTCTTTAAACTCTTAAAAGAGAGATAGGAACTGCTCTTCATTCAAGAGTCTGCTGCTATAGGATGTAGCACGTTTCCTTAACATTTTACATTGAAAGATTTCAGAGGTATCTGTAACACAGGATTAGATAAACCCAGAAGCTTTTCCCACACTTACAGATCTCACAGTGATGCTGGGGAAGTATCCGTTAACCACAAGGTGAACAGAATCCTGGAGCACAGAGGTACGAAACTTCTCTAACAAATTACGCTTTGAGCCCAGTCCATAAAGCACGATATTGAAACCCAAGCTGCAGAAAAGTGAGCAAATACACCAAATCAAAGTCCCTTTTTAGGTTCATACATTCATTAAGCAAAATGATCCATTGCAATCTTGCCTCTAAAAATTTCATGTTTCATCAACTCCAGGCTTACCTTCAGCTCACAGCTGAAATGTAGCATGTGCATGCATCCTAGTAGAAGCATTTTAGCAGCCTGGAGGCCCACAGATTTAGCAAAACATCTACAGAAGATACTGCTATTGTTCAAGAACATGAGACTAGATCTGCAACTTCAGATAATGAAGAGTAACCAGCATTCACATCTACCCCCTCACCAGCAATTATATTGTTTACCATGGGTCACAGCAATTACAAAAGAAAAAGCAAGCCTTCATAGTGGTTTTCTAGTCTGATCAGCAGGCACAATTTCAAAGCAAAATTCAACTATTCTCATGTCTCTTGCTTATCTTAATTGTTCCATAGAGAAAGAGGCAGGAAAGCCTAAAGAGAACATGGTAGGAAATAACAAAGTTTTGTTTATTTTTGAGACGCAGGAATAGCATCATCTTGACCAGAAAGCAGAATATCAGGTCACTCAACTAGCATTAGGCAAAAGTAAGGTGTTCAACAACTGTCATTGACTTCAGTATCATCTATGGATTTGTTCCTTCTACCCTGCCACATACATCTCTAACAATTTGCCCATATCACTGAGAACTCCTCCTCTTGCAACTGTCCAACTTTCAAAGCTAATGTCTCTTTCATATGCCCTGTCACTCCCCATGGACCACAAATTTCTTTATGCGCCACTCCCTTGCAAAGCTTCCAAGGGGCTTTATCCTCACCAACATCTGCTCCTGCCTCAGCACTTAACTTCAGAGCTGGTGACTTGCCTGCTTTAAGGCACTTCAGAATCTCACAGCTCTCTGGAGTTCCCCATTTACTTTCCTGGATGCTTACTCTTTTCTCCTTCCCATGAAGATACATGTAAACCCAGATAAAATTTATACTGCTAATGTTTCCAATAGCATTGAGGTTTCTTCATGCATAGATGATTAGGTACCATAGGCATTCAACTGCTACACCACTGGGATAGCCACATACTGAAGAAACTGGTGGTGGGCTACTCGCTACCAACTATACTGCTGTAAGCAAAACGGATTGTTCAAAACAGACACTTTTCTCATGATTCATGTTCCCCATTTTCCAATTATTCATGCTCCCTGTTTTTGAATGCCCTCTAGCTTGGTTTACAGAGGCACAGACAAACTAGCCAGGCAGAATGCAACTTCATTTCACTTCAGGCATTCAGTTCAAGGAGTCAGATATGATTTGGTCTACAGGAAACATTGTACTAAATTAACGTCACCTAGTTTTAAATTTAAGCCATCAATCAAAGAAAAAAAGTCAGTCCTTAACTCATCCACAGGATGTTGCTGACACAATGGTAAGTTTACTGCCTGTTTACAAGGCTTCTTCAATGCTTCTTGTTGGATACTTACTGTAATTGCAGCATCCACTTGTAAAACAGAGATTCATGTTGCTGGTTTAGCTCTTTAATTTCAGCAGCATAGGCAAGGGGAGCTTTTTTCAAAAGGTCATGCAGTGTTTGCTATGTTGAGAGAGGTAAGATGACAGTCATTCAAAGCTGAGAAAAAACAAGACACATATCTGGAGTTCTTACAAATATCTCTCTAGTATGCTCTGTAGCTAGGGAGCAGAATAGTTTTCACCAACAGTGTACTCAATTCATGTTGTTTTTTTTTTCCATGAAGACCCCTCCAGGAACAGTTTTGCTACTAGAGAAACAAAACAGAGATTAAATAACCTTATTATGGGAAATGGCAGCCAGACTAGGACTAGAACTGATATCGCACTAGGTTTTATCTCTTCCTGCTGAGTATGGGAAAACCAATACTGAAATAACGGACACAGTCAGAGCTTATACAGCACCAAGCACTGTACCAGGAAGACAAAACATCACAACCCTTCCCACAGGAGCAAGGGCTCCAATCGACATGCTTTGCAATGGTTCAGGCATTTGTCACTACAAGAAAATGCTCACAAACATCATCTTAAAAAAGAAATACAGCAGAAAGGAAATAACTTGCACCTGACAGCTAAATGTAGAAAAAAGTATTGTTTCAAAAGCATCAAGAATCAAAGGATTAATTCAGTTTCAAAGATATGCTGCAATGTTGATGTTTAAACAGCACAGTAGCATGACAAACGGCATCAAATCTACACTGGCCTTCCTTTCTCTTCAATTTTAACAGCTTTGCTTTCCACTCCCTTGCAGCAGAAGACAGTTTGCTCTGGAAAGAGCACAAAGACAGCTGCAATGTATCAGACAGATATAAACCATTGATAGACAGAACTGCTAAGCCTTCAATTTCTTTGGAGCCAGCAGCAGATTTAATACTGAAAGTCGTGACTTCCTTCCAGAGCTGTTATGAAAGAACTTGTTAAGAATCCAGATGTTTCTCTGGATAGCAATTCCAGACAACAGCAGGCACCAGGCAATCTGCATATATGCCATCATTTAAAACACAGATGCATGCAAAAAGCAGTCATAGACATGAGAGCTCCAAGTATTTTACACGCTTTCCTGGCACTTGTCCTTGTGTACCTGTCTCTGTAGGATGCCACTGTTTGCTTTGAACTGTCTTGTAGAAGTGGCATATGGAAAAAAAACCAGTAATTCAGTCACCACAATTAGACAGTTCCTGTCTCCAAGGAACTGGAATGTGACAAAGTGCATTTCACAAACTAAGTGACAACATTTAGAACTGTCCCAGTCTTGCATGTGCCTTGACCCATGATGAAAGAGGCTCTCTCCATGTCCTCTACACATAAACAGTCAAGACGGCTTGTAATTATCCATAGTATTTCATTGACAAAAATGTTCTGGTGATAATTTTAAGGGAGGTCTCTACAGCTCTGCTTCTCTCTCTTCTCCTCCCTGAAAAGCAAACTTTAACCTGTTCTGGTAACTGCAGTTTTGAACTATCTGTTCACCTGACAGTGCTGTCTCCCCGCACTTGCCTTACTGTCTCAGGTTCAAACAACTGGGCACTGCCCCTGTTCAGAGCAGCAGTAGGAGAGAATGCTTAAAATGCTACCTAAATCAGTGTTACTACTGAGAATGTAATCAGCAGAAATAAAGTGAAAATAGCAACATCAGGAAATTTTTATGAGGGAAATCTTCGTCAAAGAAATCAAAAGCTCCAAGAGTTGTGTGCTTCACTATGAAGTGTACCTGATCCAATCTTCTTTTTCGCAACTTCTGCAGCGTGCGGTCCGAAGTGAGCACTTTGGAACTACTGTGAGCTTCAAAGTATTCCTCCACCAGGTTGCTCTAAAAAAGGACAGCAAGATCAGCCACACTCTTCCTGCTATCGAGTTACCCCTCTCCCTTTGCACCCACAAACATGTCTGAAGATGGCCAATAGGAGACACAGAGCAAGGATCAATAGAAAACCAGAAGATATTTGCAAAAAATGGCTTCTACAGTAGCATTTTGCGAAAGCTAGTTTAGTCAGATGGTTCTTTCTTGAAGACAGAGACAGAAAAGAGATTCTGAGAGAGCAGGACACAGCAATAATTCTAATGGGGTGTGGAGATCCCTGGTGCTGGAAGGAAATTGGACAACAAAGCTGAAAGCCAAGCCAGAAAGTAATGTGTGCTTCTGCTGGTGCTATAGGACTCAACTTTTTCATCCCTTCTCAGTACAAGGTCTCCTTCATGGACATTTTAGAACTTCTCCTTCTGGAGCTGCTGAGGATACAGACTGGATTAGCCCACAGGCTCACATGATGCCGGTCCAACAGGGATTGCTCAGAACTACAGCAAAAGCCAATTCAGCTGGTTTGATTTGAAATGAATGTAGCCCTTCTTCCCCATAGTTAGGTGTGGTCACTGACAGCTTACTGTCACTAAACATCCCTTCATGCTTGCTAGCTGTATTTTCTGCACACTCACCATCTTGTTCTCTTTAATTTTTTTGGCTAGGGTGTTTCTGGGAGGAGGTGTAGATGCAGCCTTAGTTTTTGCTGGGGTCTTTCGACCTGATAAAACAGTGCTGACTTCTTTTTGGTCTTCCTCATCCTCCTCCTCTGAGCAGGAAGCAGAATATTCACTCTCACTTTCTAAATACGGATCTGGAGCTAGAGCATAAATTTAAGGTTAAAAGCTAGCAACAACTTCTTACAAAGAACACATTTCGCACCACCTTGCTCTCCCATAACATTCTCTAGATGTTTTTCAAGCATATGATTCCTAAATATATTTCACAGAGATATAAAATCAATGCTTAAGAGGACTGCAAACACAAATAGCCATTTCTTTCCCAGTTCTAGGCTCTCAAATTATTTAGTACAGCTTGCTCCTTGATACAAATTAAGAAACATAATCCTACTATTAAAAGTGACTAAAAATGGATAATGGAATTCCCTATTTCTCTTAGCATCTCTATGTCAGTTTTCCCAAACGCCAGTCATGCAAGCTGAGTGTCTTCTGGGTCGCACTCTGCAAAAAAAGTTTGTGAAAGACCGTTGTTATCAATGTTGGTTGAAGAGTACAGACGGAATCTGGCTCAGTCAACAGAAAAGAAGAACTAGAACACAAAACGTCACACCCTAAACACTCCTTTTCATTCATTCTGAGCACATAGAGCCAACCAGTTACTGGAAATACTTTACCATGAATGTCCCAGCCATCATTAAAAAGTTTTATGACTTGGTTCAAGCAATTGTGCCAAACTTAGGTGTCATCATAGATTAAATTACTGAGAGTTTTGTCTCTTTTGATCATGTTGCTCAAGTTCAGCAATTTGGTGCTTCTAAACTTTCATACCCCACCCCCCACCCCCCCCCCACACCTAACTAGCAATCTGTTGTAGAGAAAACGTCTACACAGACTTCCTTAAGGACCTTTCTACATTCTCTGCAGGAAGGATCAGATTGCCTCAGTCAGACTGCTACTACTGGCAGAGGCCCATCAGGAGAAACACCTTCCTCTCAACCCAGTGCTTCACTGACTGTGGGAGCTGACTGTAAAGGTTGATCCTTACCTGCTAGCCTCTTTCTGAGTCTGTAAGGTGTGGTAGACACAAATTCTTTCTTTTCACTCTGTAACAGCAGAGAAAAAACAGGCATGAGAATAAGACACATATAACTCTTCAAAACAGCCCTCTGCCAAGCAAAGAGTAGAATCAGGTTACGTTTACCAAGCTATTTCAGCCCTCAAGAAACTGGGAAAGCAAAGGCAATAAGTATGGAGGATTCTTAGTTTTGCCATTCAGAGCTAGAGTGGGGCAGGATCAGCTTGCAAAAGGGGCTTAATTCTTTCAACTAATATCCTGAGATGGAGGGTAGAAAACTGTGAATCTCCAACCAAGATGCCAATCTTGGCCCCTTAGGAAGAGTCAAACCAAAGCAATGACAAACTGGAAATGCTTCAACTCTCCAGAGCAGTCATTTTCCACCTCACACTGTCTACTCCAACTCATTTGGAAGCGCACTTCGAAAACAACTACCAGAATGACGGAAGACCACTCAGAATAATAAGCCCAGAAGAAGTGCAGCAAAGGAGACTCAAGCTGCCTGGGCTCATCAAGTTGTAGTGGCACATACTCCTTCCATATGTGTAAAGCACGTGCCTAACTCGGACACCAGATCAACTCTGCAATAGCTAGGAAACGCTTTTGTTAATCCTGTCAAAGTGGATGGGAAATCAAGGAGCGAACATGGCATCCCAAAACAGCATCTGTTACAGGCATATCTCATCCTGGAACCTTATACTGGAAAAGCTGTGCAAACATTTCTAGTATGATGCTATACCAGTTTAGAAAGCCAACTGTTTCACAGCACTCTCTTTATAACCAACACAGCTGGCAGTTCTGGACTGTATCTCTCTGCAGCATAACAAAAGATGACATCAACTTACACTGCCCTCATTATCATGATTTATTTTTTATAAACCAATGCTACAGTATGAAACTGAACAGCACAACAGTTCTTGAATTCCTGTTCTAACAGCACTCATTACAATTAAGGCTGTTCCTTTCTTTGATAAGAAACTGAAAAGCTATGAGTTTAACTACACATTAAGGGATTGTCTAACATCCTCATTTGTCTGATGCAAGGAAATAGTCTCCACCCATGCTAATTAAGCTGTCAAAGCCACTATTTGCCCACTGACTCTAAATCCCATAGTCCTGACCAAGAGAAGCTCTGGTTCTCACTTGAGTTACTCCTGCCTAGTTGGATTAGGAGAGACATCTGTACTGTGGATGAGGGTTTCCAAAGTCCTTTCTTTCCAGAACTGTAGTAATTGGCCAGTTCAAGTTTTAAAAGGTAAGAAAAAAAAAACAAACCACAACACCCAAAACCCCCAAAAACTCACTCACCTTCTGCTGCACTTTGTTTGAACTTGAATGTTCTGCAAAGCAAGAAACAGCATGGTTCAGAGTACTGCATATTTTCAACAGCAGATGGTCCATTAGAAAAAACAGGCATTCACTAGTCAAAGTTACACTGTACCAAAATATCAGCTCTCTGGGTGTTTAATCCCTCTAGCTCCTCACAGGTAGGCAAGGAAAGAACAAAGACAGTCAATGTTACTAGCACAGAAGGTAGCTTTTCATTCTGGTCACAGCTTTGAGAGGCCATCAGCAGGAGGGAAAAGGCTGAAAAATGAGCTAATGTCTGATACCTGAGCACACCAGACTCCATTTCTGAGCACAAAGTAACATGCTCTTGCCAGTGTTGACGCGCACTGACTTCTCCCACCTGTATTTCTCCCTACAGGATTGGGTGCTTGAATATTACATAATAAAGTGTGAATTTACACAGAAGCACTCACACAATTCTACCCATTTGATGTTCAACAAATCAGCCCAGCTCATAACTCACTCAAGTGCAAGCATTTCTATTGAACACAAAGGAAATCATTAAGTGTCACAGCAAAAGCTGAGAGAGAAGTTCCTGTTTTCTCCACATCAGCAGGGCGCTGCCACTCAGGTGAACCAGAGCCATGCATACCAAGCAGTTCAGTCTACAATGTTAAGCTGACTAGAACACTCAAGCATGACAGAAGCTGGCACTCAAGCATGCACTTCACCACCCAAACAGAACATAACACCCATTCACTCAGCTTCAGTTCCCCAAAGCACCACAGGACTTACTGCTGCTTTGAGGGGTTTTGGCTGTTTTCTCAGGGCACTCGGAGCGCTCAGGTGCAACACTCTGTCCTGGTGTCTGGGCTAATTCAGAGGCTGTAGGAAATAGCGGGAAGGGAAGAAGTTTCACGTCTCAAAAGCATGTTTCACACATACAAAACTCCCAGCTCTGACCAGTCAGCCAAGGAGCCACACACCTGAAACTCTAAGTACTGATTTCCTAGCCACTTCAGGAAGTGCACCAGATACTTCCATTTTTTTCTAACCCTAATGGTGAATGTAATCCATAACAAAGATTTTCAAAGACTGAACTCCTCAGTTAATTCATTTTACAAGTATAGCTCAGGCATGCTTTTCTCCCTGGGAGACCATGTCTTCAAATCACACAATGTTTAGTCATGCTCACTTAGTCCTTTAAAACTGAATTGGACATAGCAGAGCAGCAGGTATAGCAAACACATCAGTTCCTCTGGAGGTGGGTTCTTGTATCCTATTTACCTCTTTCCACTACTTACCAGCACATGCTGAAGTTGAATCACTGATCTGAATACGGAAGGCCCTCATATCTTGCTAACAGTCCCGCAAGAAAACCAGCCTTCCATTGTATGACTTGCCTTGTATGACTTGTATGACTAATCAGTTATTTTCAAACTGAGTCATGGCTCCAGGAGGGAGCACCAGTGAAACCTACCCTGCTGCAGAAGGAAGTACAAGAATCACACAAATTTCCAAGACACAGTAGAAGCCCAGAGGAGAAGTGAAGAGGGACGGAAATCACAGTTTCTGTATAGTGATACAGAATGATGACCCCTCTCCCTTAGATCATCTTTGTAGGATATATAAGTAGCTGTCACAGCTGAACACCAATGAAGTTCAGATGGGGCTGGGTACAGAAAGGCCCTTCAAGTGAGAAGAAACACAGTGGCAGCAGGGCGCAAGTATCTTATTTGAACCAGAGCAGCCCACCCTCTCCAGAACCGCCACTTTCTGCTTGTTTCTCCTAAGTCCACAGTTAGCCTAGCAAGCACGCGCAGACACTTTTGAGTAGGAGAAATCCCCTGACACACAAAGCTAATACTGCCTTTTTTTGACTCTTTGCTACATAATGACTTACTCTCATATCCTTCTAAGTTACACAAATAAAATCCCTGCCATCCTTTGGCACTTACACACAGACTTTCTCCCAGCATCAAGAAACTTCCACTTTTCTTGTGCGTTTATTTATTATCTGTATTTCCTATCCCCACCATGCCTTTGCTTTCTCCTAGCCCTGTGCTTTTGTTTCTGAGAAAGACTCATTCAGAGCCAGATAAAAGCTACTGAAATACAGCAAACATATCTTTTGAATAAAAAGAAGCAACAAATCACATTAACAGAATAGTCAGAAAAAGACCATAGCCAGAGCAAGAATGAAAGAAAGAGGAAAACATACCCAGCTCTGCCATTTTGCTGGAGCGTTTGGGAGTCTGGAATGAGTAGACTTCACCACCGCTTACACTTGAGCCATTTCCCATTGAATCTGTGAAAAGTAATGTTACTTGTAGCTATTTTAAAAAACACTGGTATATTCCCAGCCTAGGGAAGATGGAATACAACATTTCACTATTTGGCTCAAAGGACTCTTTATATTGCAGATGCAATAAAATAAATATAATAAATTTCTAGAATCATTACCCTCTCCTCTGTTACCACAAGCATAGCCAGAACTGGTCAGCCCTCAAAAACAATTTTATCAACATTGTGCAACCTTGACACTGTAAGAATCCTGAAGTCACAGCTGTGTTAGGCTTTCCCCTGCCAATACCTTGGGTACATATTCCAAGAGCAGCAACATATTTCTTCTCTTCCAGGACCTCCTGAGCTTCATCGTCTGAAATATCCTCAAGTTTCTTCACAAATGTCTTAACACTGAGTGTCAGCTGAGTCTTGTCCTTCCGTACTTTAATACCTAGGAGTGCAATAAAAGCTTTAACCTCCTGCTATTTCATTATTTCTATTGCAGTAGTATGCAGCTACCCCATTTACAGACCAAGTTCCTGTTGTGCAAGTCACTAAACAAATACAACGCTGGAAAGATGTCCCTCTAAAAGAATAGCTGGTCTATGCCCCGGACCCTACAGCCATTAGTCCCTCCTTTACCACAAAATCTGGCCCCTGCAGTCCATGAGGTCAAGACCCCCATTTCAGCACACACCAGCTTCCACGGTTTGGGAGAAATGACACTGACTCACATATAAAAATATCAAATTGTATGCAAAGGGGATGGTATTTGGCATCCTCTGTCTCCCCTAGCAAAGGGGAGCAAGTGGAAAAGACCTGGCCTATAGGCTGTCAGTACATTCACGGGAGAATTTAGGCTGAGAGACCGCTGGAGAGCGTCTGTCTGAACTTCTGCTCACAGCAGAACCAACAGCGAACTCAGATCGGGATGCTCCATACCTTGTACAGGCAAGTTCTAAGCATCTCCACAGAGGTTCCAAACCTTAAAAAGTAGTTAAAACCGCAGCAAAAGACTCCTGCAACAACCACCTCGAACCTTGCTCCGATTTCATTCTCGGTGTGCTTAACCACGTCAGGGGCTGGGGAGTCAGCCAGGCTGTCGGTGCCCCCTTCTC